>JARLTB010000212.1:2582500-3095000 GCA_030141615.1 Unio pictorum | reverse complement strand
TAAGTCATTATATTCTACATGTATTTGAGAAAAGTCCATTTTATGCGACAATTTTAACAATTTCATTGTATATTTGTACACCATTCATGAACATTGTAATTCATATTTTGTTCTTTCACACTTTTTTTTTAAAAGTAATGACATAAAATCATTATATTATACTGGTTGCCATTGTACAGTAGCGTTTAGCGGATATTTAGAATTTATTGTAATTTGCTCCAACTCTCCCGACTCATTTTTTATGTCTCTAAGAATAAAAATCTATCATGAATATTATGAGATAAACTTGGTGTATTATTGTTAAAAATTTGTTATATTTCGTTCTTGTAATCTATGAAAATTACTGCAGTAGCTGTTTGTTTCTCCAGTGATTACCGTTTTGAGCGATCACGGGCCCTAGAGAAAGAAACGCCGGGTCTCTCCTAGTTCTTGTTCAAAACACACGTTTTGCTCTATAAAACTATATAGTGATGTTCCACCCGGGTCCCGTTACAAGACTGTGCCCCGTGGATATATATCCCAAGCTGACTACCCTCTTTGTCGGCCCTGAGTGCGTACATGTTCATCGTGTCGTCTGTACTTGTAAAAGGGGTATCTATCTATAGCAGACGCGAATGTATTTGGAGTACAACAAATGTCTTTCTGGTTTGTACTTAATGAGCTTTATCTAATTGAAAAATGTATACTTGTTCTTAACGCTTTTGCCCCTCCTTTCAATTGTAAACTGAAGACATATATGTGAATAACGCATTGTAAATGAGACCGAAATGGATAAGCCATATATTTGCTTAAAGTTTAGAAATCGATCTCTAACTGCACTGATTGTCATGCATCCCTTGTGAAACATCAAACACTACGCAATGGGGATGAAAGAGGTTTAGCTTCAAATTTTATATATCGTAATATTTCCTGCATATAGTGGACTGTTGCTATTGATTCCAAGGTCGTCGCGAATGGTATTGCAGTAAGGCTCACGCATTGGTCTCTCCATTATATTCATGAACTATTAAGTTCTACGTGTTAATTGTAACCAGATTCGACAACAGATAAGAAGAAAGTGACCGCTCCGTTAGCTTCGTGGTTAGAGCATACCAAAGACTTAATAAGATGGTACTTATATACAGCTGCCTTGCTGGCGCTCAGCGCTAGAAGATTAGTATTAGGACTGGTGTCAGGATCATGTGACTGGATAGGACATCATGCTACGTGTCTCCGGTATGATTGCCAATGCTAGACGGTACTATACAAACCATTCACACTGCAAATATGGTAACGATAAGACTAAAACATTTTAAAACTCCAAGTTTGAATGAGAAACAGACAAGACATTTACATGAACAACAAATTAGTTAAGAAAGTAGACACACCACACTTATATAAGGGGATTAAAGAAATTTTATACAGGTTTAGGGACAACAAAAAAATATGGGAACTAAACAAAGATGAAACTTACGACTGGATTTTGGAAATAGAGGCTATTAAGACAAAAGATAAAGTAGAGAATGAATACCCGTATATCAACTGGGAGAGAGTTTGGAGGCATTGGTCTGACATCAACTCTCTAAAGGTACAAAGTATTTTATACACGTACCTCCACAACGCCTGGCATACAGGCGAAGTGGCACTTAGACGACGAATGATTCAGACTCCTGTTAGCAGCCCTCTATGCAGAAATGCCCCATTCACAAAATATCACACGATACCGCAATGCGACGAAACAAAGGAATAAAGGATCAAACTAATAATAGAAATAATGAAGGTAGACAAATATGACAGACATCAAGTACTCTTCCTTGACGGAAACTTTAATAAACAATTGGTACGACTAATAACGGACTTTATAACGAGAACCCTCATAAAATGTGGACCCCTAATGAAGGTTAGGGAATAGTTTTAAACCTAAAATTTAAATTATATATAAAAAAATAATAATAGCTTTTTCACATTAAACAATTCTTGTATTTTACTTAATTTTACAAACTATGTAAGGGGAAAGTACACATGAGGACGCCATGGGGCTAAATCACATGGCGCCATGGGAAGTGAGCAGGCCTGTGGCAGAGTTTGGAAAAATCACCCATAAATAAAATTTTATTTTTCTAATGTACTTCTATTTCTCTGGATACTATATCCATAATTTTCCTGCCATGTCTATCTCCCGTAATAGACATGGCTCCCATTAAAGGGAAAATAAACAATTTCTAAATCTTCGTAATATTAATTGAAATAAATAGTTATAGGCCGGCCTTGAGACAGGAACTGTACAACCAAATAAATTCGTACAGATTCTGTCTCAAGGCAGACGGACCTAAAAAGATAAATATTAGATAAATTGAAACACATTAAATCTTTAAATAACACACTTCAATTTATACAAAATTCAAAATTAAATAGAATTATAATAAAATAAAATAAAGAGAATGTCTTCCATTTAGAGAAGACAAAAAGTAAGACAACTGGTGTTACAAATTTGAATAGAAAATGGCTATCCTTTACACAAATACAAAGTATATACTTTATATAGCATCACACAAATAGCACTAACACAAATAGCAAACACAAGGATAATAGGAGACTACTAGCCATGGTCAAAAATCAAACTAGCGTAGAATACTAGTATGTGTGTAGATCAACTCCCACCTAGTAAGAATCTACGTAAGATACACTAGGGGTACCAAAAAATACCCCTTATCAAACATATAACCCCGATGTGGAAAAATTAATTGTGGAAATAAATGGAAAAATAAAAAAAAACAACAAACAACATATCGGGAGTACACATACACATAAAAACTTTTTTTTGATTGGGGGGGGGAGGACATCTGTCTGGTGCCCCCCCCCCCCCCTAAAAAAAAAATTAAAACTCAAAGTCACACACACACACAGTACGAAATGCACGCTACTAGCAGGTTACTAAAGCAATTTATTATATACATTCTTGGTACATGCAATATGAACTACTCCACTGTAATTTAAGTATTTATAAAGAGCAGAATCAATTTTGTTTCAATCCTTTGTCAGAGGACGAATTCCATGTTGAAGATAAACTCATATTTTTTAAGTATCAATGTCTTTTTACAGGTTGACGAAGTAAGCGAAGGGAGAAGTCAAACAAAAATTATTGCCCATAGTGTCTTTCTTTCCCGTTATTGCATGTGATACACACATTGGACTTTTAAAAATGCCTTTGGCGTGGGTTAACAGATGGCTTTATTGCCGCCATCATTTTGTGTTGTTCTAAAGTCGCCAGAAACCATTTCAGCAGGCGTTGACATATGCCTACTTATTGGCAAAATATGATTTATGGGGTTAATTATGCCTATATGCACCCAAATGACACTCTATATTTGTGAACCAAAATGAAGGTTCTAATCACACGAACAGAGGTCAGACTAGGAAAACTTAAATCAATATTAAATGGAAGATAAAAAGTGGGGCCATTTAGCATGTCTTTATGTGAAGAAAAGGAATTTTGACCCTATGTTGCAGTATCATTTTCCTCATACAACCATGATATGATATTTTGCAATTCAGAAGAAATGCCTACTGTTATGCAAACTTAATTGTGAAATGAGCATATGTGGTAGATCCAATTGTATTTGATGTACTTTGGAAGAAAAAAAAAACAATTTTGTACATCAGTTTGGTCTTTCTAACAGGATTTGGTTTTCTTCCTCATATTTCATTTCCATTCCACTCCCTTGTTTAACGCGATGCGACATTCATGTTTTAATCTCTTATTACACTCAAAGCCTGGGACTGAATTAATATTTCCATCAATCGTTCACGCTTTTGCTTTTGTGACTTTCTCACTACTCTTTCAGTCACAGACTATCGATAAACTGATCATCCTGATAATTCGTGGATTGACATTGCTTAAGGCCATTCTATCTTGTACAACGGAGAAGTCTGCAGTTAATTTCCGGTCGAGTGGTAAACAAGCAAATGCTGCCACTCGCGACTTTATTGTATGCAAAACGTGCGACTTAATTAATCGTGACTTGTGCAACAGAATCAATTACTTGACGAGTATGAGTATTGATATTGGTCTATTCTTTGTGTGTATCTCATTGAGATGATGTTCGTCCAGAGGAAAATAGAGCTGAAATCCACGCGCGGCACTAGAGATTTCTGAAACGCAAAAGACATGTTAATTAAGACCTTATTTATGCAAATAATTGTGCGCCAGTCAGACATCAGATGAAACATTTTACTACTCTGTGATATTTCATAAATTGTGTGCACAAAGTGTATACAATTGGCTGAATTAAAACTGAACAATACCCGGTCTGAGAGACCTTTTCAGTCTATATTGTCATAACTAGCTAACATTCAAGTGCTCTGTTCAAAAGATGGATCATAATGCAATTTTGCTGTGGCGATTGTTTCTTGTTTCTATTTTAGGTTGGTTTGGTGATGATAGGGTTTAACATGCTCTAGTTTTGTAACTGATTTTATTGTTGCTTTTGTTGCATGAGGTTTACCCTTTTAGTTTTCCTTTCTAATAGAAATCTCTCTTACTTCTTTTCCTTTCCTCGTTTTCTTACCTTTCTTATTTGCTCACTAGCATGACCGCCTGTTGCTCTGAGATAACTTTCTTGTTGTTGTTTTTGTCACGGGTGCCGGTGGGGGGCGTATCCGTGCTTCCAACGCCGACGTTGGTAATGAATTTGTTTGAGGTGGAGTGAATATTGACTCGGTGTTGCGGTCGGAGCTCATAGTGATTGTCTGGTCTGCGTTATGTGCTGACTTTGTTGCACCTGAGTACACCCTGCAGTTGTCTTTCTGGGGTTGGGGTGGGGAACTATCTTCCAAATTAGTGTCGCATGCAATATCCGAACAGGTTAGTAGCAAAGTTGTTACTCCTGCCTGAGCTCTTAGGGACCACCATGAAGCAAAATTTAGTTTTAATCCTTTGATATCATTCAGGGCTCAGGTGGAACGTATCATGTCTATGTATAGTAATTCTTGCTGCGTGGTACTCTCTGCAAACCAATTAATTTGCAAAACCGGGGAACAAACCCACTTTAAAGATATAGAAATACAGACATTAATAAACCATGCCTAAGTGTAGCACGCATACACGATATAATGCATGTTAGAAAGAATCAAGACATCCTAAAGAAATTGTCATATGAGATTCAGAAAGATTCACAGAAACAATGAAAGGTGATGTCAGTGTTTGTTTTTAAAAGCGTGTATTCAACAAAAGCGTTTTTAGTGAAAGTAACGACATTACGATACAAGCCAAGCATCACTCACATTTATATGGTAGAACATAATACAAAAGTTTGGAAGATTTCCGTTGTAGTTGTGATAGATAATGGATACAGTACAAACAACGCACTCACACACAACATAACAACAATACACAAATGACAAAATATATGACTAGTATGTCTTTTCTAGGAAGAACGTGATAGCCAAAATGATTGCTCTATTCCGGCCTGGATCCACATTCACAGAACGCTGGCACTTTATCTGTCCTCACCTCATGGTTAATGGGTACGGGTTTGCTCCAGAGGCTGGATGGGATATGTTCCACCCCTTCAAAATGCTAATACTTTTGCTGCGTTTGCTGTTATTGTCTTGTCTTTGTCTTTTGTCTTTTTTCGCCCATTCATTGTCTCATTGTATGTGCATTTGTAATACATATGCAATTCGATTCAGGGAATCGTAATATAAATTACTTGTTTTCTTATTCAAGAGTTTTTGTTTTATTCAGTACATATACAGCATGGCTGCTGTTACTTTTCCCCTGCAGATAAACACATAGTTCCTGAAGAGTAGAATATTGATGGCAAGAAAGGCAAACACGCAGCTTTATATGGAACAGGCATAGCCCTCAAGTAAAACATCCTCCAAATTGAGACGCCGTTTAGTACTATCGGCGGATTTCTATCAATTGTTTGTAAGGAACTAAAGGGAACTTTCGTCATCCGAAATTGTGGGATAGGGATTAACGCCATTACAGCACATGCTAGTTTATACATGTCGGCCAGTAAATTAGTTCAGGAAAAACCCGGGAAAACCGGAGAAAGAACGATCGACTCACGAGAAGCTACCGGCAAGCTATCTCACATAACCAAATTCGCCGAGTATGAGATTAGAACCCACACAGATGTGAGAAGGTAATGATCCGTAACAGCGAGCGTTTAAGACCACTTGAGGCCCTGCCATTCAAAATCATCTCATTGTGCACTTTTGATTATAAAGATAAAGGATGTTTCTCAATCTGTATGTACCTGAATAAGCCTCCTAAAGATGTTCATTAGTCGGTCCCAATAAAGGAAGATATATATCAGGGCGTCAATATTTCCCAACATCATTTACAGATCGTATCTATGATTGATTTGAATAAAACTGTTTTTGCTTAGTTATATTGGGATTAATAAGGATCAACAAGAGATTAGTGTAGCTGAATGAAAACGGAGAGCCTGTTTTTTATTTGTCGTCCTTGATCTTTAGACCGAGGACATCGTGTACAGTGAACATGAAGGGATACAGTTGAATGCCATTTTCTTTGTGGGAATTATGCTATTTTAATTACCTATTAAATTCATCATTAATCTTTCTTCTAATTATTCATTTTCTCTATCTGTTATTCAATACTTTAATTACTTGTATGGTTGGAACATGTATTATATGTGACGTTAATATTCTGTTTTCTCTCTATAGTATTGCAGCATTAGTTTAGGTTGATCGATGTAAACCATTTTCTTCATCGTCTGATAATGGTAAACCAATTAATACATATTCCGACACAGGCGCATGCAAAAATATTTCCATTTATAATAGCACTGTTTTTCTCTTTGAAATAATTATTAAGGAAATTCGTTTGTTTTGAGACTTTATTGAAAGTATTTTGTATATTCAGATGTAATATTATTATTTGCTTTTATTGGTAATACTATTTTCTTTGATATAATACAAACTTTATCTCATCACATTTATGCATCGCTATGTGTACATTTATACGCCGGTATTTGTGTTTATTAACCATTGTAGCACACGTATTTGTGTATTATAGTTAACCTCTGATAATATCAATTTATGTTACTGCCATGTTTTATATTTATATTACATTAAAATCTTCAAAACTCAGTGTGCCATGAACAAATTGTTAAATATTTTACCTAATCAAAAGCTTCATTTATTAGTTGTTATCAGATTATGTAAGATATAGTAAGAATAATAATTAAAAATATTTTGTCAGAAATATTATAACATTTATTTCGAGAACAATCCTCATCTTTGTGCAATTATTTGAGAAAAAAGACTGTGTTCAGACAAACCATATTAGACAGACTGGGAGGTGTATCCGTTTTATACGTCATTCCCAGACAGACATCATATTACTATTAAACACGTTGAGGAAAAGACTGTCTTCAGCCAAAAATGTATAATCAACGCAAAAGGAAATAATCAGACCATGTTTGGCTATAGTGACTGGGAAAATATAAACCATGCACAATCAAGGTACACGTAATTACTTCCCGTGAATCAATTTATTTCTGACGAATGCAGTCATATGACAAATATGTTCTCCAAAATAATTAGATTCCTAATTCACTTCCCTCTATGGTCTGTAATTTAGGTTTTATTTTGTCTATACCCAAGTATTTGAAATTTAGAGAACCATAGTGTAATAAATTTGGAGCATGCGCATTTGATAGCGCCCAGTTTTAAGCAATTCTTAGATTTGTGTGATTATTGGGATTAGGCGCCATGGCAATATTCCTAGCTCGAAATAATTAGCCAATTACTAGGACCAAACGTCACGGAGTCGAGTGTTAGTGAGTTTAAACGATTTCATGGTTCGCTAGTAGTGAATTTAGGTCCAAACCGAATGACTGTCCCTGAGTAAGATAGTCCATATTAAAATCTAGAGGTGTATAATAGTGTTGTGGCTGAGGTGGCAGTAAATTACACAATGGAATCAATAAGTAGGGACTTAGTAAATGCCGTTTATGTGTCCATAGTGGAAAAAAGGTGCAGTTATATTAGCGTAATACGCCGGTAAAAGGGTATATTGACAGGCCTAGGGTGGCGGAGTTAAATAGTTGCCAGTGAGAAAGGGGATGCTAGTGTATTTTCTATGGCATAAACGTCTGGCGGTACGGAAATCTGATGATGGTGAAGAAAACCATGCAAATGTGCGGTTGATGGACTTTTGGTAAATTGTTTTATCTGTGGTCTCGAATTGATTAGAGTAAAAGTTAATCTATAAAAGCAGACACGTCTGGTTTTCCAATTTACAACTCAAATTGTATGGAAGTCTTTGAAAATTTTGGAAAACATATGACTTCCAGCGGGATTTGCTCTATGGTTAGACACCGCTCGGTCAAATCACCGACTTCGAAAAGAGAAATTGACACGGAAAGCTGTACTGTGGGATCTGAATTTTGTTGGTTTAACGCCACTTGACAACAAATTATAAACAATATAAAGAAAATCTTATATACTGGGAAAAGAATAAGTGAACAACTCTTAAGATCTACCAGGCAACGGAAATAAACTGGCAAGTTCTATTTAAAACAAATCCCCACATTGGCCGAGGCCTGTATTATGTGAGTTATGAGACATACGTCAATATATACATCAGGTAGGTATCATGGTAAGTACAAAGTAGATGGATAACTCCTTGTAACCTTGTAATGAATCAACATTTATTCTCAAAAAAGAAACCGGCTTCTGATTGCAGCAGCTGCGGAGTACAATACCAAATATTTCTTATTGATAAATTTAAAATCCAGGAAGGATAATGAAAAGGCAGTGTCAATACAACAATACACTAACATGTATTCGGGTTATTCCAAAAAAGAAATAGAGCCAATATAAGTTTGTCTGAAACAAATCACATTCAGAAGTAGCGTGAACAATTGTTACTGTATAGTAGAACCCGTTTACGGACTTCATAAATGGAGACGATGATCACCACAGTAATGCCAGTGTCATCGCTCGGTTACATCTCCGTTTTAAGGATCAGCGTACCGTATTACGATTCAAAGTCTAGCATCTCAAAATGATCAGGTTTTTCTAAACATACCTTCAACGGTTTATTTTAATGACCATCATTTAAGGTTATAAAGCATGTAACATACAGGATTTTTCCGTCTGTGAAAATAATATTGCTCTGATTATAGCAGAGTAACATCCTATTATATCTATTATATTATTTAAAAAAATTAGTTATCGCGATATAAAATAGAAATAAAATGTTTGAGCTCTAACAAAAATCCCCTCTCCAGGAAACAAATTGGTCAGTACATTATAGTAGATGAATATTCTGTGTCAATATTATTTGTGGCGTACGATGTAATTTAAAACTGAGATAAAAGATGACATATAAGTTAAATACATTGTTTTGACAAAAGAGAGCAATATAGCACGTGTTGGCCTTGAAGCCTTGAAGCTACCTTTTCAATAGCTTCTGTTGCTATTATGGACAGGTTATGTGACAAAAGACAATATAGCAAAAGAGAGCAATATAGCACGTGTTGGCCTTGAAGCCTTGAAGCTACCTTTTCAATAGCTTCTGTTGCTATTATGGACAGGTTATGTGTGGCCGGATGTGCCTGTGATGCGAGAGACGTTCAAGAGTACTAATATTACCCGTATGATGTTATGTTGCCAGTACACCGTTGTGCGCCAGTCTGTCATTAAACATTGGCCGTACAGCTAGATAAAAACAGTTGACCTATCAAGGAGAGATTTCCAGTACGATTCCACTCTTACACATATTTTCATTTTACAGATAATTTAGTACGTGTTTTATGGGCCAAATACACAGTTATGTTAGCCTGTAAGAGCCAAGTTCATATTGTATTTTGCATGGTGCTGATGTTGCTAATACTAAAGTTTAGTTATCCGAACATATACCGTGGCTGACTACAACGAATTTCGCATGGGGCGTAGACGACGAACATTTGACTGTATTTTAATGGTATGACTGGTCAACAGAGTTTATAACATTTCCATGCCTTGACAATATAAACATTTAGACGTTAATATTCTCATTAACAATGAATGAGGTCTCGCAATGGTTACGCGATCATCAAGAACCCACCTAGGACACTTTGCTTGACTTTGGTCATAATTAAGTGGCGCGTGTGTAACATTGACTAATATCTGGACGGAAAGCAAAACAATCTCACAGACTTGCATATTTAACAAGAAGGCTTTACTATAGTGTACTTTATTTACAACGTTTCTCCTTATCATTTATACCTGGTTAAGCAGACGTTGTTATAGGTGTACTTCAAAGCACGAGTACGGCAAGCTTGTAACGATGAGTATATATGTGTTATGTAAGAAAAAGTCGTTGTTGGTAATCACAAGGGAGAGAGAGAGAAGAAGAGAGAGAAGAACTCTCTTAAAAGAGGTGTATTTCCGTGATTTATCCGTCAAGGCTATTGATGCAGGGGTCGATTGTCCGAATGATGGTCATGAACGGCTCAGTGAAAACTTCTAAATTGAATTTATGTTTCTAAAAAAATGTAAAATGTTGGTAAATGTCTATGCTGAGGCCAGGTCAATAAACTCGAAAGATATCAAGTTGACCGAGATGAGTAAAACCCCAAAACATTGGCAATATGTACTTCAGATCAAGATGATGATGGTACCAACAACCATAAGCAAATCAATGTTATCAAAACTGTCGCCGTATCATCGGTTGATGTTAGACACGTTGTCGTCATTAACAGCTTGCAAGCGAGAAATCAGAAGATATTAAATGTACCTTTTATAGCGTTGTTACGTCTCTTTCATAGTATGTCACATTTTTTAAACTCAAACTGAAGATGGTGCATAGTATACGAGTGATAAAGTGTGAAACAACTAATTGTAAATCAGTCGACATAATATTCCTTCAACCATTGGTAAGGTCGAGGACCTCGTATAATAAAAGATAAAAACGTAGTAATTTATTAGCGTTGTCACAATTTGTCATTTTTTATAACTATTTATTGATCATGTTTGTGTTTGTACTCATAGGCACACCAAAAGCAAACAATTTGATGTATAATTTAGGTTGATTATTACGTTATTTAAACAGCTCTCCATTACCCCCAAAAATTGGAAAAACTAGACAAGAACCAGCATATATAATGATGTATATCTTCAGGGAATACACTTAAAATGGCAAGATTTAACGGATCTAAAGTGTACTTACAATAGCTGGAAACCTCTAATGGCTACAACAACAACACCAAACTTATAGTAAAACACATACAGAAAAACACGTTTCAATACGAAGAGGATAGCCTAAAAGGCTAGTTTTAAAAACACCAGTCAAATAACATGATATACTACAACAAAACAAATTTACAGTCAAACCCATGTAGAAAACCCAAACTGGATAGCTAAAATGCTAGTTGTAAAACACCAGTTTAGTAACACGAAGTTTTCGTATAAACATAAATAACAGTACACTGTTAGCAGATATACAGCACAACTATAGTAGCAGGTTGCACCCACGCGAACCTGACGCGGAATACACACGACAGACCTTCCTTCTCTACTAATGAAGTTTACTGCAGCTGCGGTAATATATGCACCGCTGCAGCTTCAAAGGAAAAATATCAACTCAATAACTAAAGAAAACTAATATGACCAATGAAAGTAGAATGGCGGGGCGCAATGATGAGAAAGTCAATATTTGACATCGAAATAGAACTCACTTGCCTTTCTCCTTCTCACAACCAATTAACAAGCAAGCTTGTCAATATGAACAAAATTTTAATAACCATACTAATTAATACAACTGGAGGAAATCTCCACTTACAATATATATTCTGTTAATAACTTTAACAGAGGATACATGTCAGACATTTCTAAAACATACGACAAAATCACTAGCTTTAACGAAGAGACGCTTCACGCTTGACAACGATACAACAATGGTTCCTTGCAATGTCGGGTTCCTCTTGTGACGTCACACTGCCTGAGATCACGGAAACTGCCGACGTTGTCCTTGATTTACAGAGATTATTCACATTTGCATTTAAAATAAATATCTCGCCATCCGTTGCTCGCTTAGGGTAGAAATTTCAGATGTTACATAAATCATTATATTTAATAATTTAGAGTTAAGTGATACGGGGGTCTCAGGTCTACCTTTAAATGCTTGAACATGGCAGATACCAAATGAAAATAGATATAGTACAAATGAGTGGGATTTGCATGAGTGGCGCGTGGTAGCTAAGATAACATTTACAACGTTGGTAGCTCCATACGTGACATTCATGGAGCTGCTGCCTGTGCTTGCTGCGTCGGTTCTTGTAAATTATTCCGTAGACAAGCCTTCTTCATTTTGTTGGCGCATGATACATAGATGGCAAATCTACTCTGTTCCTTATATGGTCATCGAGCTGTCGTGCGCACTTGTCTTCCCAATCATTCTTGCTGTCCGTATTTGTCCTAACCGCTGGATATATGGGCTCCATGCCTAAACCTGAAGAGGGTACTTTCATCCTGCTCGTTTACACTTAAGGTCATTTTGAACGTGCACTTCTCTTGAAAAGGGCGATATACTGTTGTACATCTCTCTGCAGACCGGGCCAGTAACAACTGCTCCTAATGTTGCTTAAATGTAACCCAAAAACAATTCTTCAGTCAGATTTTTCTTCATATATATATATATATATATATATATATATATATATATATATATATATATATATATATATATATATATATATATATATATATATATATATATATATATATATATATATATATATATATCAATATTCCTTCTTTATCATGTTTGCGATCTTACAGACATTAGTGCTAACTTAATCCCGTATTGAACAGGGCAAGCCGTTATTGACTCGTCTGATTGTGTCGATAATACTTTGACGACGTGTCACAAGCCATATAATATTGTGAGGCTTGATTGTTCTCCCTCGTTAGCCATCTTCTGAACAAGTCAATGCTTTTATCATGGTCATGCGATTGTAGTATGGTCTGTCTAACTTCGCAGCTGCTTTCATTTTCATTCTGGACATATTATTGAAAGACAATGAGGGCGGCTTTGCAAAATGTTTATACCGTGCTTAAATTCACACTGCTTACAAGGGATACTTTTAAAAGTATCGGCGTTTGGTTTCGCTGGCCGAGTTTCGGTCAAATTATTGCTTCAATGGATCTGGCCACTTAATCTTCAGGATCCTAGATCGAAAAGCGGATACATGTAGCTGTGGTCATTTCTGATTAAACAATTATGCTCCTAAACGTAGTGCCTGCAATACTTTTAATAAAAACATATACCCCAACTTAGACCTGTTTTTGCGTCACACGTTGTGGTCGTTTCTGCTTTTATCTTTTGTATGCTAGCAATCCCACTGTACTGTAGGGATTTAAAAGCTTAAACCAGAACTTTATCAATAATCGATGTAGCTCCCCATATAGACAGTTTGATATAGTTTCATCGACTAATGATCTGCGTTAACTGTGGTAATAAATTATTAAGCAAAGATTTTCTAAGTCGAAATAATTTACGTATGTGTGTTGCTATGGATATGTATCAATTTATGTTTCTGGGTTTGACAAATGATAATCGAAATCGTTCTAAATAAATACATCAAATGTGTGTCTAGTTGTATATATGTTTGCAATATATGTCTGTATCTTTGTACATATAAATATTTTTATGTAACCATCATGGTCTCGTAGCTGAATTTGCTATCTAGGTAGCAAGCTAGATGGTTACACATTACCAACATTGCTAGTCTTGTTTTGTTTTCGTTCTAATATTTATTTTGTCCTATTTATTTCGTAAGTTTTATTAGCGCTTTATCTTTATTTTGTCCATCTCCTCCCTTGAAAACACTGCAATGATAATTGCTAGGCAGTGAGATAACAATTATAATTAAATTGGAATCTTTTTAAAATCCCAACGGTACAGGTTTGTATCTAACATAAATTGGAATTTTCTAAATCCTAACGGTACAGATTTGCAACTAGCATAATATTGTTACACCAAGGAAAGAGAAATGTGGTGAGTTTCTAATGAATTCGTTGAATGAAAAAATATGGTAATTTTGTATGTTACAGTCTATTGAGTTTCTAAATAGTTTGTCGCACATGAGAGCTTTGTTTTAGAGATGTAAGACAAGCTGGGAAATATCATATTTCGCATAGAGGGTGAACGAGTTGTGTCATTTCATAAAAATATTTTCTAGAAGTCCTGCTGCTTCTATGCATATTTTAGCATCCCGTGTCTTGGAATGTTCTTGACATTATTAAGCTAATACTACGAGAGAGATAGAGAGAGAGAGAGAGAGAGAGAGAGAGAGAGAGAGAGAGAGAGAGAGAGAGAGAGAGAGAGATCGTGTGATGATACAAACACTATTTGCTAGTGTTTTATAGCAGGAAGCTTTATTGACGTTGCAAACGTTGGACTCAACAAACGTAGATCTGGTTAGCCTGAGCATGCGTCTTTATGTGAGGGCAAAGTTATTTATTCATTAACAAATATACTCGGGTTTCATATTTTTTGTGTACAATGACGCCCCATGGTGATTTATGTATATTGTACAATATTTCAATCGAGTGAGTTCGATTCATGCTGTGCCGAAAGTGTGAAGTCCTTTCAATGGGAGAAATTAATACTTATCAACGCACAGATCATGTATGAGTACATAGTCTGGGTATAAATACCTCATTGTAGACCAAAGCCATTACACTACGGAAACGTCTTGTTAGTGAGCAGTCTACTTACGGACCTGCAGATCTCCAGCTGTACAGGTATGTGAGATATTCGTTAATTTACTATTATTATTATAGGCTATAACTGTTGCACTACAATGTTATTGGTATGTGTTATATATTACTCCAGCTTGCGTATTATAATGCAAATATTGTCTATTCTTGTATGTGACTTAACGTGAAATCTATGTTAGCAATAATGTTGCATTTTATTAAGAAACGTTTAGAACCATAGGATTTGTATTGTTCGCATGTATGTTCACGGTTGACTTGTGTATTGATTTGTAATGTTGTGCGATAATTTAATTTGTATTGTTTACCGTACATAACGTTATGTACCTTTTATCGCATATGCCCCTATCATTCTAAGTACGCGGTCATATGTTTATTTTTAGGGGGATTACAGTAATGGCGGCTATAGGTGGAAGCTAGTAATGTGGCATTGTAGATTCTGGCGGTTAGTAGTGGTTATTTTTACAGCGAAATGGTCCATAATTGCTGAGTTGCTATGTGAATATTCAAGGAATATTTGCTACATAACATTACTGTTGGATCATACATACATTAGAACAAAAAGTGGTTTCAAACTCAAAATTTGAGTATGATGGAATATAGATGGAAGGTTAGTGAAACAGTTTTGAGACATTTCTAACAAGAGTTTACTCATTAACGTATTTCAATGTAATTACCTATCCATCAGGTGCCTTCATTTGTAAGAATTGTTTTGCACATGGTGAGTAATAAATGCCTGTGTCACAAAAGAGTAGTTAGAAAAAACTAGTCCAAACAAGATTATTTATCAACAAGCATGAGTAGAAAGAAAGATCAAGGCAAGCAATACATACAAACCAGATCACGAAGTGACGCCCCAATAGAATCATCTAACACAAGTTAAAGTGAACCAAGCTTGAGTACACTTCAGCTGGACTTAGATGATATAAAGCAAAGTCTCAGAGAGAGAGAGAGAGAGAGAGAGAGCAGTTCAAAAACTGATTTCTGATATTGCCGATCGGGTAAAAAAAGATGACCTTACAGACATTGTATCGTTTATTGTGAGGATATTGTTAGATATTGTGAAGAACGACCGGAGAATGGAGATAGTTGCAGAAAGTGCAATGGTAGTAAAGGAGAAGACAGGAGAATTGATGAATAGTGAGGATTCACTGGAATTCTAAAACGACCAGCTACAAGAAAATAAGAAAAATGATAACATGAGTAGTGACATGGAAGATTCTGACAGGAGATCAAAACAAGCAAGTACGACTTTAAACCAAATCGAACAATATTCAAGGAAGCTGCACGTTAATGTTTTAGTGCCGAGGAGGAGGACAATGAAAATCTAAGAGAAAAAAATATTAAACTGGTGAAGTCGCAAAGTACAATTTGGATAATAGAGACATAGTAGCTGTGTATATGATCCCAGCCCGACAGGGACAGCCAAGACCAGAGATTGTCAAATTATGGAGTCTTGATTGTAAACTTCCAATTATCAAGAAGCGTACGGACTATAAACACAACAAAGGAATTAGACTGATAGAAGATGTTACCAGGATGAATACTAAACCTATCATTAAATTATCCAGACTTCAGGAGTTGGACAGTGGATGGTACTTTAATGGATCTGCGTATGATAACACCAAATCAGGAAAAAGGATAAAATTTGACATCTATGATGCAATTGTTCAGTACAGTTAGAATGTAAGTGTAATATGCAGCTCTACGAACTCATGCATTGGCAAAATAGATATGTAAACGTCTGTTATTGATCCACCTTTTTCTACTCTATTTTGTTTTAATATTTTATCAATAAGTTACTTCTTTCCCTCACTAATTTTGTCATCAATGAATGAATATATATATATATATATATATATATATATATATATATATATATATATATATATATATATATATATATATATATATATATATATATATATATATATTTATAAACCATTGTATCATATATATCTCTCTCTTCACTCAATTCACTCACTTGCTCATAAACCAGCTGTGATCATATACACATTAATGTAACAAATTGTCAGTCGCCCATTTTCGCTCTTTCATTCAATCAGACACCATTGCAATATATGATCTTTCACTTCCATTTTATCCCTTATTTAATTCATTAATTTGTAATTTATACTCTTACTAAGCTGTGCCAAATGGTTCACAAAACTGGCTTATCTTCGGAAAGGTCTGTGAGAGATGCATAGAAATTATTGTAAATGGAGTTTCTTAATTGTGGTCTATCATACACTGTATCAATGTCATCTGCAGCCAGATCTACCGCATGTATTTTAACACCATGGATGATTATATTATGGACGATTGTATTATGTGTGAGAGTGAGCGTAAAACTAAATGCATATGATAAACTCAAGGTGATAATTACTTCATACATTCATGGAAAAGAACGAGCATAAGTAAAATGTGTGTTGTTTCATGGATAATAACATACAAATTATATTTATAAATGTCAGTGGTCTGCAAAGTTCGGTCTGAACAGACAATTCCGCTAAGTAAAACAAAAGAATATATCTCGAAATTTGAAAGAAACTTAATACAAACTTAATACAAAGAACGATGAAATATATTGGGCAGCCGAATGAGGATACAAAATGTATATTTAGCGACTGCTCTAGTAATAAGGCTGGGGTTGCAATATGCTTTAGAATTACTTTTAAATTCGTAATTCATTGAGAAAGTTGTGACAGTCAAGGATATTTACTTTTGTAGATATTACAATTAATGTCAGTAAAACAAACAATCGTGAATTCGTATGGTTACTGATAATGCTAGCATTTTTAGAAAGATAAAGGAGGACATTTGTTTTAGAGACTTAGATTTGGATAAGCAAGATAAGTGTTGTAAAGACTCTTGTTCTGTTCATATTCATACCTCTTTCTTCAGCAATTCCAAATCAATCAGGAAAAGTTAAAGCAGGACTAAATTATATATATAATTATAGAGAGAGAAATCCGCAAGATGCATGACCAATAGTGGGAAAAGAAAGCTGACGAAGTGCAAAGCTATGCCGACACTAACAACTCCAAAGAGTTCTACAACGCCATCAAGTCTATCTTCAGCCACACAAAGTCCAGCCCTACGCCCTTGCTTGCTGCAGATGGCAGTACATTAATAAAATACAAGAATGGCATTAAGGAAAGATGGAAAGAGCACTTTAATCAGCTCCTAAACCTGCCCTCATCGGTCAGCCAATCTGTTCTTGACCAAATACCTCAACAGCCAACGCTCAACCAACTGGATATTCCGCCAAAGATGGAGGAATTGAGAAGGGCCATTAAACAAACAAACTGTGGCAAGGCACCTGGAAAGGATGGTATCCCAGCGGAGGTGTACAAGACTCTCAGTAAGCAGTCTCTGGAGGCATTCTACGACGTGCTAATCAGCATCTGGACGGAAGAAGAGATGCCAGACGACCTCCGTGATGCATCAATTGTGACTCTCTATAAAAATAAAGGCACACGTATGGACAGCAGTAACTACAGAGGCATCTCCCTGCTTTCCGTTGCTGGCAAAATACTTGCTCGCATCTTGCTCAACAGGCTTTTTGCAGCAGTGTCAGAAAATAACCTCCCCGAGTCTCAGTGTGGTTTTCGCCCAGACCGCAGCACCGTTGACATGATCTTCGCAGTGAGACAAGTCCAAGAGAAGTGCCTTGAGCAGAACATGAATCTATATGCTGTCTTCGTGGATCTGACAAAGGCTTTCGATACAGTCAACAGAGATGCACTGTGGGTAGTACTCAAGAAACTTGGTTGTCCTCAGAAGTTTACCAACCTCATCCGGCTCCTCCACATTGACATGAATGGAGAGATTCTCTCCGACAGTGAACCCTCAGAGAAATTCCCCATAGCTAATGGTGTAAAACAGGGTTGTGTACTCGCTCCAGTACTCTTCAACCTCTTCTTCACACATGTACTGCTCCATGCCATACGGGACATTGACACTGGCATCTACATTAGGTATCGCCTGGATGGATCAGTGTTTGATCTCCGTCGCCTAGCTGCAAAAACCAAGACACTAGAAAGACTCATCATTGATGCACTCCTTGCAGATGACTGCGCCCTCATGGCCCATGAAGAGACTCACCTACAAGCAATCGTGGACAGATTCTCTGAAGCCTCCAACCTATTTGGACTCACAATTAGTCTAGGAAAGACAGAAGTCATCTTCCAGCCCGCCCCAAACACTGTCCATTCGCATCCCTGTATCACCATTGGCGACACGCAGCTGAAGAATGTGGACAGTTTCAAATAACTGGGCAGCACAATATCTAGTGATGGCTCTCTGGACAAAGAGATCACTGCGAGGACCCAAAAAGCCAGTCAAGCACTAGGACGACTCCGAACCAAGGTCTTGCAGCACAAGGACATACACCTGTCAACAAAGCTGAAGGTGTACAATGCAGTTGTCCTCACGTCTCTATTATATGGCTGTGAAACGTGGACACTCTACAGAAGGCACATCAGTCAGTTAGAACAATTCCACCAGCGCTTTCTGAGATCCATCATGCGGATCAAGTGGCAGGACCGAATCACCAAACTGGAAGTCCTAGATAGAGCCAACACAACAAGCATCGAAGCCAAAATAATCCAGACCCATCTTCGACGGACTGGCCATGTCATCCGCATGGATCTGATGTTAGCTTCCAAAACACAGCTATATATATGTAATTCCCTCGTAAACAAAAAGGAATCATGTGATTCTGGAAGATCATAAAAAAAGCTACCTTCACCAAGTCATGTACTAAAAGAATGAACCAGAAGAAAAATCAGCCACTAATTACTAAAAATAAAAAGTTGTCCTTGAAATTAACCAATAGCATTAAAGACCTGTTTATCAATCTGAAGCAAGGTCAGATAAAGAGGTAATCAAGCCAAGGTCAGCCTGTTTACAACGAGAACCCAGGTCAGTCTGAATTTTCCAGAAAAAAAAACCCAACTAAAGAATATCAAACCCCAAATGACAAATTTGGACTTAACAATAAAAAATAAATTAATTAAATTCAATAGCCGTAACACCTTCCCCCATAAAATAAAAAGAAAGGTTTATATGATAAAACTTTCTTTTTATCACAAACCAATTTACACCTGAGGTTAAAAGAACTAGTATAAATTACACAATATAATAAATTGTTATACACAGGAAAAACGTCTGCAATTATATTATCAAGAAATAGCCTCAACCTTTTAACTTGTCCATGTCCCACAAAATGTCATAAGAAAACCACTCTAGCAGGGCAGAACTCACTTTTAAATAAATTAACAGTCAGACATGCATTACTGAGTCTGTCAAAATATTTTCTAATTGTTGCTAGATGTTCTCTCCAGGTGTCGTTGTAGATGATGACGTCACAATTTTCTAGACCAGTGATGATCATTTTTATGAGACGTTGAAATGGACTTTCTTTATATTGGTAGAGTCCATTTGGAGTCACAATGTTAAGTTTTCCTTTGCTCTTTCCGTAGTGGAATCTGGCAAAATCCTTTCAGAAGGTCAAAATTTGGTGACATACCTGGCATTCCCAATTTTATCAATACAATCACCATTTCTTGGTAATGGGAATGAATCTGTTTATGTCACTCTGTTCACCTTCCATTAATCAGTGCACATACGGAAAGTTTTATCTGGTTTTGAAACAAGTATGCATGGTGAACTCCAATCACTTTTACTGGGCTTGATAAAATCATTCTCCAGCAAATATTGAATTTCTTTTTTCAAGTATTCCTGTTTGAGTGGACTCGTCCAGCATGGATGCTGTTTGGAATTTTCAATTTCAACGTCATGAAAATTTTTGTTTGTCCTTGTAAGAATATCTGGACATAAGTGCTCATATAATAATAACTTTCAGTTCATTTCTTTCTTGCACTTGCAACTGTGAAAGTTTCTGGTCTAGATTTTTTTTAAAATTTCTGAATTCCAACAATTTGTCGCTCCAATGTCAGTAGAATCCGACGATATTTCTGCACTAAGTGGGACAGGCACAACTAAATTAATTACATATTTAACATGGCTATCTCTTTCAGTATACTGGTACTCCTATAATTAATTTAGATCCCAGGAGCACTAATACTATAATTTAAATAATTCATTTTCTTCTTAACTTTGTAAGGGCCGTAATATCTAATTTGAAGTAAAGTAAGAAGAATGAACAAGAGTAACACAACTCCATTATCAGACTCAAAAGTTCTCTCCCTTGTAATTCTTTCGACCCATAGTTTCATTTTTAACTTGAATTGCTGAATTGGGCATTCATTCATAACTTGCTGGAAAATTCCAGACATGAAGTTTGAACCTTGATCAAACTGAAAAGATTTGGGAAGGCCATACTGAGTAAAAAACTTTATCAAAGCTTTTACTGTAGTTTTAAATTTTATATTCCTAAACGGAATAACCTCTGGAAACCTTGTTGACGCACACATTATGGCCAACAGGTATTGGTTATCTGACTAGGTCTTAGGTAAGGGATCTACACAATCTACCATAATTCTACCAAATGATTTATCAAAGGCAGGAATATGTTGCAGATGAGCCTTAGGTATCTTCTGATTGGTTTTTCCTACCATTTGACAAGTATGACAAGATCTACAGTATTTGGCAACATCACGTTTGATTTTTGGCCAATAGGAGTGAGTCAAGATCCTGTGATACATTTTATTAATCCCTAAATGACCAGCCAAAAGAGTTTCATGGGCCAAATTAAGTATTTCCTGTCTGTAAGGTTTTGGAACTACTATTTCATAGTTCACTGACCACTCATCACCAACAGGTACCTCGGAAGGTCTCCATTTTCTCATAAGAATTCCATTTTTAATGAAATAACAGACAGGAACTTCAGTGACTTCAGTCTCATTTATGACCCTTTGAAACAAACAGGAGATCTCAGGATTTTTTTCCTGTTCAACGACAAGTAACTGTCGTTTATCACCCTGATTAAGAGAATGAGTTATTAAAAGAGGATCACTATGATCAATACCTTCTGATTGATCTAAACAAGGAGTAAAAGTGACCTCATCAAAAGCTTGACCTATACAAGTGTCAGTTGAAGGAATGCTGACTTCTGTAACATCATTCTCAAGATCATCACCCTGATTAGAATAAAGAGAATGAGTTGTCAAAAGAGGATCACTATTATCAATACCTTCTGATTGATCTAAACAAGGAGTAAAAGTGACCTCATCAACAACCTGACCTATACAAGCGTCAGTTGAAGGAATACTGGCTTTTTCAACATAAGCCTGACCCACGCAGGTGTCAGATAAGGGAATACTGACCTCAATAACATAAACCTGACCCATGCATGTGTCAACAAAGGGAATACTGCCCTTTTCAACTTCATTCTCAAGAGCTTTCTTTACCATAGCTCTAGTAACTGTACAAGCTTGAAATATATCAGGGATTTCTTTTTCAATTGGATCAACTTTCTGATCCAGATTAGGCTTGTCAGTTACAGGTGGATTAACCACAACCTTGTCCCCAGCTAAGTCGTTACCTAATAATAAATCTCTTCCCTCAACAGGTAAAACCGAGACCGGTCCGATTGTCACAGGTCCTGATACTAAGTCTGATGAGAAATTTACACAATGGAGAGGAACATTAACAACGCCGCACTCTACTCCCTGAATAAGAACACTTTCATTAGAAGAAGACTTCTCAGAAAAAGGCAAAGTGCCTGATAATAAAAGACTCTGAGAAGCTCCTGTGTCTCTTAAAATTTTAATAGGGGTGGGATTGGCTGAATAACCCAAGAGTGATATAGAACCCTTCGATATGAATGGTTCATAATTCTCGATATCAAAATCAGACTGGGATTTATTGAACCCAACAATTGTATTGCTTTCAATACATGACTGTGACCTTCACCTCTTGGAAATAAGAGCATTTGGAACAGGTCTATCTTGATTCTGATGCCTATTTTTTAATTTGTAGCAATCAGAAACAACGTGTCCTTTTTTCTTGCAAAAGTTACACGTCGGAAGAGACAAGGATTTAGAATCAAACTTCTCTGAAGTCTGATTTTTGAAAGTTGTGTTAGTTTGAGTTTTAGAAGGGCTTGAATTAGGCGGAAATACTTTTCTGCCATTAAATTGTTGAGTAGAAGTCTTGTTAACAAAAGGAACTTTATGTGTCAAAGAATATTCGTCAGCAGCTCGAGCAGCATTTTCCAAGGTTTTAATCTGATGCTCCTCAAGATAAGTTTTAACATCACTATGGACACAGTTTTTGAACTCTTCAATTAATATAATTTGCATGAGATTTTGATAATCTTGCTCAACTTTCTTGGCTAAACATCATCTATCAAACAACTGCTCTTTTTGTTTTGCAAATTCGCCATGAGTTTGTCCAGCTTCTTTTCTGTAATTTCTAAATTTTTGTCGATAAGCTTCAGGAACTAACTCATAACCTCTTAAATTGCATTCTTTAACTACGTCATAATCACTGCTTTGCTGAACAGACAGTGAAGTGTAAATCTCACTAGCCTTACCAGTAATTACACATTGTAGTAACTGAGTCCAATTCTCTCTTGGCCACTTTAAATTTTCTGCAACTTTTTCAAACAGAATGAAATATTTATCTACTTCTTTTTCTTTGAAAGGGGGCACTAATCTAATATTCCTTGCTGAATCAAAATTTTGATTTGAAGTATGATGGTGATTCTTACTTGCCAACTCTAATTCTTTCATTTTACACTGATATTCCCTTTGTTCCTTCTCTCTCTCTCGTTCAATTTGTTTTTCTTGTAACCTTTCCTGTCTCTCTCTCCTCTTTTTCAAATTGTAATTGTCTTTCTTTCTCTTTTTCAAATTGTAATTGTCTTTCTTTCTCCTCTTTTTCAAATTGTAATTGTCTTTCTTTCTCCTCTTTTTCAAATTGTAATTGTCTTTCTTTCCCTTTCCTGAAATTCCAGTTTCTTAAACTCTAATTCAGATTGTAATTGTCTTTCTTTCTCCCTTTCTTGTCTCTCTCTCTCCTCTTTTTCAAATTGTAATTGTCTTTCTTTCTCCCTTTCTTCTTTTTCATATTGTAATTGTTTCTCTTTCTCCTCTCTATCAATCCGCATCTGCTCTTTTGTAATTCAATTTGCTTTTCTTTCTCCCTTTCCTGTCTCTCTTTCTCCTTTTCCTGAAACTCCAGTTTTTTTTAACTCTAATTCACTTTCTCTCTGAAATTCCAGCTTCTTTAACTCTAATTCCATCTTGAATTTTAATTCTAATTCCTTCAGTTTAATGTCAGAGTCTGGTGTAGACTTACTGACTGGAATCAAAGCATTTTGTTCCAAAACATCCTGTTCTACCAAATACTGGACCAAAATCTTTTTGATATCTTGTTTCGTTAAAGAAGCCTTGACTTCAGAAAGATCGTACTTTCTGGCAAGTTGAACCAACTCGTCTTTTTTGAAAAGATCTAATTGCTTCTGGGTAGGATTAGAAAGAAATATTTCTACCTTAGATGTCATTTTGATACAAGCGTGTCAGTCTCACTAAAGATTTAAAATTTTCAAAAACTAGGGGAAATTCAAATTTAAATTCAAATTTATCTCAAATCTCAATCCCGGACGATAGCCACCAATTCTATGTTACGTGCTTAGGTTCGAATAAGCAGCAACACAGAAAGAGTGAAAACTAACAAGCTTGTATAAATTGAACAATGAATTTATTAAGTACAATTATTTTCATAAAATAAATAAACTTACAGTTTTAGAGAATCAAGTCCAACATTAATCCAATATAGAATTCACAAAAATAATCCACTAATGGAATTGTAAGAGTCCTGATAAATAAATGTTCTAATAGTTCCAGGTTCGAATCTTGACGATGTAATCCAAAATGGCCGACAATGTCACATGATGCAGTTCTTGTTTAATTTATCATCCAAATGATATATGAGGACATGTTTTCTCCTCCAAATAGATAATAAATCTTCTTTCTTCAATGAATTGACACAAAGTCCAGAACAAGATAATAAAAATTATAACTCAAACATGAATACACAATTGTTCACTTTAAAGCCCAAAATTCTACTGATGTTAGCTTCCAAAACACAGCTATATATATGTAATTCCCTCGTAAACAAAAAGGAATCATGTGATTCTGGAAGGTCATAGAAAAAAGCTACCTTCACTAAGTCATGTACTAAAAGAATGAACCAGATAAAAAATCAGCCACTAATTACTAAAAATAAAAAGTTGTCCTTGAAATTAACCAATAGTATTAAAGACATGTTTATCAATCTGAAGCAAGGTCAGATAAAGAGGTAACCAAGCCAAGGTCAGCCTGTTTACAACTAGAACCCAGGTCAGCCTGAATTTTCCAGAAACCCCCCCCCAACTAAAGAATATCAAACCCCAAATGACAAATTTGAACTTAACAATACAAAATAAATTAATTAAATCCAATAGCCGTAACAAAGTTGTCTCTGATTTGATGATAACTTGAACAGAATGCTCTAATATCACAACGTCCATGTCACCTAGATATTGTAACATATGCACGTGTGTATGTGCGGGGCTGTTTTGTTTTCTTCTCTGTAGATTATATTTACTATTCCTAGATAATCGGATAACCAAAACCGTATGATTATTAGGTGACTTGGGATGGTCCCCCCACCCAGCCGTCAACTTATTAGGGGGTTAAAAAAAATAAACAAAGAAAAATTCATTTTCAGCTGATCAGAGTTGACGGGGTAGTAGCGGTAGAGCTGTACTAGCTGACCATAAAGCTGCCCATAACATCAGTAGTGCTGACCATAGGGATCAGAGTTGACGGGGTAGTAGCGGTAGAGCTGTACTAGCTGACCATAAAGCTGCCCATAACATCTGTAGTGCTGACCATAGGGATTAGAGTTGACGCGGTAGAGCTGACCATAAATCTGATCATATAGGTGATTGAACAGTGTTTTGCTAAATGAGTAGCAGATGATCGGATGTTGCTGACCGATAAATCTAGTTATTGAATTGTGGTCGGTGATCACGTGTAAAGCTGACTGCTTCATTTACCAGTGGGACTGGTAGCCAAGTATTCTAGTGACTGAGTTTTGTGTAACTCCATACATGTGTTCAATAATCTGTGGGATTGTAAAAATATGTATAATGCTATCTGTCCTAAATTTTCATCAGTTTACTATATGAGTAAATTTCATCATATTTCACCATTTGAGTGAATACGTCATTTTCATTATATGACTAAAATACACTATTTTTACTACTTGGGTAAAACATTTATATTCGTCGTGTGAACGTACTGTGAATCATTAATATTTGTCGTAGTATTATGTTAGGCGATTAACTTGTATTCACATTTATTTTACAATTTTAGGTTTGTGCTGAATATGTTAATTTTTCAGATTATTGGTTATTCTGCACGCATGGATTAATCATAATTCTTTGCTTTGAATCATTTGTCAATACACATTGTATATTTGTCACCATCATTTGCTTTGAATTATTCGTCAATACACATTGTATATTTGTCACCATAATTTGCTTTGAATTATTCGTCAATACACATTGTATATTTGTCACCATCATTTACTTTGAATTATTCGTCAATACATATTGTATATTTGTCACCATCATTTGTTTTGTATGTTTGCATAGTATGTGAACAAAAATGCAAGGAATAACATACATAAAAATAAACAGCATTTAGGTCAGATAACTGGCAACGATCTATTTATATCCCTTTAATTACATTTACATATGGACGCCTTCCTCATTCTTTTTGCTACTGATGTCGGGATATATTTATGAAAAGACAAGACCGTCTCGGTGGTCTAGTGGGTAGAGCGTGCGCCTCGGATGTAAGAGTCCAACTCAATAGTTGCACGAAGACTTCTGGCAGTTTTCATATGCGTAACATTGCGTTGTAAATTATATATCAGAACAACTGCTTAGAGATCGTCTGAAAACAACGCCTCTAATTTAACCTAATGGAAATTACGCTATTAAACTACCAATGTCACCTAATGAAGCAAGAAGGGCTTACAAGGTTAATTTTCGGTTGTAAGAAAACGCCATTAGTAGATAGTATTTAGTTTGCGTTTATAGTGATTTTGAAAACATTAATGCCTACATTGGAAATGCTGGTGATCTACTTCCTGTTTAATACCATATTCCAGGAGCAAGATGCCATTCTCTAACAAAATGTTAGACATAGATTTACATACATATATATGAGAGAGAGAGAGAGAGAGAGAGAGAGAGAGAGAGAGAGAGAGAGAGAGAGAGACTTTTTAAAAATATGTTTCGATTATATTGATTTGATGCTAGTAAACCTTTGGAGGAAAGCATACATTTACAGTCAGTTCAAGAATCTCTAAGTTGCAATTTTTTGAACTGGTGTTTGGACACACTCTACGTGGATCATTGAAGTTTTTGACAGAGAAACTTCGTTTTAATTAAGATGCTGAAATTAATCTTCTTAACTATATTTCCAATTTTAAGGAGAAGTTAACTACAGTTTGCGAGGTTGTAAGAGCAAATGTGCACTATACTCAATATAAAATGAAGTCAAGATATGATAACAACTCGAAGAAAAGGAGTTTTCCACAAAATCTTTTTCAGGCCAGCTATAATGGTCCTTGCACAGTTGACAAGAAAGTAAATAATTTAAATTGCCTCAATACTCATAAGTGGTGAATACAAGAGCAACGTTGTCACATAAACATGCTAGAAGGGTATATTGAAAGAAATAGCCAGGTTACACATGCAGTTAACTTACTCACTCAGTGAAGATTTATGTAAACGAATATCATCGGATTCTACTGATACTGGAGTGAACAATCTTCGGAATTTATAAATTATAAAAGATATGGACCAGATACGTTCACATGTAAAAGAGCAAGAATGAAATGAACTTAGTTAATTGAACTTAATTGAATATTAGCACTTTTGTCCAGATGTTTCTACATGGACAAAGAAATGTTTTCATGACGTTGACATTTTAGTTTAAAACCCCTCTGAAACAATACCCATATAGGAAGAACCCTCTCAAACAGGAATATTTTGGAAACAATTCCAGTATTTGCTGAAGAAGGATTTCATAGAACCCAGTAATAATGACTGCAGTTCACCATACTTGCAATACTAGTTCCAAAACAAGATAAAACGTCCTAGATTTGTACTGATTATATTAAGGTGAATAGCATGACAAAGACAGGTTCATTTACATTACGAAGAATTGATGGCTGTATTGATATGATCAGAAATGCCGAGTATTGCACCAAATGCGATATTTTGAAAGAATTTGGCAAATTTAATGAAAGGAAATAGCAAAGGAAATCTCGGCATTCGTGTCTCCAGTTGGACTTTACCAATATAAAGTAATGCCATTTGGAATAAATGGGTCACCAAGTACTTTTCTATGTCTTATGAATATGATAACCTCTAGTCTAGAAAATTGTGATGCGTTAATCGATAATCTCATCATCTACAACGACACCTTAAAATAACATTTAGCAACAATTCGGAAGTTCGTTTACAAACTCGCTGATGCAAATTTAGCAACTAATTTATCCAACGGTTAGTTTTTCTGTTCTAGTGTAACTTTTCTAGGACATATCGTAGGACGTTGACAAGTGAAACCTATAAATGCTAAGGTCAATGTCATCTCTAAATTCCCTGTGTCTATTAATAATAAATAAATAACTAAATAAAAATCAAAGACTAATAAGTTTATTATCCTGGAACAAAGACATGTTAGACCTGTATATAATAATGTCAAGGCTATCGTGCCTGTTAAAAAAAGCAACTGATGAAATTTCTAGATATGACTGAGTAGTATTGGAAATTTTGTTCCAATGATTCTATAATTGTTGAACCCTGAGACATTTATTTAAAATGAAAAACAAGTTCCTTTGGAATGAAAAATGTTAGGAGGCTTTGGATACGTTAAAAGCCATTTTTAAGAGCGCGCCAGTTCTTCCAACTCTAAATAACAACCAATCATTTAAGTTATGCATTGGTGCAAGTGATCTTTGGCTTGAAACAGTTTTTATTCAAGAAGACAAAAATGGTATTATTCATCCAATGTGTTATTTTTCTAAAACATAAGAAGCGTCAAGGAAATTTTATTCAACAATCGAGAAGGAATGGCTGGTTTTGGTATTTGCTTTACAACATTTTGAAGTTTACCTTGGTTCAGCTCCTTCCTCGATTATCGAGTTTAGTGACCGCAACCACCTTACTTTCATCGGCCAGGTGAACGATAAAAATCAAAGATTATTAAGGTGAAGTTTGTTGTTATAGAAATATAATTTTGATATCAGGCATATTCAGGGAAAATATAATTTAATAACAGGTGCACTTTCCCGTGTGTTGAAATTAATTATTTCGTGTATACTGTTTATAATTCATAAATGTACTTCTTATGTTTTTCTTAAATTTGTGGTATAATTAACAGGTGGGAAAAAGCTATATCATATAAATTTTTCGTTGGGGAAATATATATATATATATATATATATATATATATATATATATATATATATATATATATATATATATATATATATATATATATATATATATATATATATATATATATATATATATATATATATATACACTGTTACGTCTATTGGATTTAAATTATTTATTTATAATTGTCAAATTCAAATTTGTCATTTTGGGTTTGAAATTCATTAATTGGAAGATTATTCTAGAAAAATCTCTATGACCATACTTTATCTGTAAACATGTTTCTGACCTTGACTTGTTGACCTCATTTCTGGCCTTGCATCAGAGAGTGTCAAGAGGCTTCTAAAACGATTGGCTAATTTCAGGGACATGGCTGAATTTCTGATGATTCTCATGGGGGGAGTACGTGACTTATTGAAGGTAGCCTCTTTCTTTGACCTTCTATGAACTTCCAGAAAATCACGTGATCCCTTATTTACGTAAAAACAGGTATTTAAATTATTGTTTTGGAGAGAACAATTTAGTAGATTTTCTGGGCTTTAAATTAATAGTTGTGTTTTGAGTTATTTTGGAATTTGTGTCAATTCGTTGAAGCAAGAGGAGTTATTTTATTTATTTGGAGGAGAACATGTGCTCATAGATTGTTCATTTGGATTATAAAAAGAAGAACTGCATCACGTGACATCGTCAGCCATTTTTTATTACATCGTCAAGAGTCGAACCTGGAACTATTAGAACATTTATTTATCAGGACTCTTGCAATTCCATTAGTGGATTATTTTTGTGAACTCTATATTGGATTAATGTTGGATTTGATTCTCTAAAACCGTAAGTTTATTTATGTTCTTTCATAAAACATTTGTACTTAATAAATCGTTGGTTAAAGTTTACAAGCTTGTTAGTTTTCACTCTTTCTGTGTTGCTGCTTATTCGAGCCTAAGTACGTAACAATACAGAGAGAGAGAGAGAGAGAGAGAGAGAGAGAGAGAGAGAGAGAGAGAGAGAGAGAGAGAGAGAGGGGGGGGGGGCTACGATGTCCTGGACAGGAAGATAGAATGGATGCTAGCAAGTACAACAAGTACGGAGATGGTACAATAACATGTAAAGTCAAAACAAGTTTTCATGTTGAGAACGATCAAATATCTGCATATTCGCAATTAGAAACATAAAAAACCTACCTTTCTTTATCTTCATTAAAGGATATATAGATGTAATATGCAACAAGATCTCGAAGACGTAAGTGTTCATTGTAAACATATATGGATGACTACATTTCTTCCTGCGATAAGTTAAAAATTATTTTGTACTTATTAAACTAGCTGTTATGTCTCCATGAACTAAATTTCCATACAATCACAAAGCAGTTTAATAATAAATAATGAAAAAAATAATAATAATAATACTAATACTACTACTACTACTACTACTACTACTACTAATAATAATAACAATAATAATAACAATGAGACTAATAATAATAATAATAATTATAAAAAGATAATACTAATAATAATTAAAAAAATAATAATAATGATAAATAATAATAATAATAAATAATAATAATACTAATAATAATACAATAATAATAATAATAATAATAATAATAATACACTAATAATAATATATGGTTTAATGAACGAAATACTCTCTAATGTCAAAACTACTAATACTAGTGCTGCTGATACTACTTCTACTACTATTACATATAATAATAATTATATCCGAATTAAACGAACAAAACACTCTCTAATTACAAAAAGCCTTAGAAACAAGATGATCTTTTGAGGATCTTCAGAACGAATTCAGAGCCAATTTTGTTTAAAAATTACTATTAACACTTTAATTAAAATCGATCTCAAGTAAATAATGAACTGGCATTCAGGATTATTTCGATTGTCTACATTGTGATTTTTGTAAATAAATTAATTTTCTTAAAACAATTAGTTCACTAGCTGTTTTGTTTTTACTCGCGTTTTACAGATTAGGTTGAGTATTAAGTAGTATGTAGTCAGCTGAGAAAAACGAGTATTGGAAGCCGATCTATCTTGTTATCTACATCTCTTTCTGTCGTTTTTTAAAACATTATCTCTTCTCTCTTCATATTTTTCCTAAATTTTAACACTTGTTTTTTTTTAAATTTCCACATAAGCTTAAATTAGGAAAACGTTTATTTTAACAAATTGCATGCGTATATCGTCTTATGTCTGAGATAAACAACACTATCATAAATGTTTCGAACCATACAAAAACATTATATCAAATATATCTACAAATGACAATGAACAGATGAACATTAAATTGAGAACGTTGATTTAGTATGTAAGATCTAGAAACATGTGTAATCTATGACGATAGGTAGAATATATTTCCAAAATTAATTGGCAATATATCTTTTTGATCCAGATGAAGGTGATACCTGCAACAAAGAGTAAGTCATAATATTCTAACCGTCGCCACATCGTCGTCTGGTCATTGGACGATTTTAGTTCATTAAGGGCTATCAAACGAGAAATATAAATATATTTGTAGTTTATTATCGCTGTACATATTACAACTCAAACTGGAGATGTTTTCTATAGTAAAGGAATCAACTATAATTGCAACTCTGAGAACATAACATCTTATCGACCATTGATTAGGTCGAGGATTTTTAGTAGAGAACTATATAATCGTAGACAGCAATGTTTTAATGTTGCCGTACGTTTCCATGTTATAATAACTTTTGCTTGTCGTTTGGTGTTACACTTACAAGCACACAAACAGGAAACAATGTGTGAGAGATGGACACCCTAAAATGTATTATTTGGTAGTCTACACATCAATCCCCTAACACCTAACTAATAATACAAGTAGCAGCATATTAAAGGATACACTTTCTGAATTAATGTATTTGAATATAATAGATATAGCGAATAGAAATAGTACTCGTTAGAGATAGATTGAGAAGCGTTTAGGGTGTTACATACAAAATGCAATGAAGGGGCTCCGAGTGGCCGAGTGGTCTAAAGCGATTTCCGTTACTGATCACTGCCGTCTCACCTCTGTCTGCGTGGGTTCTAGCCTAAGATTCGGCTAATGTAGTTACGTAAGAAAGCTTGCCAGTAGCGTCTCGTTGGTCGATGGTTCTTTACCGGGGGATTTTCCCGGGTACATCCTCCACCAATAATACTGGCCGTCATGTATAGCCTATCGTGTGCTGACAAATGGCGCTAAACCCTAAAACACAACAGCAAAATGAAAAGAAAGTAAAGTCGGAATGCATGAAGCCGTCTCAAAACCGTGACGCGTAAGTTGGAAATGCTTAAACGGATACATTTAACATTGGTAGACATCATTCTCCTCTACTGTTCGTACTCTGGATTTACACGCAGATTGGTACCGAAGCCCTATAAATTTTCCCGAACTACGGTTCTTGTCTATGCAAACAAAGTAGAAAAAGCTAATCCATGGATTGCTTTTAATATCACTAATGTCGTGCACCCCTTTATTCATGTACTTCACATGTAGTCTACTTGTTACAATAATTGCCTCAATATTATCGTAACTTTTTCGCTTCTCTCTAGTCTCCATCCTTTAAGGACGATACCCACAAGAACCCATATCAACTCACATATGGCATTTACATTCACCAGGTACCACGTAGCCTATACTGTTAACCTCCGAATCTTCTTGAAATTGGAATAATTTGTAATAATCGTATCAAAACCACCGACGTAAGATAGAGAGGAAAATAACTAGATTACCTTCGCCGCCTATAATTTAGTTCGGCAATTCAAATATACTAATAAGATTAGATCAACCAAGATAATCAATCAAACAAAACGTTTAAACGCGATGTACTGATTTACAAAGATTCGATCTTTGATATGGCTAAACATTTTTTTTTTGTAAAGACTTTCTTAGACTCCTCTTTCATTTATAGCCATGGATTTTCTCCCTTTTTTACCAACTTCTGAGCAAGTATATCATTTAATCCTAGTTTTGGGATTAGCATGGTCCGATTGACTTTGTTGCTGTTTTTATTTTCAATCTGAAATTATCGCTGAAAGAAAATCACAGCCTCTTTGTGAATACTGATGCATGACTCGTATCCACTGTGGCTACAAGGGGCCCCTAAAGAACCGACTGGTCTAAAGCGCTCTTCATTACGGCCCACTACCATCTCACCTCTGTCTGCGTTGGTTCGAGTCTCAGATTCGGCCAATGTGTGTATGATAGAAAGCTTGCCAGTAGTTTACGTGTCTCGGTGGGTTTTTTTTTTGGGGGGGGGGATATTTCCGGCCTCCATGCATGGCCTATCGTGTGCTGATACATGGCGTTAAACCAGACAACAACAACACATCCGTCTACAAATGAACCGGCTAAAATCATGGGCCTACCGTTTGATGAGTATGTTCATGTAGTCATAAGATATACAGAGAATGTGGAGTTTAGTACAGCATTAAAAAATCATGTGTGCTCGCTTATTACGAGCACTTTTCCATAGAATTCAACGGATTGAAAATATGCTTTGAAAACAAGATATGCTGATATTTTTATACTCTAGAGTGTTCGTGAGACTGTATTGTTTATATATAGCAATAAATCTGTAGGAATCCTTTCGCAATCACCATATAAAGACATCGCTAAGACACTTGGGGGTAAATACAGATCCTCTCTGGGTGGACAGGGGGCTGCTAAGGAATATGTGTGCCCTAAATGTTCTATTGTATTGTGGACCAAGGATGTCAGCATCGTAGATGGAGGAGTTGCTGTCTCGGGATTTCCTGGCCTGTCTCTGTTGTTCTTATATGGCTTCTCCAGCTGGCCTAGCAAGATGTAGCACCATTTTCACGTGTCATGGCTAATGCCAAAGTTGTTCTACGACGTATTTATGGCGTCCTTATATTTTCTCTGGCCTCCTTATTTTGAGTTTTCTTTGTTCAAACTCCGTATGATAGAACATCTTTGTAAGCAGATACTCTCATGCGTCAATTGGCATGCCCATTTCAACGGTGACTGCATTAAGATGGTGTATATATACTGGGCAGTATTGCTTGGTCGAAGAACTCAGTAGCCGGGATTATGTTTTGTCCTTTGCTGCTGAGGAGCCTTCTTCTAGTATTGCTTACATGGTTGAGAGGAATTAAAACAACACTAACTCAAATTTGTTGCGTTTTATCATTACATATAACATTTAGACTGATATAATTAAAAAAGAATCGCGCGTTACCTGGCAGTTGGAAGCGATCAAGCTAAAACTGGAATCCGCGGACACGATGTGTAAGACTAATGATCATTATTTGAACGAATATCCTAAGTAGGTCTCAAATTAGAGATTATTATACAGAATTACGGCTACTTATAAATTAAATAAAGGAGTAACTTGTAAGAGCTGTTATTATGGGAGAATACTCGTGGATCAGTAAGTGCAGCAGAGAAAATATAATAATAAAGATGAGAACAAACGGACGAATTCGATTGTCTCCCAGAGGTCGCTACGGCCGATTTCGAGAAAAGAGCAGATGTTAATTTCATTTACTGGTTAGTATGATAAATATGTTATCATGAGTTTAATGAAACTTGCTCTGACATTTGTATACGTTTCTCTTCTGGAGGTGTTCTATGATGATACTTTGTCAGCAGGATGGTTTCCCGATCAAACTTTTCAAGCAGCGGATATCGTTGCGAATTACGATGATAATCTACAAGGACGACAATGATGTTATAACATCTATGGACACATGTTCGTAATCCTGGAACAATAAATACTATAACAAGACATGAATCTGACATTAATGCATAACGAGTGCATAGCCAAATTTCTCAAAAGAAAGGTTGCGATGGAATTTTGCATGCCATAAGCATGCATACGCAAGTACAGTATGCCAGACGTCTCACAATTTGAACCTGAACATGTGAAAGTGTGATATGTCATTAATTTCATATTAGCATTTGTTGCTAATGCCATGTGAAGTGTACACATTAAAACTCTACCACGATGAACAATTACAGAGAGCTCTCAAGAAAGAAAGGGGACTCTCGTGATGCTCGATATAAAATTATTTTATCGGGAAAGAAAAGAGAGAAGACACGATGAGATCTTATCGGGCGCTGACAGGGATGGCTGATAAGGGATGGTTGTCCGATTTACCTCACCGTGAGTAAATTTGCTTTTAAAAATAACATTTCATATATAATGTTAATGACATCGAATAAGCAGACGATGGCTTTTACTGATCGTCATCAGATGAGACAATATTATACTGAATGAAGCCAGTTTATCGCGATCACAACTTGTGGATCAGATATTTCTCCCTTATTGGTTTTTTCAATTTAGCTAATTGACGTTAACAACTGTCGTTAAGATACACATGATTTTAATGACTTATTTTGTCAATCCTTGGGACATATAAGCGGGCTAATTTGTTATTTATACTAAATAAGTAATAAATACATTATTGTTATTTCTAATTTATGATCACGTATTATATTTCACTGTAGGTCTCTCTCCCCCCTCTCTGCACTATGTATGTATGTATGTAGGTATGTATGTAGGTAGGTAGGCAGGCAGGCAGGCAGGTACGTACGTACGTATGTATATGTGTATTTATGTATGTATGTATCTAACCATTTCATTTTAAAACATATTTTTCCCCGTAAATAATTGTAATCTTAAGAAAGAACCTACAGTTTTATGAATAAAACCCAAAAGAATCCAAAAATAATCCACGATTTTAAATAAAAAAATTCCTAGTAATGACATGTTGTAATATATTAAATTTCGAGTCCTGTAAAACAAATCTAAGATGTTAGACGATGACGTATGTTGAAGTCTGTTTTGTGCTTATCTAGAACACAATATTGGACACTCCGGTGTTGGAAATCAGAATACAAGTTTGATAAACTGTCTTTGTCCATGAATTATGTAGGGGTACATGTTCATTTACAGAAATGCGAATGAATCCTTTAAACTCCAAATGGCTTGATGAAAGGTTAACATGGAGTCAACAAATGAAAATTACTTAAAACTCAAAACTAACTTTATGTCACTAAAACAACGATTATATCGTATTCTAATACGCAGTTTTGAAAAAAACCAAATTGCTAAATGAAGAAAAGGGGAAGAAGAAATCACATGGTCGTTTATATCACATACTCCTTCGATGTGATTGACGTAAACAAATCATTTTACTTTAAGTATAAAAAGTTGTTCGCACCTAATTCCTTAGTGCTAGCCTGATCTTCAAATAACCAATCATTTTAAAAAAAGAATAAAACCCGTTTACTTGACTGTCAGTAACCATGAATCAATGTCATGATTTAGGTAAACATTACTTGCTTATCAAAAGAAAATTCAGGTCAACCAATTTGCTGAGGACAAAAAATCCTATATAATGAATACATTTATACTATAATAACATGTAACGAAAAATATTTTTTTAAAACCTGACAACAAATAAATTAGAACATTTATTTATCAAATCAGGTATAGGTAACAACATTATTTATTTATGCATGTATGTATGTATTTATGTATGTATGTATGTATGTATGTATGTATGTATGTATGTATGTATGTATGTATGTATGTATGTATGTATGTATGTATGTATGTATGTATGTATGTATGTATGTATGTATGTACGTACGTACGTACGTACGTGTGTGTGTGTGTGTGTGTGTGTGTTTGAAACCCCTGTTCTATAGTAAATATTTTATTGATCATTTGGTGTTTATACTCACAAGCAGACCAACATCAAAGTGTAAGAGACAGAAACATCAAGTTTATTGTATAAGTAGCTTAAACATCGATCCTCTATCCCAGGAAAGGAACATCTTCTGAGGGAATAATAATAAGAATAAGAATAATGAGGACTTTGTATAGCGCCTAATCTTTCGAAGCTCTACGCGCTTTATACCATCAATGATGATATGACTACACTACAGAAAAGCAAATGACAAAATCAATGAAATTGAAAAACATAAAAACATGCTGAAAACATATAATATACAAAACATGATTAGGTCTCTAAGTTTGTCCCTGCAGTCAAAACAGTTTTAAGAGCACTATTAAAAGGGACCACTGTCTCTTTGTGTCTAATTTCAATGGGCAATTCATTCCACGTCCCCGGGCCCTGGTATGCAAAAAAACGTTGTCCATATGACTTTGTTTTTTTTCACCGTGGGAACAATGAGTATACGATCGTCAGAAGAAGAGGGTAAGTATCTAACTGGTGTATACACATACGTGAGGCTGGATAGGTATGTTGGACTGGAGTCTGTCATTGAAACATAACACAGTGAACAAATTTTGTGTTTGATTATGTATCAAATCGATAGCCAGTGTAGGGTACAGAGCAGTGGTGAGGATTGCTCTGATCGAGGTACTCTAAAGATAATCCGTGCAGCTGTGTTTTGAACTTTATGAAGTTTCTGGAGTAAATATTGAGATGAACCAGACATAATTGAGTTACAATAATCCAGTCTTGAAAGTACTAATGAACACACAAGTGTTTTAGTGGCATCAACTGAAAGATATTTACGAATAGAACTGATGCGTCTCAGTTCAAGATATGCAGCCTTGACATGTTGGTGCAATGTGAGAGTACTGTCTAGAGTAACGCCTAGGTTTCGTACTGACTGTGAGAATTTAATGTTGGTGTTGCTGATATATATTGTCTGAGGTAATGGATGTGAATGAGAAAGTCTTTGTGTTGTGGTCAGAATAGCCTCAATAGCCGTAGAATGTATTCACAAGTATAGATACAGCGAATCGATATGGTACACAGAAGATCTAGACTTAAATGAATGAGCATGGCAAATGCAAAAAAAATGAAAATAGAGATAGGAAGAATGTATGAAACCATTTGAAACTGTGACTAGTAAGAGGGTCGTGTGTTCCCTATACAGTCTCTGTTGGCACATGATACATGGCTGTTAAACCTACATTGTTGCTCATTGGGTCGTGGAGCTGCCAGGAAGACTGTGGTTCCCAATCATTATTGCTCTTCAAACAGCGGGCAAGGTGCGTTCCATGTCTAGAACTTAATCATGTATTTGCATCGGGCACGTGGTTTCGGACGTGCCCTCCTCTCGCAACCGGTCATATAATGTTTTACATTCATCTGAATACAGGGCTAGTAACAAGTACATAATGTTTTCAAAACAACTTATTCTCTAGCCATTTGAAATTTGTACGCAGAATCCAGAAACAAGGGTACACTATGTCTAAGGAGAGATTATGTTTCAAACATCAATTGATAACATGTGTGTGTGATGAATATGAAGATGGTACACACAACAAAGAGCGAATCATAAATATGAAACCTCAACCTTATCCTAATTTTGATATTGAATGACTTCTGTTCATTAAGGACTTTCATACTAAAAACATATATATGCTATGTAGTATTTCTGTTACGTCTCTTGCATAGAATATCAAATATTTAAATATTAAATGGAGATTGTTTCTATTATATAAGCGTTAAAAACAATAGCAAAATAGTCGACCTATCATCATTTCGACTATTGTATATGTCGAGGAGCTTTAACAGGTTGTTATAAAGACATAGTAATTTCATTGCCGTGCCTCAATTGGTCATGTTCTATACTAACTTTGGTATTTATCAATTCCAGCAGAATAACAATTATCAATGTGTTAGAGAAGGTGGAAGCCTCAAATAGATAGCCTACACTTCAAACTCCTCTCCGAGAAAAGAAACGCTAGGCAAGTCCTTCTTTATTAAACGATGCTAAATATAGATATAACGAATATACATTCGAAAGCTAGATATAAATACATTTGTCGTATTTTACATACAAGGTTGCTAATGCTCAGTGAAATTATTGCTTATTACGTGATACTGTCAGGAGCTTTTTCGTGAAGACGTTATCGCACGTAGCTGTAGTCAGCTCTAATAAAACAAATTGTGACATTGAAGAAAGTGCATGAACAATTTAGACGATACACCACAGCTACCAACTCGTTCCTTTTCACACCGTAGCATCTTTCCTGCTTGGTGTGAAAGTAGCTGGCACAAACATGTCTTCTGTAAATATAATTTAGTATCACTGCTACGTTCTGTTGCATTCTATATTAGATATAAAACTTAAAATAGCAGAATGTATCAAAATAAAACGTGCAAAACAGGGTAGTAAACAATCATTTCATGTGTTAAAATGTCGTTCCTTTAGTTATCATCTTATTAATATTCTACAATATTGTCTACTAATATACAATGTATAATTTATGCTAATCATTATGATCGCATATGTCGAAATAAATCGATGCATATATTTTTAGACACGCAAAATGCACATCAAGGCATGCACCAATATTTGATAAATGCATACGTCTTGGGAAAAAGACATTTGATTGGATAATATGCACACAAAGTCACGATATTAATGAGACCAATATCTTTATGAAACAATATGCGAATAGTTAGTTTCGAGGCATTAAACCATTGCAGAGTGCATGTCATGCATATCAATAGCGCAACAGTTAAGCTGTGATGAGAACTATAATGTATGCATCACAAATAAAGAGAATATTTCGTTAAATAACGCGTGCTCACTTATTAATAACACATTTCAACAGATCGCAAGCGATTGAAATTATGCTTTGAAAACAGGATGAACAGATATTGTTCTTACTTTAGATTGTTTTATTTTTAAGACTATCCATATTATTACATCATATAACATCTTTATAAGACTTTATGAGACTTTCCCCAATCACTAATTCATTGCAAAGAAAATTGGGATCTATTGCTTTCATGATGTCCATATCAAATACAAAAGTCCACACTTGCCTTATTTTGTTCTTTGCAAATATATGTGCACCTGCGCGAGTTCGCAAATGCTATCATCAAATATATATATATATATATATATATATATATATATATATATATATATATATATATATATATATATATATATATATATATATATATATATATATATGTTCAGTACGATATGATGTGATTCTTGTCATTATATTGCACAGATCTGTTGAGTTACCATAATTTAGTAAAGAGAAAAAGACTTTATGGTTATGTTTGAGTAACGCATATATTGTCATTTCCGATGTCCTAGCAGAAAGTAATATGATGACATGATTTGCGTTAGTTTTGTTCCTTTATTATCGATGGGAGACCCGGAGTGGCCGAGTGGTGGTAGGCGAGTTCTTTTGCAGATCATCGACTTTTCACCTCTATCCACATGGATTAAAATAATTGGACTAATTAACGTGGGATTGTGAGAAAGCTTTCCAGCAGCTTCTCATGTGTCTAAGATTCTTCCCGGGCTTTCCCATAGTTCGTCCTCCACCATATATACTGTTCACTATATCAGTTACGGGCATAGCCAGTTACATGCTGACAAATGACATTAAACCCATGAAAGCAACAAACCCAATAAATAAGTTATTTTATTTCCAAAGCTCATACGAGCTGATCAATTTACCAAAATTGTGTAATCAATTAAGTTGCTTCTATGATAATAAACTTCTAACGGGAACTTGACCGATAATTGATTCAGCTACAAAATGTACTTAGACCTATAAATACATATACAAATATAAGATGTTATGAACATCAAATTTGACAGAAGAAAATAATATACCTTTCATTGAACTTGATAAATGCTATATATGTAATCTCTTAGTAATCAGTTACTGACAGAGGTGAGAACAAAGGCCTTCTTCAATATTTGCTTCTGCTGATATGCATACTAAATTCTGCCGAAATAATATACAGTTAAATCAATGCAAAGGGAATTTAAGTCATTTACATAAATACGATTTTGTGCGTAGCTTAGAGACTTGAAAATTTAAAAAGCCGTATAAAATATTTTAACGTATCCATCGGTGCCATGTACGGGTATTCATATTTCAAATCTATAGTATCTGATCTGCATGACCTAAACCCAGTGTTCACGAGTATGACCTGGACAAAAAGTTAATCATAGTTATTAAACAGCCGCCATATCACCATCTGTATATTGACACATTGTTGTTTATTACTTTCAAACGAGACACGTGAATATATGATATGCAATGTATTATAGCTGTTTCATATGTTGCATCGTATCGAAAATATTTTAACTAAAACTGACGGTAATTGATATTGTATAAATGTAAAATATAATAGTAAACCATTCGACATATCATCATTTGGACCATATTTTAACTAAAACTGACGGTAATTGATATTGTATAAATGTAAAATATAATAGTAAACCATTCGACATATTATCATTTGGACCATAGGTTACGTCGAGGACTGTTAATAAAGAAACATAAACGGTGTGAGTAATATATTAGCGTTGCCAGAATTTGTCATGTTCTTTAATTAATGGTATGCATTGATAAATGTTTATATTTACAAGAACACAAAGGGAAAATAATATGTTAGAGAGTTAAACCTCAAAATTATATTTTTATAGCCAACAGATCCATCCACTAAACAATAGTCAAGTACAGGGATGTTAACTGACGAACAGCTTGAATTAATGCGTTTAAAAATGATAGATATAGCAAAGCAAAATTGTACGCATACTATCTAGATTTAGACAAGTTTAGCGTGTTATATACAATATGAATAAAGAATATACTAGGAATATATGAAGACGTATCGAAACTGTAACGTATTAGATAGGTGTGCCTATAGGATTAGTTGCGAACCTTCTACCTTACAGTTCGTACTGTGATTTTACTCAGAAATTGTTGTCTATGCTGAATTAACCTGCAGCTCGCGTTATTACTCACAGCTTTGCAGCGTATTAATGTACTGTAATATATAAAAAAAGTTTGTGGTAGCAAATGCGATAACATATGTGGACAACGAATAATGTATAAATTATTTTTACCCATACATTGGACATCAAAACAAGTACAAATATCTAAAAAGATACACATCTTGCGATAAAGACATTTTGGAACGATTGGGTTGATCTTCTCGATATTGTACGCATGCTATTTCGCTATCAACGAGATCAATGTATTTATAAACCAATATAAAATTTGTTAGCCTTAAGGCACTGAACCAATTTATGCCATTCATATCAATAGATGTTGTGTGGCTTCATTTATACATAATAAATGAAAATAATCCATACTTCTACAAGATATTCTAACATCATGCATGCTCAATTATTACGATCACTTTTGCACGGATTGTTGTTGGGAAAATGAAATGTGAATACAGCGTTCGTACTCATGATCATTGTTAAAGCTATCCGTATTGTTCACATAACATAACATCTTTTAGAGTCTTTTCACGATTACCATGGCACCATTTCACACCGAAACATTAGGCTATATAGGTTCATGATCAGCAAAGCCACGTATAATTGTCTTTATCTTAATGCAAAGATATTTACCCTGTGCATGATTGCCAGAGTTAAAACAATATCTATATGTTTGTTCAAGGCGATATCATATCAATCTTGCATTATTGTCTTCTTATCATTTGGTTTACTATAACGTGACAAAGTGAAAAGGCTTTTGAGCATGCTTACATCTGGGTAGTGCATGTATTGACCATACCAAAATGTTGTGTGATTGGGTACATTATTCTGATCTTCAGTTAGTCATGGGACCCCGAGTGGCTGATATGGACTTCAAAAAGTGTTTAGACCAGTGTGACCGAGTTGTCTAAGAATAGCGGTTTTGCAGATCACTGTCATTTTATATCTGTCCGCATGGCCGGGAATAAACCTTGCCAGCAACTTCTCGTAGGTCTAATGTTCTTTACCGGAGATCACTGTCCACCAAATATTACTGTTCACAATATATAGCCATTCATGGGCTGACAAATGAAGTTAAACACATACCAGCAATAAACACTATCAAATAAAGACATTAATTGGCAAGATCGTAACGTGTAGGAATGTCAGTTTTCCAAATCATCACATTAATTGGGTTAGTTACGATCCTAACATCTAAAATTAAATACATATCCGAATATTGACACCATTAATATTCAAGCATATAACTAGTTTTGCCCTTTCAAAGTGCTCGTAATTGATATTGCTCTTTATTTTGTCACGTGTCATACCGTCGGATTCAACAGAACTCCACTTTATTTGTCCTCTTCACTTCACCATATTTGTTGCTATGTCTTGTTGTTTGGTAGCTGGATGCAGTCCATTGCTTCTGTTTTGCACTGATAGATGTATAATACGACGAACGTTTTTTTTTAAATTCCGTATGAATGTCAAAAGCTACAGTGCTTACTATCTGGGCCAGTGAATGGATTTCTGGTTCATGAAAGTTCATAGCTTCTAACGGTCCATGAATATCAGTGATTACATTTTGTGGAGTTCTGCTATGGATGGTATTCTGCCGCGATACACACGCACTTATGATAGGGAAAAGTGCAATCACGAACAACAGTGGTGAGAGAGAATCTCCTTGGCAGGCACCCGTTAGACCTAGACACGCATATTAACTGAAATTAGAGTTTGTCTTCTCCAAAGCAACACACCATTTGCAGTGATTTTGCGTATGTTTCTATTAATCTCGCTCTACGATCTATGTGCACTCTGGAATCCGGCACTCAATTTAAGTCATTTCTTCTCTGACGTCTATAATTCAGCTGCTCCATCTAATCGACCAAATGCAGATTCACTTGACTTTCGCAATAAATGCTCGTTTTGTATTAGTCCTTTTTGACTTGAGTGGAATTTTGTCATATATGCAACCATTGTATTACTGCGTAGCCTTCATAGTGATAAGAGTGAGTTTATGGTTCTCTAATAGCCCACTGATTGCCTTTATCTGTTTCCACATGTTCCGTTCTTTGTTTTATATTGCCTTTGCCTAGGAACACTTTTCGCTGATCTATTACATACTCATGCCTTTCTATGCATTTATGAGGCAGAATAAGCATCCCTCGCATGTGCCATGGATTTCTACTTTAACCTTTTGTGTAGCAATTTATGCAGAGAATTTGTGATTTGTTCCAAGGCATCTGGCTGGTCAACATATCTGCGTTGGTCCCTCACCACATAACCGCTCAGTATTACTTGTTGTCTTTTTGGATTTTCCCATAAACTACTTTTAAACTTTCTTCCTATATTTCACGTTCTGATGTGCTATGTTTACGTCTTGGTATATATGACGTTGGTTAGGTTTGTGATGGCTTCATTATTCAGTTTTATTTTGTACCCTTTAATGCTACTTCATATGGAGTTGCTTCATCAATTCGTTTAACATTTTCTCTTGAAAATTCCCATTACTAATGTGATATGCATTATTTCCATCTAATAGTATGAACTTGTTCACTTTTAAACGTAGGGGTAGATGAAATGCACAAGTACACCCCAAAGGTATGCTGATAAACACCCTTTAGAAAAGTAATAAAGACAGTAAACGGAGGATACAGGTTTTTTTGGGAGGTGTAAGAATATTTAAATCGGATTATTCGTAGCAGAAACCGTTGAATTAGCACAGTTATTTGTTCCGGGTAGCAACAATGTGGCATAAATTGAGGTCAAATTCATTAGGGTTTGGTTGGTTTTGTAGATCCTTTTAGTTAGAATAAGAGTATTTGTTTTCCGCCGATATCGGTTTAATTCCAATCTATGAGGGTTTGTACTTTTATTTGGTAGTAAAGCCCCTTCGACAAGATATGCGGTTATTTTAATGTGTCTTATGATATTTATTTCGACCCATACGTTTGAAATTCCATCCTTATCCGTCTGCATGTTTAATTTTTAGACACGATGAACCATAGTTCCAAACATCACAACTTTAAAAAAAATATCACGAGCTAGTTAAGCTTAATAAACATAGCATTACAATCATGTTCATTAGTGTATTCAGAAGTTAGTCGCATGTTTCATTTTTAAAGAAATTTATATTTTGTAAATTATTCTGCTAATATGACACCGCACACAGCACTGAATTCTAATTATGCTTGTATTATAATTTCGAATTTTTCAATTGCCATTAAGAACTAAAAATTACTTTAAATTTCAAAAAGATATATTAATAGTCATTCCTAAATATATCACTGCTATTGTGGTATTTCTAAACATCTGTGTCATATCCTCTACTTTGTGTATTGATAGTCTGATTAACGTATGCATCATACATTCAGATGTAGTGTTCATTACGAAACCGTAACAGTTGCTTTAAGAACATTGGTAGTTGATAAATACATTCACCAGGATGACAGATCACAAAAATTAAAAGCAGTAACACACGCAACAACGACTATCAAAACGAAATTAAATATATTATCAACTTTAACAACAATAGCTAGAGTTATATCAATCATCAGAGAAATATATTACAATGCAACCTACATTTAGTAACTCCCCGACCACCGACCATTTTAGGGATTGTTGGAAGTCCAATTAGCCCATACTATAATTCAGAGATTGAGTTAATTGTATCGAGCAAGTAATCTTTATTTTACGAATGTTTTGAAGCCAAAAAGCACATATCAAGGGTAAACAATGCTTACGTCCACTATTTTCTCTATCAACTCGTCGTAGGATAAATTCTGGAGACAAAAGTTCAATTAAACTGAAAGGCTTGGCGTGTACACTTCTATAGCATAACACTATTTCACACGTGAAACTCATTACGATACACTGTGAACGATAAACAAAAGTCCATATAGTCTCTAGTGATATTTTTTTTCAAATTATTTTCGATTTCCATCACAAAATTGGATATATGCGGTGAAATCTCTAAGAGTTTATGTGCTTTCAAATCAATGCCTGTTTCCATCACAAAATTGGATATGTACGGTGTAATCTCGAGAGATACGTGCTTTCAAATCAATGTATGTTTCCATCACAAAAATGAATATGTACGGTAAGCAAAAGACCCTAACCGTCTACATGAATGTATGATCGTTATCGGCCCATCATATTGTCTTTAAATGGAAGGTTCATCGGGAATATTTAGCCATTTCGCCTCATGTTTCTAGAAATAGATTTTTGTTTGTGATTAAATGAACATCATAAATTTTAATCTATTTCCTAAAACGCCAAAAAAACCCAATATTTTATGACTTAGGTTTGCCGTCATAGTCCAGAAAACACGCGAGGCAATCAATGCAGCTGAGGAAATATTGCTACAGTTTACTGGGAAACGAAGCAGGTTTTAATAGAGTTAAAATAAAAGAAAGAGAAAAGAGCAAATATTCATTAGCAAGGGAGATTTTTTAAAATGCAAAGCTATATGGGTTTTGTTCCTAATCATCGGAAAGAATGAGCATAATTATGTTAGGGGTATGTGGGTTGCGTCAGGCTGGGAAGTAGTATTCAATCCAATGAATCATTCTTTTCACCTACTTGAAATGAAACGAAAATGTGATGTTGTATTTATTAGAAATCCCTTCTTTGTGCTTTAAAAATATTTAGTTTTACAGAGCGAATCACATTCGAAATTAATCAGTAATTATAGCAGTTTAGTTCATAAAACCTGACAATGTTAAGTGGCGGATGTCAGAAAAATACTAATTCCAGTTGGGCATGTGATTCTGAAATACGGACAAACATTTGTATCAAACACTTTATCAGCAGTATATTTTCTTCTGATAGACATATATCTCCATGTAAAGGTTTAAGACGAGCCGCATTTAAAATATGTTTTGAATATCATACTAAAATTCTCTGATCAGAAGCGTAATTTGTTTTCGCTCCTAACGCCTTCATCTTCACAGATTCACTATGAAATTTGATTGGTATATATGAAATGACATCAATAATAGGTAATACAGACACGTCAAACACGATTAGTCAATAAGAAAACGAAGACAATATAACATATCGTCCCATACTATGAGAGAGACATTTTGGATGAAATTTACTAAAGCGTTTATCAAGAGAAATTGACCTACCTGCGAAACAACTTCCAAGAAATTCATGACTACTTCTATTCATTTTGGTTTAGAGAGTAGAAGTCATAAATCCCTGCAAAGGTAGCCGCTACAGTTATTATTGTTACGAGTCTATGTTCTTAAAATAAGTATCAGGAACGAGTAAATGTTTTTTAAAAAAAATTATTTCTGAATATAGCAAATACTCTACTGCGCATTAAACACAGAAACAATTCAGGAATTAGAGACAAAAGTCCTAGTAGTTTAATGTCTTGAATGAAATTCAGTACAAGCCCAGAAAAATATATGAAGTCAATGACGTTATGTGGTAGGTACTAAAGTGTTGATATGTCCTTTGTTGAATCACAGTAATATAATTCCATGTTTGAATTCAGTATAAATTCCAGGGAATGTCTTTACCCAAGAATTGTATCAGAGCACTTGTATATTTCAAGAGAAATATAATCACTTGAATTCAATATTTTGAAGAATGTTTCTGTTCTCAACACAACATAAATTGAAATAACTAGATGTTAAAGCATGAATGACCACGTCCTCACTATTAAAAAATTATATAGCTCTCCACTGCACATCAGGCCAAGCTTATCATTTGCGAAACAAAACACTCATTACCTAATGAAAAATATCCTTCTAGAATGCTCCTGATATTTACAAAATCAAACTCAATGCTGATACATTTCACATAGGAATGTCTAAAGTCCTTACCCAAGTAAACATTTATTTCTTCTATTAATAATGATTCTGATATTAGGTCTATACAGAGATAATGATGTAGCTATGTAATAACAGCTGTTTACATAAAATGAAGTTTAAATAATAAACAATCAGGTAAAGCAGAAATGAACTTTTTGACAAGGCCCATTCTAGGATCCTATGTTACATTACAAAAGCATGTAATGAAATAAAATCTACCCAAAAGCAATTAAATTAAATATGCCAACCATTATATAAGTGTACGCTATGTTTTCTCTAATTGAAAATACATTGTTTGGTCATATCTGACCAAAGCGTTAGGGAAGTTTCTATCCAGAAAAAAATATTTAAATTGCAAATATTCCACTTAAATGGTCCCAACAGGTAATTGACTTGTGACGACACTTACAAATAGTTTATGTTATTAAATATATCAATATTCTTTAAAATATTTAAGTTTTAATGAAAATACGGAGATAATAAACCATATGAAGAGATAATGGAATGAGAAATAATGTGTCTTTTACATGTGCTTTTTAACGTTTATGTTCTAATGTTTGCGCTACAACATTTCACTATAAAATATTTGAAAAGGGAAACATTTCCGTAACAATTTATGCATTACGACTCCAGCTCCCGCACAAGCACTGGTCTCACGATCTGAACCAAGAAGACTGAGGTTCTGCAGCAGCCGGCCCCAGGAAAGCCCTCTGTTGGGCCCAACATCACCGTCAACGGCCAAAAACTTAACATAATGAACCGCTGCACCAACTTGGCAGCAGACTCTCACAAAACATCACTATTGACGACGAGGTGATCCTTCGCATTGCCAGAGCCAGCGTAACTTTCGGCAGACTGTTTGCCAACGTCTGGAATCGAAGATGCATCAACATCCAGACCAAACGAATGGTCTACGGGGCAGTTTTGTTCCCCACACTGCTTTACGCATGCAAAACGTGGACGGTGTACCAACGCCATACCAGGAAACTGAACCACAATCACACCACATGGTTCAGGGTATCCTCAACATCAAATGGCAGGACAAGGTTCCAGACACTGAAGTACTCGACCAAGCAGGTCTCCCCAGCATTCAACCCATCCTGATGCAGTGTCAGCTACGCTGGGTGGGACATGTTCAAGTATCATGGTATATGACAATGGGTTGATTAGTCCAACCTTTCAACGTGTTCGAAAAGAATATTTATTGGTTTTAAATATCATTCACCATCTTCCCAAATGGACTGCAAAAGCAGAAATTACTGATAATTCTCGCTACCTCAAATTCTTCCACAAATATAACATTAGCTCTCTTACTAAAGACCATCGTTTCCGCAAATGGTTTCTTTCAACTAAATGCAAGCCATCAAAGAAAATTGAGGATTTTTGTAGAAGAAACGAAATCAACTTACATGATGTGTCCACAATTAGCAAATGCCTAACAAAAACGCGTCTATTAGAGATGAAATCCCCCGAGTTAAATGAAAATGAATAATCAAGGAAATGTTGCATGCGATCTGATAGTATGGTAATGTACATTAGCAGAGGATGGAGAAGGAACGAATATCTAATAATTGGATACTTGATTTATGTCTCTGATGATAAATGTGGGCACACGGCTCCGTATCAGGTGCTCTACCCATCATAGATATCAAGATACACATTCGGGAAACGTTTAATTAGAATTCACTCCAAACTCAAACGTTATTGAGTATCATGGATGCGGTATGCGATATATGTTCCTATTAAGATACACATTTACGAAAGGCTTTATCAAAATCACTATGCTAATATTTGAACCATGTTTTCGACTTTGAGAGTTTATCAATAGTTGTATTCATCATATCGACTAGTGAATAAACACACCGAGGACAGTGTAAGTAATAGGTTATATACTTGACACTAGCATAGTAGTTTTAATATTTAAACCCTATATGTGACCTTGACCGATGATCTTGGCTTAGTACGCAACGTATTGTGTAGTTGAAATCGACTGAACAGCTCTATAAAAAGAAAAAAGTTTGGTCGATATAAAGGACATAAAATCAGATACTTTATGCCGCTCACTGAAGTTTTAAGCAAAAGACGTATATCCCAATATTTGAAACATGTCATATTCAGATCATGTAGTATGGATATTTGATTGCTTAAGCTTTAAATAAATTGGGTTTGCTCATTAAACGTGAACATCATCTCTGTAACGTCGCATGTCCATCAGATAAACAGAACTCTACGCAAAATAGAACATTATGGAGTCGGATTGACGGAAGAATGGACGGGTGGATGGAAAATCACAAGTATGTACGCACCGATATATGGTGTTTATTTACTGACGTAATTTGAGATGAATTAAGTTTGATGGATTCAGAACGAAATTAAAATAATTTTGTCAAGCCTTTACAAGACTCCAATAACGCTATGTTTAGTATCAATAATATTTGTTACTACCTATTCTGCTTTTTGGAGAATAACACATACTGTGAACAATTGTGTGAACATATTAGTTTAAGTAACTATAATTGTGCAGACAATGCAAACATAGGCAAAATACCATAAAGCAAAAAAAATGGACCTTATGTCCGTTGATTGTTTGACTTTAGTTTACGTGTTTCCTTTCGGAGTGTCCTTATCCAGTGTAAAGAATGTAGAACATTGTGTAGTTATTATACGCGAGTGTTAGCTAAAACACGAATCCGCCTTTATGACTTAGCGTTCATGCCAAATGTAATAATAATTCTTCATCGAGTGTGTCTGTGTAAATAATTAAAACACAATTGATTGTTTGAACTTTCTATGTAATATTCTTTCCGGATAATCAGAACTCCTCAGGGAAATTAACCACATGATCCGGCTAATCGGATTTGAACTAATAGCCCTTGTTGTTTCAATTTTATCCGTGAGAGTATTTACCCTTCAGACAAATGAACCATATGCAGACTGATAAGAATCCATTAAGCAGCAGAGAGGGTGAATCCTACAACGTTTTGAGACAAAATTTGATTGAAATCTTAAAACGAGCCGTCCTATAATCTCATTTTAACCAAAAAGAGGGCGAACCCTACAACGTTTTCAGACAAAAAATTGATTGAATCCTTAAAACGATCCGTAGGATTTCGTTGAAATCTTAAAAATCTACGAAATCTCATTTTAACTAAAAAAATGAAAACGGAGACTGTTACGATTTTTTAATCAATTTTGGTCGCAACTTGTTGTCATCACCCTCTCTGCTGCTATGGGTTAACAAAAAATAAGAAATGATTTGATCCAGTCCTTAGGATCTCACAAACAGACTAATCGCTAACACCTCCTTTTGTAAATCAATCAGATTATTTGACTGGTCGGTGAGTTTGAAATTAATTCTGGTTAATGAATTATTATGGCATCGCATGTAGACAGGATTAATTGGGTTTTCAATAATTAGGAATCCTGGAGGAGCTGTTGGTGCAAACGAATAAAGAATATACCCCTGCTGAGCTTGAGTTGATCGTTCGAGATTAATTTGATAGCTTCCTTTGATAACATCACATACTAAATTGAGCGCAATCACTGAGGATATATTTACGTTGAACGGAGCGATATGCCTACCACCACCATCTGGATCATTATTATGTTTGAGGATTTTTATTTCCTGTGATGCTGTTTTTTTCCATGCATCATGAATTATTTTAAAACCAACATCGATGGTGTCACTGAGAAGTTTTTTTAGTTTCGGTACGTTATATCCCGGTAGTTTGAATGTCGGAATATTATTCACGGGAAATTTATATTGTTTTGCAAATTCTGTTCTCGATAGGGGATTATCGTCATCTAATATATCCTGAATAATTTTTAGGTTAAATGTTTCCATATCGTCGATAATTTTATTGCATGTTTCTACGACGCTGATAAATTCATCTCGGGTGAGAGAGCCGGATTTAAGAGATATTAACAACAGCGATAAATCATTATTCATTGCTGTGAAATTTTTAACGATTTTAGGTTCGTCAACAAAATGATATCCCTCTATTCTACCCCCTGGCAACTCTCCTCTAGTTGATCGGTATCCGAGACCAAAGAAATCTATAGTAAACTCGTGATCTTTATAACTCCTTATTGGATTATCAGGTTTTATTCTGTCGGTGATATAATCAGTTTTTTGTGGTTCTGGTAAATCAACGGTTTTCCCCCCTGGTGGTAATTCAGGCCAACCTAACACTGTTCTTATTGAGCTTTGATATATATCTATGACGTATTCTTCTGAGTTTATCTCAATTGCGGATGATAGCGTCGGTTCATGAACTGTTATAGCGATTTTTGACTCTACTCCAGTAATCGATTTTATTCTACGCGCGAATTCATCATTGATTTGTTCGATTTGGTATGACCCGGTTGGTATGGAAACAACTTTCCAGTCTGGGGTTCCGTCGTCTTTATTCTTATTTGCAAACACCAGTGAATTATTCGGTTGTTGACCACCAAATGATTTTGATCTGATATTAGGCCAACTGTGGTATACTCGTAATTTTGCTAGCGCTATCTCCTTCACGGGGACTGGGCTAGGGAAATTCACACTAAACTCGGGTTCCGTTGATGTTATTGATATCATGCTTGTTTGTACTGGGTTCGTGTTCTCCACTACTCGTTGAAGTAATTCCATCGGTGTCGTCATTGTTATTATACTCATGATTTATTTCTAATTTTGGTATCGAGGAATCATAAATACTGACCATCACTGAGAACTCACAATCTGGTATGGTTGAGATTATTGAGATCATTTTGGTTTTTGGGTTTGTTTTTTCTAATTCCATCGGTGTTGTCATTGTTATTATATTCATGTTGTTGCTCTAATTTTGATATCGCTGAATCAAAAATACTGACCATCGCTGAGAATTCACTATCTGATATAATTGTATTATCGAGTGACGACGATATCATCAGGGATAACTGCGAATATGCGGTTGATGCAATATGAAATTGAAGTAAGTAATTCTGCAGTTTACTCTGGCTGCATGATGATATCTTTTTTGCTATCCCGGTTGATATACCCCCGATTGTAGCCACCGCAGAAATGCAAATTGGAACTACGACCGGGGCAATCATTGTAACCGATGCAAGTATTATTCCGGCGCCAGCGAGAACGCTTGACACCGAGTACACAATAACATCAATTGCGGTGATTCTTCGTCGGTATTTTTTTATTTTTATTTGATACTCCTCAGTGAGGGTTTTGAGTCTATTTTGAAATTCTCTGACCTGATCATAGCGACATTGCGTTGATGAAATCATTTTTATTTTAAAAATACTAGTGTTTTCAATTGTGAAATCCGAACGATTTTCCTTTCAATTTAGTTATTTACTTAAATCCGCTACGAATTCCACATACCAGGTTGCTGAAACCCCAATCAAATTTTTATCAGTAGCTGTTATAGTGAACTTTTCAGTTGTATCCTTGTCGATGATCGTTGAAATCGTATTATTGACCCCGGATGAACTCGACGATGATATATTAAATTGAGTCAATGGTGTTACTAGTGTTAATCGATAAATACCCTTGACGGTTGCAGTGATATCTAATTTATTGTTTGTAGGTGTCCACGCAAATGATCCGTGTTGGATTGTGTACACGACGTTATTGGTTTTCTCATGAGGAATTTTTGTTTTTTCAATGATTGTTATCATCCTCGAAAAATCACCTTTGACGGCTTCGATGAAGTTTTTCGTCTCATCGATGGATTTTTTAATATCAGGGAGTTTTATATCGAGTTTATCGAATGTAGTTCCAAGAAATTTATCCACGATATTTCTACGAAAAATTGAAAACTGTTTTCCGTTATCCTCAATTCTAGATTGAAGTGTTGTTAGTTCCAACACAGAATTTTTCAACTCATTGTCATGGGTATCAATCTTATCAGTGATCGTAGACACAAGTGCACCTGGTTTAAGTCGTCCGTCGCTGGAATACAACGCAATAGAGTTTTCAGTGGCGTCGCGCTGCCGTATCAAAATGTCATTCAATGACACATCACTGCTTTTCAATTTACCCTGTTTGTCCTGAAATACAACTATTTCGTTCGGGTCAACACTTGCTAAATTTAACGTCTCAGCTATTTCATCTTTGATTAGTTTTTTTACATCACCTGTCGCAGTGTCATCGGGTTTGGGTTTCAAAGATCTCCCCCAAATATCAATCATGTTATTGTAAAACTCTTTCTCTCTCTAAAAAGCGATTACTAGTGTATTCATTCACGACAACATGTGGTGGTTTTCCGCTTGGGTTACTCAAGGAGTTAGAAATAGCATCAAGGACATTTAATACTTCGCTGCCACATATTGGTGGGTCAATCATCGTTTGTGTTGGTAGCGTAGAATACCAAGTCTTCATTGGAAGGGTTTTTATATAACGCAAAAACTCTTTTGGTGGGGCTAATCCATATGAATCAAAATAGACAATCCCACGTGGATCAATAGCGTATGCAACCCAGTGAGTTCCGGGTCCGGTGCTGTTATCTAAATTAATGATTCCGGTTTCAACGCTGTTTGGTTGATGTGGTAATTGATCTTTCATAAAGACACCTCTGAAGTTTTTAATCGCTAGTTTTTTAGCAGCATCCATTAAATCAAAATTGGACATGGGAACCATCGAAGATTTGGGAACCATAGGTTCCTCAATTAATAAATCGTTCCTGGTAGTCTTAGACCCTTTCCGCTGTACCACGAATACGGGGTTCCTGGTAGTCTTAGACCCAATCCGTGAACGGATCGTCCCTTTTTTTATATCCTTTCCCAGTTGCCTTCTTTAGTGCCATTCCTGCTGCAGTACCAACGGCTCCTAACGCTGCCGCTTTAGTCACCGCTGGGGCTGCTGCTGCAATCAATGCTGGAATCGCAGCTAACAACGGAAATATACCGCCTGTTTTAATCATATTTTTGATAGCAGCCGCAGAAAGAGTAATCTGAACACCCTTTTTTGCTACTAGTGCATCATTGAAATGTTTCACCTGACGAGTTGTCAGCGATAGTTTATTTGCACCACCAGTCATTTGTTTGGGTTTCAACGTGATTGTGGTTCCGCATTTTTTAGCTGATTCCGATTGCAATTTTTTGATTTGACCAGGAGTTAACGCAACACTAATAACACTATATGACATATTATAGATAATAGATTGATTCTAAATCGTTTACATGTTTTCCACTGGTGCATCTACCACTCTCATTCTTCCACCAACACCTTCAAGTAGCATTGATTTATCACTGAGAATGACAGCAACCGCTCTGTAATTAGCAATACCACCAGGACGGGTTACACGGGCTCTAAAGTGTATATCAACGACAGATTGTCTCATCAAATCGAGATGTTCCAATGAGAAGTAATAGATCGGATAGAGGCTTTTAAAATCCAATTGTGATATTTGCAAACCAGTATCCACATTTAGATCACGTGCCATAAATGACAACAGGTTATGATATACACGAGCAATATGGTTGTGAGTGTAATCAAGTTGTACATCTTCAGATGGTTCCTGTTGTCCGTTTATTCTCAGTGAGACCTCTCTAACACCTAACTGATCAAATATCATATGACTTCGTTGTTGATTACCAACTCGTGCATTATTCTGTAACGCCACAAATATATGACGTGGAGCTGAAACACCTTGTTTTGATGCCAGATGCCAAGTAAATATATCATCAACATTATCTAGTTTAATATCAGTGGTCACTGATAACCAACTCAACAATGATTTTCCTCCTTGTTCCATAAATGATAACAATTTTTCTTCTGCTGTGATTGATGGAGTTAACACTGGCATCCACAATGCTAGTTTTGTTAAAATGACTTTACCATCAGCAACACCAGCATCATGCCATATTGCATCATTATCAGTACCCTTTCGTACAAGCGCTACTGTGTGTTTAGCTCCATAAATAACTTTTCGGACGTTTCTACAGAATCCGAATATATGATGCAGTGGAATCGCACATGAAAATTGTCGACGCTGTCCTTGCAACGTTAATACGCGTGTTGCAAACCCTAGGTTGTAGTTAGTAATATTATTTATGACATCAAAAGTACCAGCTGGTCTTGTATATCCGGCTGGTGCTGGATCAACTGCGGTAGCTTGTGTTGCCTTGACTCTAGAATACTGGTTGTGTTCAGGGTAATCAGTAATATCCTTAGAAAACATCATAGATGGACCAGCTGATCTTGTATAATCATCAGAGTATCTCGCTAACCCTATGATTGTTGTGGCCACATCAACTTCACGGTCAATGGATTCAATTTCCTTTCCATCAATGAGATATCTAGCGCTTTCAAATAACGCCATGATCCCATTATTAACAAAACCAACTTTGATAGTTGGGTTATTGTCATATGGTGGATCATCATGAGCAGCATCATTTGTTACAAGTTCTCCTTCGATTTCGATAAATGCCTCACACGGTAGAAAATATTTACTGGTATCATGAACTTGAAGTTCAATTCGCGATCGGAGATCTGGTTGTACTGCGTGATAAGAATAAAATTGAAAATCGCGTACAGAATCATCTTTACGCACTGGGGCATCCATATCAAATGCTGGATCAGGTGACCTTTTGAACATTTTATTCTATTTATCAGAGTCTAAATCGCGATTTTCCATTTTCATTGTCGTAGTTTTTTAAAGCCACTTCCTGCTATCATGTTTGCTATCATGTTATTTTGGTCCCCTTGATTTATCAAGGGAGTCACCATCGATGCTAATTTTTCATCTACTGCGTTATTTATAATTCTACTAACACTTGCAGGCATTTCCGCTGTAGACGGTAACGGTTTTGAAAATCCTTTGGATTTCATCCGTGATTTCACTAATGATGTTAATTTATTCTTCGCAGTTGAAAACGCTTTTCCAGCAAGATCTCCAACAGCACCAATACCCTTATCACGAATAACATCAATTGCTTTCATTCCTAATTGTTTAGCCAACGGCATCACTTTTGGAGCCATTCTCGCAAATAACCCTAAAATGGTATTACCTAAACCATCTCCGTAGTATGCTCTATAAACCGGAAACCGTGAATTAACTACGTAGACGGGGGTTGGTTTATCATGATTGTAGTGTATGATCATTATTTGAAATCAGAAACAATTTTTCAATTGTTATTTATCTAATCGAATGACTTTTCAATTCAGTCACTATGATACCCACTTTCCACTAACTCGCCAATGAAATCTCGATATGTGCTGATATCCATGATACCACCCTGAAATAATCGTCTACAGATATCAGCTGCTTCATTAATTATTTCCGGTGAGTTATTTCCGGCTCGGAACCCTCCTACAAGAACCTCTAATCGTGATATATCACTGAGAACACTACCAGGACATGAAACGCTAGCGTTTCCAACTAGACCACTCCCCAGAAATTTTTTCTCATCGTATGGCTGTCTTATTTGGAGTTGAAATTTTCTTTTGAAGTCTCTGTATTCTTTCATCCTTCTATCTAAACTCCCAGTATTTATTTCATACACTATATCAGCCCATTCATTATGTGACATTCTATAATCCGAATAATTGTCCGTGAAAAACTTCTCTTGTGAATCATAGCTGTTAGCAGCGAATTCACCTAAATTGTCTATATCCTCGTTAAGAATTTGTTGTTTAGCGCTCTCGGTAAATATAATTGATTTAGGTAGTCCACTAACTAGTTCTTCCTGAAATCCTTTAAATGTTCGTTTCGAAGCGGTTGATATATCCTGAGGAAGTGATTGCAAGGATTTTTTTGTTTGTTTAGTTCTTTTTGCTATTTTTTCTAACACAGGAATAAGACCCTCTTCTTTTCTTTTACCGTCAGGATCATCTCCCAGTATAGCACGCTCTATCTCCTTCGTTGCTGTGGTTACTGGTTTAAACAATTCTTCAGATCCCGCAGCAAAATCAGTCTGAAGACTCTGTCGTTGTTGTAGTTTATTCCGTACAGAGTCACGAATTGGTACAAATCTCTTAATTGCATCTAATCGTTCACGAGCCAATCGGGTTGTTAATGCTTCATTGACCATTATTTGAAATCAGAAACAATTTTTCAATTGTAAAACAATTTTTCAATCCCGACCTAACACCAGTGACAAAGTCACCGTGGAAGTGTTTTAACAGCTCTATCAATGATGAGGAAAGTATCATAATTGTATATAAAATAATTAATACTGATAGTTTCCTCACTTTTTTGACATGTCGGATGATTTTTGATACGGTCATGGAAGTGTTTTAACAGCTCTATCATTGATGAGGGAACTATCAAAATTGTATATAAAAATAATTAATACTGATAGTTCCCTCACTTTTTTGACATGTCGGATGATTTTTGATACCACCATGGAAGTGTTATTTCATCCTATCATTGATGGCGAAAGTATCATAATTGTATATAAAAATAATTAATACTGATAGTTTCGCCACTTTTCTATTTCTAAAAAAAATGATTAATGGTCGGGCAATCAAATATGATAAATGGTCGGTCACAATCAAATAATGATAAATGGTCAATCAAAATTGTTCATTTTCTTGAATTAACGCCCGTAGGTTTCTAATTTTAGAATTAACCTCCTTTTTCAATTCGTATTCGTACGCCAATTCTTTTCGTATTCGTTCTACGATAGTATACAACGGAGCGAACACACTTACGTCACTGGAAAATGCGAGAGAGTCCCGAATAGAATTCTGAATTCTCTTGATGAGCGCATACTTCTTTGGTAGCATATACTTGTTAGTGCTAACTCCGTATTCTATATCCTGAAAATCAGACATGATTTGATCAGGATTTAACCCATCTGATAGTTCAATATCCCAACTTTTCAATTTTGAAATCCCGGATATGATGCTATTCATGTTTTCAGAATTCATTATTCTATAATAATGATATATTTCTAAATGAAAAATATGACGCATTAGACATAACTAAATCGAATTTTTTGTCCCGTCCCTTTTGAAATCGCAGATCGACAAACCCCCTCTGCAACATATCGTACTGAGGGTCTACAAATATTGAAATACTTGCCGGCTTCATATATTGATTGAAATATTTTTTCTTCGTTAGTTATCGTATTCAAAGATTTTACTGGTTTCGTTTTTTTTGAACAATTGCCAGTCCTTCCTCGTTTGGAATTCTCACTCTGTGTGATTGCTTGAAGATTTGATAAGGAATTGTTCTTCGGATTAGAATCGATATGATCAATAACAAAACCATCTTTGATCAATCCATGGAAACATTCAAATATGAAACGATGATTGTAATATTTCTTCTTTCCAACAGTAAACATCAAATACCCCATACCATTATCCCTCCCAACTGGGTTCTTCAGTCTACGGTTTCTTACAACACCATCACTGGATGCTTCATAATTTGTACTCACAGGGTGCTGTCTGAATTCTTGGGTCATTCGTATACTATACTATTTGTCTAATTCAATGACTGATCCATTGCAGGGGGATTCATTATACATAAATCTTTCATTTAGACACTTGTTTTAGTATAGCATGAAAGAGTTCAAGAGATTGACTTCGAAAAATGCTGAATTCAATGTTGATAAGGAGTTTAAGAGATTGTTGAAAATCAATCCTAAATTTAATATCGATAGACCCAAAAAACGTCCAAGAGACGGAAACATGAAAGAGTTTAAGAGATTATTAAAAATTAGTCCTAAATTTAATATCGATAGACCAAACAAACGTAACAAACGTCCAAGAGACGGAAATATGAAAGAGTTTAAGAGATTATTGAAAATCAATCCTAGATTTAATCTCGATAAACCCAAAAAACGTCCAATAGACGGAAACATGAAAGAGTTTAAGAGATTATTAAAAATCAATCCTAAATTTAATATCGATAGACCCAAAAAACGTAACAAGAAATTACCCTGGAAAGATGCTCAATTCAATCTCGATATAGTTTCTAATACACCAAAGAATACAATTCTTGATAAAGCCATGATTAGTAAAATCAGAGATTGTTTTACTGAATTCAAACGTGATGGAGCATCTTATTGTTGGTCAACATTTCGAATTGATGGTGTTGTTGACGCTACCATGAATGATGAAAAAGCAGCAGTGATAATTTCACGTGTTGGGGAAAAACGGCATTTTTTCCGAATCAAATTCATTATTGAAGTCGATGGCAAATGGATTATTAGGGATAAATTTGAACCAATCCTCAAGAATAAAAAAGCTGTCATTGTGAGTAGAGATTCCAAACCAGGAATTCTAACCGGCATTGACAAACCATACTACGAAAGATCTTATCCCGTAACAGCAATGGTTTATGGGATATATCCGTTAAATGATAAACCCGATATCGCAAAACTGGCTCCTATGAAATATTCGTCAGGGCTTAATTGTGTAGCAGAACGAATAATAGAACACTTCACAAATGCATCCCGAGGAAATAAACTAACTGATCTGCGACGTAGGAAAATAACCGAATGGGAACTGACAGTGAAACAGCATGGTGCAAAGATTTCTGATATAGCTAAGTTAGAAACATCATTAAGATTTCCAATAACAGTTATGACGATAACCGGAGAGGTTTTATACGAACCGAAATATAACAAAAATGGAGCACCAATACAGATTATTGATCATAACAAACACGCGTGGACACCTGCGGTAACAGTATTTCCACGAGAACGAACCGTGAAATATATCCCTAAGGAGTTCGTCGGGGATGTTTTCTATGAAGAGAGATTATTTGATGCTATTCATGCGTTGTGTAAGGATGATCCTGTGTCAGTGTGGTTACTTAGAAGTGATGAAGATCCCGAAATAGGATTCGATCAATTTGTAAAACCAAATGGTGAATTATATCGCGTTGAAGAATTAGATAATAGAATGAGAAAAATCGCTAGTGATTTTTCACCGGAGAGTTTCCATGAAAAACTACTCACGGATAGTTTTACTATTCCATCAGTGGTAGCTCACTTCGCAAGAGAAAAAAACTCATGGCGTCCAACACGAAGTGATTTTCTCGAGGATGTTAAATTGAGTTGCGTCGAATTTGGTCATGGAAGACTGTGGAATACGAAATACTCACGTGATGGTATGATTTCAATTGATATATCCGCGTGTTATCCCGGAAGTTTTCTCGGGTATGGGGAATGTGCTGAGTACTTCAAACGATTTGGACACCCCACGCATGAAATGACTCGTGTTGCGATTAATGGACCATTGCCTGATTTTGATTTAACCGGATTCGCTCGTGTGATATCATTTGAATTAGCTACAGGGTTACATCCGTGTAGTTATGTTTGGCTCGGTAGACACCTATCTGAAAAGGCCTGGATGCCAATAGTGCTATTGAGATATATGATTGATTGTGGTATGCTAATATCGTTGATTGTTTCCGAGGCTATTATATGCTATCGAGCTCAGAAAGAAGTTTGGCTACCACAACCCGATCTAGATCGTATAATCAGCGAACAGCGAAAACAATTCCCTGATTTCAATGAAGAACAAATCATAAATTGGTCTAAGAAGTTATTTGAAATTAAAAAAGAACAAGCAAAAGATCTCGGACGAAGAATAATCGGTAAATTCACTCAAGGTGGACGGTACGACAACGCAAAATATTCTTCGCGGTTGATCATAGATGTCGCTGAATACGATTTTATTGTAGCGGATTTAATGAAACAGGGAAAACTTGTATCCCGTAAGGATGCTTTTCTATCCAATGGTGAGAAAATGGGTACGGTTGTTACCTACTGTGATGGATATAATTCCCAGTACACACATTTGAGAAGTTCAATGCTAGCCTATGCTTCTATTAATCTATTTTCGATGATAAATAGATTTCCTAATACCGCGGTAAGAGTGGCCACTGATTCGATGTATATACACAATAAGTACAAATCAGCTGTAGCTAAATTCACAGATCCCGAAGAAAATTGGGGGCGTTGGCGATTTAAAAAGGAGATGCTACATGAGTATTGTGAATCCGCAGACGTTGCCATGGATGATAAATATCTTTGTTGTAACCGTATTGAAAATCAATCAGAATTTTCTAATGCACCACCGGTATCTGATCCAGTATGTAGATACAAGACAATTTATTTAAACGGTTGTGGTGGGTCAGGAAAGACAACTCGTGCAATTGAATTATTTCGTCGGTCAACCATGATTGTGCTAACACCGACTCACAGACTCGCCAGAGAGATGATACAGCGAGGGGTAAATGCCTGTACTTACCATAGTTTCTTTCGATGGAAGGGTGACAAATGGACTCCTGAGCGTATGGGTGATAAATTCATTCCTGAAATCATCATTTGGGATGAAATATGCACAGTGTCATTAGATGTATTACAAACATTTCTTGAGTGGTTGTTAAACAAAAACACAAAAGTCGTCATGTGCGGTGATCACGGCCAACCACCACCATTTGTCGGTGCATCTCCACATGAATGGCTAAGGGGTTTTGTAGACTATTATGAAGAAATCACCACTGATTATAGATCAATTGATGAACGATTACGAGAATTCAAAGCGCTAATTAGATTACAACCGGATAGAATCCAATGCGAAATAGCGCGTGAAGTGATTTCAGAAACTCCAATGAATGATTTCTGGGAAACATGGAGACCAAATGATTTGATAATTGCAAGTAGAAAAATAGTCAGGGACACACTTCAGATGAAGTTATTTGAATTACATAAAGAAAAATTTGCAACGCTTCCAGTACCCCTTTGTTATAGGCCATCGGATACACGAAAACATTGAAGTTGATATTCCAGGACAGAGTGAAAAACAAATTCTCGTATTAAATGATATTGTGCTGGTTGATATCAATGTCGTTGAAGATGCATTGCGTGCTAATAAATCCCCGTGGACGCTAGGATACGCAGCAACAATACACTCTTCACAGGGATTGACTATATCGGATACAATTGTTTGGATGGTGGATAATCACATCGAATGGTCGAATTTAGTCTATCTCGCAGTATCCAGAGTACGAAAAATAAATCAACTTCGAAGAATTGTTTTCGATGATAATGACACAACAATAAGTGATATTGATGTTAGCATCATTAATAAAAAAACTCTCCGGTTACAAACAACAGGACAAAAAAAAACAACGAGAATTTGATATTGATGCTGAATTAATAATTACGCTGAAGCAACAACAGAATAATCACTGCGCGAGTTGCAATTGTATAATGCGCTGGCAGTATTCGGATAAGGATCCTCGCCAATTCACCGTAGACAGAAAAAATAACAGTCTCGGTCATGTCAGAAACAATGTGATGTTGACTTGTCTTGAGTGCAATAGACGCAACGGCGCTAGTTAAGACCACGCGGTGGCAATTGAGTATCCTCGGGAATTACCTGTAGTTGTTGTCGAGTAAATCCACGTTGAGGGGCAGTTGAATCCAGTTTATAGACTGGAGGTCTACCAGTTGATCGTGTTATAGTAGATATCTTGTGTGCAGTAACACTCCAAATAGGATCAGTAGCCCTTTTTCTACCCCCTTCAAGCTCTCCTGGTTCATATAAATACCTAACAGTGACATTACTATGAAGAATTGGTTCTTTGAAATCTTTTTGTGGTTGTACGGGTATTGACTTGTTTTTAATCGCGTTGATAGGTTTCATGTTGATTGTTCTAGTAATCTCGTTATTCAGTGCAGTAATCACAGATGGTAATCTTTTAACCCATTCACGGGATCTTTTTTCTTGGATGAATTCTTTTGCGTATTGATATCCAAATAACCGCTCAGCAATCGTCCGATTAAATCGTTCTACAATGGCCTGATCGCGATGTAGCGCAGTATGCCCTCGTCGTATGGTGACATTATGATGTTTCATTGTAGATAATACTGCACCCTGAAATTCCTTGCCAGGATCAACCTGCAATAGATTTGGCCAGTGCAGAGGGCCCCTTCGATAAATCCTTTCAAATGCAGAAGCGACTTCAGTGGCTGATTTTGTTTTTAACGGTTCTGCTTCTTTGTATCGACTTGCAATATCAACTACGGTTAAAGCGTATTTGTAACCACGATCATGTGGCAGAAATAATATATCAGCCTGATGAACTTCATTAGGAGCGGTCACATCAAAATGCGAGAATTGAATTTGTTTAGGCGGTGGTAGATAAATTTGCCATAGTGCCTGTTTGGATAACCAATTAGCCGCAGTGGTTTTTTTCACTTATGCAGCGCTAGCGAGTTTATGGACTGCTGATTTACCCCTCCAGTATCCTCTTGGGGAATAATAAATTGATTCCATATTATTAATTACCGGCACCTAACATCAATTTACTTTTCATAGCCGATTTTATTAAAAATGAAGCCAATTTTTCTTTGAAGGATTTATCAGGAATAGCATTTAACGCATGAATTAATTTCACATCTGCTAGATGCCTGTGTTGCAGATTGCTGCTTTTATAAGCAACATCATGAAGGTGACAGGCCTTATCAATGGCGTTTATTGGTTCTTCACCGGGTCGGGACTGATTTTGATCATTGAGTCTGATATCAAGTCTGGTTCCCGGTCCACAGTAACTATACCCTGGAAGGTGCTTTTCTCCGGGGTACTTTGCCCATGGGGTTCCAGGGAGCTTTGCCAATTTGGCTGCGATATCACCTCCTCGTTTTTTTTAAAATCAGATCTCATAGACACAAATCTAAATTTCTTTGTACCACATTGCACGCATTTACCAGAAAGCGCTGATCGGTTATTTTTAGTTGTAACCGTCGTCACATCATCTGTGCCAGTACGCGTTTTACACTTCACACAATATAGATCCATAATTTATGTATAGAAATATGGATATAATTGATTTTTCAGCGACTAAAGCAAGAGAACCAGTTAAACATCATGCAGCGCTACCAAACTCTATCCGGATGATTATAATCGGGCCATCTGGATCCGGTAAAACGCAATTGTTACTCAACTTAATAATGAGATGGATGAAGTGGGATAAGTTGTATTTAATTGCCCCTAGCGTAGATGATCAACGATGTTATGAAGTGCTAAAAGATTTTAATGAAAACGCTTCAGAAATTAAGGGTGAGAACGCCATTGAATTTATAACCGATATCGATGAAGCACCGAGTATTGATGATATTGATGGAGATATTAACAATTTAGTCGTATACGACGATATAATGTTGGATAAACAAAAAAATCCTGCTAGGATCTTTTCCCGGGGGCGTCACAAAAACACTGACGTGATATATGTCACTCAACGCTACACTCAGGTTCCAAAAGTCATCAGAGATAACTGCAATTTATTGTCTGTATTCAACGGAGTTGATACTCATACTCTTAGAAATATATGGCAGACATGGTGTTCTGATATGGACTTCAATCAATTTCGAGATTTCTTTAGTCATGTTCAGTCAACCCCGTACGGATTCGCAACAATAAATTTGCATGATCCTCGGACACGATATCGTATCGGACTTGATCAAATATTCGGTTGAAATCATTTCTTATTTTTTGTTAACCCATAGCAGCAGAGAGGGTGGATGACAACAAGTTGCGACCAAAATTAATTAAAAAATCGTTAAATCTCCGTTTTCATTTTTTTAATTAAAATGAGATTTCGTAGGGAAGGCTCGTTAAGATTTCAATAAATTTTTTGTCTGAAAACGTTGTAGGGTTTGCCCCTGAGATATTTTTTTTGGTTAAAATGAGATCGTAGAAAGGATCGTTTTAAGATTTCAATCAAAAAATTGATTAAAAAATCGTAAAATCTCCGTTTTCATTTTTTTAGTTAAAATGAGATTTCGTAGGGAAGGCTCGTTTTAAGGATTTCAATCGAATTTTGTTTCAAAACGTTGTAGGGTTCGCCCTTTTTTTGGTTAAAATGAGATTATAGGACGGCTCGTTTTAAGATTTCAATCAAATTTTGTCTAAAAACGTTGTAGGATTCACCCTCTCTGCTGCTCATTATTAAGCCCTTATTTCAGATTACGACTCTACAGGCATATGAACCTTTCTTCTGAATCAAAGACATTTTGGGCTAACTTAACTTCTTAGCTTTTAACCTTCAGAATATTTAAATCTTTCTTTCAGACCAATACTGATTCGGACTCGACAACTTTCGGATCAATGAGTCTTCATTAAACAAAAACCTTCTTTCTGACCATGAAATTTGAAGACTAATGCATATTCATAATCAAGTCATCTAAAAATAATTCAAGAATAATAAACGAACGATCTTTTAAAAGTCCAAGTAACGAAGTTCTCTACTGAATTAAAGTGTGAGTCCTGATGAAAAATCCACGAAGGACTCATGTTGTATCCTGTACTGTGCTGTATCTATCTTGTAAAAATACAATACAATACATAATACTCCTGTATGGGATATCAGAATACAATTTTGATAAACCATCTTCGTCTAAGAATTCTGTGTGAATGGAGGCACATGATCATGTTTATATTTTGATGTTACGTAGTTATAATGACCCTGAAAAGAACCACTCGTTTGACTCAAAGAATCAAATGATTTAAAAAAAACAACAACGTTGTTTATATCACCAAACCTATTTACAAGTCTAGAGGCACGTATTTCAGTACAGGCACAATTTCTCCCTAATCAATCCCACATTATGAATGAAGAATAAAATAGTTAAAAAAAGTGGTTTACATGTCATTATAGATACAACGTTTCTAATTTTAGGTTTTCAAAATGTAAACTGAATTTGTGGAAAATATCATCTCCAGTAAATAAATTTACATTTCAATACCATGGAATACAACCCCTCCCCCCAAAGAAACCCGGACAAATGAACATAATATATATATATATATATATATATATATATATATATATATATATATATATATATATATATATATATATATATATATATTAAATCAGATAGCATGACAATAATCAAAAAGTACTGCGACAAATTAAGTCAACGGTTTTTTGGAGGCGGCTTATAAAGAGGCGTGATCTAGTATAAACTGGATTGAATGTTACACTCTTAGAGAACGCTTCGGTGGACTACGTGGATGCAGCGTCCACCTCAGATGCAGGAGTTCGACGTGGTGTCAGGATAGTGTGACTTGGTGGGACATAATACTATATTTATGCGGCATGATGCCTCAGTGGTAGAGAACATTATAACAAAAGAATTCTAAGTTGGGTTTTGCTTTCAACATCAAACAGAAAATGTTGAAAGCTTTAGGATTCACCAAAATCTGGATTGTTTTGGCAGAATAACACAAATATGTTTTTCTTATTTAGACAAATGAACTGGCGATTTTTCTTGCAGAACAATGAATGTTGTAGCAACCTTTACGAGACATTACATTTTTAGCTTAGCATTAAGTCAGATCTTATATCATACTGTATCACTTGTTATAATAGCCAGTACCACATTATCATATGAAAAAATCATGGTAATAATCATAGATAATAATCATAGAAATTATAAAAATTGAGTAGGTTTTTATTCAAAATTTCTTGACAATGTCTTAGAAATCATCTAAGGATTTTTCTGATAAAATATCGAAGAGGCATTTACGAGAAATACACGAGTGAGCATTTTTTAAAATCTGATCTCGGGTACATGAGATCATAGTAATATGTTCTCGCTGAAGCTTATCTAGTTGATGTTTTTTCAGTAGAAAACAATCGTCGCCAAATTCATCAATCACTATAATAAACTCTCCGGTAATTGATTTATCGAATTAATCCCTGATCGCGTCTTCGAGTTGCTGTTTATCATGAATATATATCTTCGTATGATGATACATTATCTTTATTATAAGTATGATTTTAATTGAGGTAGATATTTTAACGATATTTAATAAAGACTGATTTGCAATTGCTGATCAGATAAATCAATCAGTTAGAATTTTGATCGACGAGTTTAGAATTCATTTTTGATATCCAGCGATTATTACATTTTAAATATACTGGATTAACTGGTATTTGTACGATGAAACTTCTAGGAGACACCTGAGGGAAAAAGGTATATAAAATATATCCTTGCTGAGTTTGATTTGGTAATTCTGTATTTGCACGATAACGTCGTCGATGATATCACATGAGAGATTCACCGTGATCACCGAGGTTATATCAACGTTACACAGTGAGACATGCCTACCTGTTTCGTCTGGATCGTTGTTATGCTTGAGAATAGTTGGTGATGATGTTGGTTTTTTCCACGCGTCGAGTATCAATTGAAAGTATTCATCGATGAGATTTTAAACGCATTTTTGTAATTCAGTTGCATTACATTTAATACAATAAGAATCCGGTAGTGTAGCTTCTGTTAATGAATATGCAATTAGACATCTTCGTTTATCATCAGTCTTGTCACTAATTGTTGCCTGAATTATTCACTGGTGAATATATTCCATATCGGATGAAAGTTGATTCAATATTTCGATGCGGGTACTGATTTCTACGCGTGGAATCGTTAAATCAGAGAGATGTTCTTGAAAAATCCGCCGTAGTCGTTGTAGTTGTGTTTTATGTAATTGATTAATTTCTTTAAAATATTCAATAATTATTACTACAGAAATAGCGTACACAGTAGATTATGTGATAGTTTGTTTAATAGTAGAATTCCAATATATTTCATCTTTTGATTTAAATATAAATTTACTACCCAACGTAGAACGTTTTATACCAAGTAAATTTTCTTTATATGATGGATTAATTTCATGGTATGATTGTTTATCTGAAATATAATAGGACTTTTTAGGTTCAGGTGGACGAGTTTTTTCCATTACTGGTTTTTCCTCAGGTGATTTTTCAGGCCATCCTAATATAGTTCTGATCGATGAATTATATGTATTCACGGCGTACCCGGGAGAATGTATCTCGATCGCGGTTGACAACGACGGTTCATGAACTGTTATAGCGATCTTAGATTCAATACCTTTAACAGATTTTATTTTACGCTGAATTTCATAATCGATATCTTCAATTTCATAACTTCCTTTGTGAAGATATATAGTTTGCCAATCAGGAGTATCATCAGATTTATCTTTATTTGCGAATACAAATGTGTTACTGGGTGGTTTAACCGTGAATGATTTTGACTGGATATTCGGCCAACTATTATATACTCGTAATTGAGCAAGCGCGATCTTCTTTACTGGAATCGGGTTTGGAAAATCTATACTAAATTCTGTACTCTTTGATGCCATTGATATCATCGTTGTTGTTGACTATCCGCTGAAGTAATTCTGTTGGCGTTGCCATTATTATCAATATTATGTTTTTCTAATTTTGACATCGCAGTATCATACATGCTAACCATCGCGGATAATTCATCATCGGATATTGCCGTATCATCAAGGCTGGACGATATCATCGCGGATATTTGCGAATATACGGTTGACACCGTGTGTAATTGAACAGTATACTCATGTAATTTACTTTGACTACATGATTAAATATTTTTGTGATGATCCCGAGAACTTCTGAGATTGTTGCCGCGGTTGAAATACAAGGTGTGACAACTTCAGGAGCGATCATCGTCACCGATGATAATAATACACCGGTTCCAGCGATAACACCTGAAACCGAGTATACGATTATATCAATTAGGGTAATACGTCTCGGATATTACTAGACCTTGGTTTGATACTCATCGGTGAGATTTTTAAGTTTAGTTTGCAATTCACGGACTTGATCATATCGATACTGTTGGGTGGTCATTATCTAAATATATTGTTTACTTAAATCAACCTCAAATTCTACGTACCATGTGATCGACGCTCGAGCTAATTTATCATCAGTGGAAGTTATCCTAAATCGTTCAGTGGATCCCTTTTCTATAACAGCGCTTATAATATTAGATTCACTCGATGATATATTAAATTGCATTGATGAAACAAGAGTTAATCTGTAAATATCTTTGACTTCAGCGGTAACGTCAAGAACATTAGTTGGAGGGGTCCAAGCGAAAGATCCATGTTGTATCGAATACACGCTACTGATAATTTTCACATGAGAGATTTTAACTTTATCGAGTCTCGCGGCCATGTCAGGAAAATCAGCTTTGATAACTCCATGAGTTTCTCTAATCTCGTCGATGATATTATTAAGATCAGTAAATTTTATATGAACCATAGGTGGTTTAGTACAAAATTCTTCTATTGTTCTATTAATATTTTTACGGAAAGGTCCCAATAGTTTTACATGTTCATCAAAATCATTATTTTGTGTATCAATATCGGTTCGAATTTGCATTTGTTTCATCGCTGATAGTTTTAATAACATCAGCAAGTTTCATAGGAACCGCTAGTGGAATTCCAAATCTTTAAAATCATAAACAATTTTTTTTAACATTTTCAAAGTTTTTTGGACACCTGTAAATTTATGTATATGAGTATCATACTCGGAACGTTGCGTTTTTAGTGTATTTATCGATGATTTATAATCGTTGTTTAACGTCGTCAGTTTATCCACCACAGTTGAAAAAGGAACACCAGGTTTAATCCTACCTATTGAATCAAACAACACGATAGCACCTTCTGTTACCCCGTTGAGTTTAAGTAAAATGTCCTGGAGGGAAACAATTCTCGTTTTTAATTTACCCTGTTGGTCTTGAAATACAACGATTTCATCCGGTGGTACATCTACTAGGTTTAATGTTTCTGATAATGCATCCTTAATAAGTTTCGTTACAAACTCGATTGAAGCGCCTTCGGTTTTCTGTCGTCGTGAGAGAGATCTTCCTCATATATCTACCATTTCATACTTAAGATCTCTTTAAAACTTTATCGCTGGTACATTCATGTACGATTTTATGAGGTGGTTTAGTCGATGATGATATCGCGTCGAGAACATTAATAACCTCCCTTTCACAGATCGGAGATCGGTCATCGTTTGTGTAGGTAACATTGAATACCATCAATAAATATTTAATCCAGATATATATTTTAGGAATGCTTTTGGTGGTGCTAGCCCATAGGAGTAAAAATAAATGATTCAGCTTGGATCAATCGTGAATGCGATCCAATGAGTTCCAGGTCAAGTGTTATTATCGAGATTAATAATACCAGTTTCAGGGTTTGATGGTTGTTGTGGTAATTGATCTCTCATAAAAACACCTCCGAAATTCTTTATGCGGTTTATTTTAACAGCTTCAACTAAATCACAATCTGACATCGGGGTTATGAATAAATGCTTTCTGGGAGTATCAATCCCTCTCCGTATCGTGTGAAACCACTGCCTGGTAATCTTAGACCTTTCCCCTTTTCTCATAACCTTGTCCAGTAGCTTTCCTTAGTGCTCTTCCACCGGCGGTGCTAATAACACCTAACGTGGCAGTTTTAGCAATCACGGGAGCCGCAGCAGCAATCAATGCAGGAATTGTGGCAAACAATGGGAATATTTCACCTGCTTTAATGATATTTTTGACCGCGGAGGGAGCAAATACAAATTGAACACCAGTGTTTGCTTTTAACGCTTTATTAAAATTGTTAGGTTAAGTTTTAGTCAACGATAGTTTATTCGGTCCGTCAATAGCAATCTGATCTCGTTTTGAAGTTATTTTTACCCCGCATGTGCTTGTTTTTTTTTTATTCAAATTTCTTTGCCTGACCTTGAGTTAGAGTAACGTTCACATGATTGTAAGAAATTTTATTTAATACGAGATTGATCTAATTGTCAACGTGGTCTACATGTTTTTGGAAAACATTTACATATTTTCTACCGATGTATTAACGATTCTCATTCGTCCATCAGCACCTTTGAGAAACATTGAATTATCACAGAGAATAACAGCAACTGCTCTATAAGGACCACCAGTAGGAGGTTGTGTTATTCGAGCTCAGATCATGAAATTAACGATAACAACCGCTGTTCTGTGGTGAGCGATGGAGTCATTACTGGAAACCATAATGAGAGTTTCGATAAAATTACTTTACCATCAGCAACACCATCAGCACGCCAAATTGCATCATTATCATTACTTTTTCTCACAAGAATTATTGTATGTTTAGCTCCGAAGATAACTTTTCTAACATTTCTGCAGAACCCAAAAATATGAGATAGCGGAATCGCGCAAGAAAATATTCCTTGATTATCTAACATCGCTTTACGTGTTAAAAATCCTTGGTTGAAATTAGGATTATTACCCATAACAACAGCTTCGACATCGGCATGATCATTTGAAGCAATACATTGTTTTGTTCGCCTATACAAATACTGACCATGATCAGCGTGATTAGAAGTATCCTTATCGAACATCATCATTATATAGTCGTCGGAATATCGAGCTAAACCTACTATTGTTGTAGCAACATCAATAGCATGCTCGATAGATTCGATATCTCTTCCATCAATCATATATCGCGCACTACTAAACAATGCCATAATACTATTGTTAACGAGTCCAACTTGAGTAGTTGGGAGATTAGGATACCGGTCATTATCTGCAACATTAGTTACGAGTTGACCTTCTACTTCGATGAAAGCTTCACAAGGTAAGAAATATTTACTTATTTCTAGAACCTGAGGTTCTATTCTTGATTGGGAATCAGGTTGTATCGCGGGATAGGAATTCAATTGCTAATCGCGTACGGAATCATTTTGGAGAACCGGCGGGTCTATATCAAAAGCTTCGTCGGATGACGATTTGAGCATTTTATTATATATTTGTCGTTCTAAATCATGATTTTGATCGGAGTCTCAAACCACTACCCGCTATTAGACTCGCGGTTTTGATTTATCAACGATGCTACCTTTTGAATCGCAGCTTTATGTTTTATCTTGCTGACACTCGGTGACATAAGTTCAGTCGATGGTAGTTTTACCGGTAGTCTTTTTTTTGTCGTCGAACCAGCGATACTAGTTTTTCCTTGGCCGCATTAAACACTTTAGCAGCCAGATCACCAATAGTATTTATATCTTTATCACCAATAACATCGATTGCTTTCATCGATAATTCTCTTGCAATAGGCGCTATTTTTGGAGCCATTCTATGGAGCCAATATCACTGAGTCCATCCGCATAATATACTTTATAAACAGGCAATCGTGAATTTACGATGTAGGCCATAGTTGGCTTGTTGTGATTACGATGTATGATCACTTTATTTAAATGTTATTTATCTAGTCGGGTGACAGACAAGTAGTCACTATGATAGTCGTCAGCGAGTTCATCGATAAATGCTCGATATACACCGATATCCATGAAATCACCTTGAACTAGTCGTCTACAGATATCAGCAGCCTTATTAATTATTTCCGATGAGTTTTTTCCGGCTCGTTTACCCGATATGAGAATTTCACAATTGCACCCTGTATATCATCAGATTGTTCCATTCTAGAAGATTTTGCTTTTTCCGGTGGTTTGAAGAGATTCTTCATACGAAGTTAGACGAGGTTGTATACCATGTTGTTGCTCAATCTGAGACCCAATACCTAAGCTCTTTATTATACTATTGTAGGCTATAAAAGTTGAATCACTATCTGAAACCCTATCATAATTATATTTTATTTGATATAAATATTTATTCCACGTTTTTTATATCTTTTATAAATTTATCATTTCCAGGTTTTAAATAATTGTTTCTCTGATTATAATTCATTAAAACAAACACAGCTAATTCATTTATATTACTTTTTTAATCTTATCAAACACCGTATCAGTAAATCTTTCAGATAATGGAATTTCGTTAGATCGTTCTTCGACAGGAGCAACAATAGCTCCTTCCGGCTGAGGTTGAGGTTGAGGTTGCGCAGCGGTTATATTATCAGGAAGATCTCGTAGAATCTTTTTTTGTTTGCTTGGCTCGCTTTGCTATTTTTTCAAGCTCGGGAAGAATAGCTTTTTTTACCCTGATCATCATCTTTAATATCCTCTAATATAGCTCTTTCGGTAGCAATTGAAGCTTTCTCAGTAGCCTTAGTAATAGGTCTAAATAATTGTTCAGCATCGGTGATAAAATCAACTTGAGATTCTTGTCTCGCTTGTAATTTATTTCTTACAGAATCTCTCACAAGGATAAAAAAAAAATTGTATTGTTTCTAATCGCTCTCAAGATAATCTGGTCGTTCACGATTCTCCTACCATTATTGTTATATCGACGATTTAATTCATCGCAACCAATTAACACACATCACCAATATCGCAAATCGAAATCATTGATTTTTTTATATTGGAAATCATTGATTTTTTATATTGAAAATCATTGATTTTTTAAAATTATTTGTCTGAAAAATATTTTAGTTGGCAAGCCTTCCCTTCTTCTGCACTCTTGAAAGGGATTTCTTTCTCATTGTGTCTAATTTCATTTGGCAATTCGCTCCACGTTGCTGGGCCCTGTTATGCAAAAGATAATGTGTGTGTGAACATAGCTATGATGGTTAGAATGATACCATGCGTGCATGCGTACAAATCTTATATATATATATATATATATATATATATATATATATATATATATATATATATATGTGTGTGTGTGTGTGTGTGTGTGTGTGTGTGTGTGTCTTTGTGTGTGTTTGTGTGTGTGTGTATAAGTTTATCGGTAGATTCGGTAGATGAGTGAGTACTGGTCCGTCGGAAGACGTGATCTTTAGCTGTCATGTTTATTAACATTCTTACTAGGACTACTAGTAGGTTTATATATGTGCTATCATTCGTTCTTTCTTAAAATAGAGAGAAAACCAACAAGTTTTGGAAATGCTAAGCATTTAATTTCTTATTGAATGTGTTTCAGTTCTGAATATTTGTATGTGGCTGTAGTCTTCAATGTTGTAATGTGTCAATGGTCTGAAGTGATAGGATGTTTTAAGTCTTTTGATGTAGAAAATAATATACCCGAAAAGAGTTCCCGTATGAATTACCTATAATTCCTAATTAATTTTCAAGTATGAGATTTGTAGAGAAGAGTACCTTTTTATTTCTCGTGAATAATAATTATTTATTTGTTATATATATATATATATATATATATATATATATATATATATATATGATACATATAAATAAATATAAATAATAATAAATAAATAATATATATAATTCATAAATATATCCTACATCAATTTCATAACAAATCAATAAGACTCATTCTGTAAAGGATGTTTGGTGCAATAATGAGAACTTTTATAAATTACGACGAAAACCTGTTACTTGATCTATATCGCAATTGCTTTTTCTGAAAATATTGTGTTACTATAATATTATGAGAGGTCAATGTCACAAGGCATGTTACTGAAATTAAAATAAAGCTCATTGGAAACATCAGGTAGACCAAATAAGTGAGGATTACAAGAGTCCTAGAGTTAGACTAGACCAAATAAAGGAGATTACAAGAGTCCTAGAGTCAGACTAGACCAAATAAAGGGGATTAAAAGAGTCCTAGAGTCAGACTATTATACCCATGTTTAATTAAATAATTATCATACTGTTTAAGACATAAACATTGCCAAATATTATCATACTGTTTAAGACATAAACATTGCCAAATATTAACAACATAGTATTTGTTTATATGGTCAGATACCAAGTGTACTTGATTTTGGGTTGCTAGACAAATTCGTGCTCGAAGCTAGTTTTTACTTTCTTTTTTGTTTAACAACACTGAATCTGTAATTAATAACTAAGACAAATGCAGTTACTTTGCACGCGTAAGGAATAGCCAGCAAATATGCCACTGGTAGCAATTTTACAAACCTGTATTCGGATGGAAATGTATATCTGTCGGATTCCATTTTTATTTGCAATCCTTTGACGTTGTCATTGCTTTTATAGTCGTTGAAGTCTAGGGGTAAACGATACTTATGAACTTGTTGGTGTTAAATCGCACCAATAACCGCTTCAATTTTTCTTGATTTGCATGGGTGGACCCATAATGAGGACAGCTGAAATTTAAGTTCTGGACGAACATACCTGTTTGGGTAAGATTGAACCCAAATCATTGCGATCTGATATAGATCTGCCAGTTCCAGTCCGGGTTATACTTTCGTTCGATTAGATGATGCACGAATATATCAGCAAAGCTAAACGTCGATTTGCTAATAATTTTTCCAGACGTTTATTGCATTTGGAGAATTGATGGGTCATCATTGATGCGTTTGTCACGTGCTAAAATAAAATTGTTGCCTGATGACAAATATATCTTATTATTAAACTTATCACTTAACATAATGGGGATCGGTCGCGGTTGATAAAGGATAACATGGTTTTACTGTGCGAGTGATTGCGACGAGGTAGTATGTTGTCGAAATCATTGTTACAATGAATTTTGACCGGAGCTTTTAAATCGTATTATGAAGATTCATATCCGGCATTCAGGATTTAGTATATGCTTTATGTATTAAATGAGCCTGACAAAAAATAATTACCACTAAAATCACCGACACTATAGATTGTTTATCATTTTGTCACAAATTATAAAAACATACTCATCGACTCTTTTGAAATGGTATACGAGTCTTTATTTGACAGATTATTTGTAAGTAATTATCGATCTATTACCTTCGTAGCCTTGAAAAGGTTGTCCTATAGTATCTATACCGTATTGTTGACGGTCAAAATTAACAACCGCCAAATCAATTTGTATGATTGAAAATGTACTTGAAAATTAAACTTTACATGATTAATGAGGCATGAAGATTTAGAATAGACGCAACACCTTATGAACAATGTGAGCATGCCAATTTAGAATAGACACAAAACCTGATGAGGGCATGAATATGTAGAATGGACACAACATTTGATTAACAATGAGGGCATGAAGATGTAGAATAGATACAACACCTGATGAACAATGAAGGCATGAAGATGTAGAATAGACACAAGACCTGATGAATAAGGAGAGCATGAAAATTTAGAATAGACACAACATCTGGTGACAAATGAGGGCATGAAGATTTAGAATAGATGCAACACCTGATGAGCAATGAGTGTATGAAGGTGTAGAATAGACACAAGACCGGATGAACAATGAGGGCATGACGATTTAGAATAGGCACAAGACCTGATGAATAAGGAGGGCATGAAAATTTAGAATAGACGCAACATCTGGTGAAAAATGAGAGCATGTAGATTTAGAATAGACACATCACCTGATGAACAATGAGGGCATGACAAATTAGAATAGACACAACACATGATAATTCATGAGAGCATTACGATTTAGAAAAGACACAACACCTGATGAACATCTGTAGCAAAAATAAAGCAGCTAAGGCATAAAGCGTAATTGATTCACACTGTTGGTTATTTCATGAATTCTGTAAAATGTTTAGCTCAGATCTGTTAACTTCATGCAGGCATAACTAAGTAACATCTTAAGACAAAGAAATACATTTATTTAACCAATGTTTATATTGCTGACTAAAACCATTTGTTTCTGGATGAAATGACGCACTTCTAAATTGAGTACACTCTTGTTAAAAAAAATTATTTATCAGGCACAATTATTACATCTCAAACTATGTTAACTATCTGTCAGTATAGGTAATGTACCTTTAATTATAAAACAAATGTAAATCGATGTTATGTAGGGGTTAGGCCCTGGCTCTCCCACCTTCCTCCAAAGACGTTTTAGTATTTAGGTAGTTTTACTTATATAGGTGTATATGCAAAATGTTACCTACAAATTTCAAACAATTGACAGGCTTCCTCATATCAGAGAGTTCAGTTTTCCAGATTACGCTGAGTTCATAGAGATATCCATAATTTTCTTTTAAAATTAACTACTAGAAAGGTTACATATACAATTTGTTTATGCGTCATCATCTTTCCAACATGTGGAAATGAAACCTATTTTGAAATTAATTTTGTACCTTCACACATGGTGGATCATCATTATTGCTAATCCCGTATTGATACAGTGGGTATTTCTCATGTTATTGGTAAAAATAAATAAAAGTATAGTTTATTCTTCTTTTGCTCTTGTCTCTTCTTTTGCTTCTGTATATCTATATATATCTATATATATCTATATATATATATCTATGTATATATATATATATATATATATATATATATATATATATATATATGTATATATATATATGTATATATATATATGTATATATGTATATATATGTATATATGTATATATATGTATATATGTATATATATATATATATATATATATATATATATATATATATATATATGTATATATATATGTATATATATATATATATATATATATATATATATATATATATATATATATATATATATATATATATATATATATATATATATATGTGTGTGTGTGTGTGTGTGTGTGTGTGTGTGTGTGTTCACATTCGAAAAATGTTTAAAAACTGTAGGAGTTTTGTAGAGCAAATGTTTGCGTTGTTTGTACAGCAATTTAATAATAACAAGATAGGTAGTGTATCCTTTATACAAATTTACATGATGTGTTTCTTAGATGGCTCTATAATTGATCTTGGGTTTTAAGAAAGCTGATAGATTTTAATTGAAAATTACACCTCTGAGAGTACGGTGATGAGTTTTTCCAAATTAAATTTTATGAAGAGCTCACAACATCAAAAGAAATATTCAAGGCCATGATAGTGTTACATTATTCGTGGTATATTTCCTACAATGATCAAAGAAAATCTAAAACCAGCCATGCCTGTTCACAATTTAATGTGAAGTGGTATCTACTGATATACGGAACTTTCAACATATAAACAAAAGAGTAATATTTGAACCTAAACGTGCTGAGAATTTCTTTAATTGAGGTACGTGTTAACTTTGGTACGTTTTGAATTTATTCATTTGTGACTTTGGGAACGTTTTGACCTGATTATAGTTGTATCAGTCACAAGGTGGAACATACATATAATTTCAAAAGTTATTGTAAGTATCACATTCAATTAATATAGAAGTGTGAAAGTAATAAAATACTAGATAACATGTTTGAAATAAAGGAAAATTACAATTAAATATACAATTTAGTTCAAAATTTGCATTTTATTCCTACAGAAATCTTTGACATTTCTCCAGTTCCTGTGTCTTAATTCCCGCTCAGCTCTCAAACAGGTTTCAATTTCTTTCCTTCCCGGAAGCGTCTTTCTAAGAATTTGCTTGCCAAGATGTTTCATTACCGCTGCCTTCTCCTCTTCGGTCCAAGGTCGTCTTTTTACAGATGTTCGCTTAGCGAGGCTACATCCTATGGGCACAGCCACGTTTATATTCTCAATCTCTCTCTCCAAGGGCTGATATGTACTGGCATTTGAAATATAGATGAGAACTTTGACGATATAATTAATTAATAATATATAGCAGATGTTTAAAATGTATGTTTTCGCGAAGAGAGAGGAAACAAGTAAAATTATGTTATCAACTCACATTTAATACATTTAGACATGCATTTTCAATATTTTATGCAGACTGCTTGATCTGCTATGACGCAGGAAATGCAGTATAAAGAATTGTATTCTTGTCTCGCTGACGGTAACATTAATGTATCAGATAACACTTGTCTTTTCTAGCGTCATAAATTAAATATTAATTTATTCTCCAGACAGCCCCGTAATACTTAGTAACCTCACACAGCAACATTATGCATAATGCAGAAATATTTAAAATTATCTGATGAAAGGAATCTTATAATCGAGTTCATTTCTTATAAAAAAAAATAAAGCTTCTTCAAAATAACGCAAAATGCTGATTTCGTTCACCGTACTCTTAAGTTATTTTTAATTTTTCACTTTGTATTCTAGGGAAATAAATTAGTTGACTCGTTTTACCAAACTTGTTGGTTTTCGCTCTTATCTTTAATTAGTTGGAGACAATAGAATTAAAACTCTATTTCGTTATGCATTATGCAATGTATTTAACCAGACTTAGTTTCAGCTTAACAAACCATTAATATCATATCCTCAATCGGAAAGTCATCGGTCTTCCTTTGCATATTTTATACTTTACTAATTTCCCTCCTACGTTTTGTCTCTATCCATCAAAAACAGACTCTTTATTGTAACTGCTTATTAATTAATTATTTACGTTAAATAAACCTTGTTATTTTCATTGGAATTCATTCTTTCCCACTTATTTTTAGGAAGCAATAACTGCACTGTCCAATATTTAGACATTTCTGTTTTACGACCCACCCCTCTGTCTGTCTGTCTGTCTGTCTCTCTGTCTGTCTGTCTGTCTGTCTCTCTCTCTCTCTCTCTCTCTCTCTCTCTCTCTCTCTCTCTCTCTCTCTAAAGTATATCACTCAATACGCTTTTTAATAGAAACAAACCTGGGTTAGAATGCATGGGGGACTGTTTGAAGGCTTGACTCTGTTATTTCGTCCACTATCTTCGCGGATATGCATCAGCCCCCCTCCCCATCATTAAAGCCCACTAGTTATTGAGGATTAAAAATCGGAGAAAGCTCTAAACTCTGTAAAGAATTGCCTCCGTTACATGTCGTTATCTTTTACATCATGATAATCGTTTCTGATGTCACATCGACACGCTGACATATTATAACGAATAGCACCATAAAGAAGAAAGACTAATGTTCCTTGTTATGTTTGGACAAGACAAATGTTCGGGCGTAGTTTCCGTGAAGATGGCAATATGTCGAACCCAAACCACACTATATGAAACTTTATATTGTTTGTCTGGTTTGATATCAATTGCTAATGAATAATATTAAAGATTTACCCATGACTGTATTCTCATCGTCCGATTCATTGTCGCTTTCAGCGCTGTCATCATCATGTTGTATTTCTGCAATAAGAATTACACCAATAAGGACAAATTCGAATCGAATGCAATGATTTTAAGGGTATCATAAACTGAATGAACTCATTATTCATTAGCCAATTTAAATCAAAGTCGATAATAAATCGCGACCAAGGACTTGTTTATTTGATTGCCTGCAGCATGTCGAAAAAAATAATCCCTTTTCTTTCTTCGTACAATATAACATAAACGTAGGCGAAACGTCTATTTTCAATATTATTAAATTAAAATAAATATGAAAAAGGACTCATTTTTTCAATATTTAATAGCGGCTAAATGCTATTACGTCTCATAACATAGCAGACATAGTCTCGATTGTGCAGAAATTCAGTAATAATTTAGAATTACGACAGTGTGTTGACAAATGACCAAACTTAATTTTTAACAATTTAACTAAGCGGAGACAGTATATGTTTAATTCCTGAATATAGATAAATCAATTGTGTTTCGACTTCAATAAGAGTACCTTGTCATTATATTGCCCAAGCATACTGAAAGTTATATTGTATCGAATGTTTAAGTATTCAGGATATAATTGTCATTTGTTTTATAATTTTATAGTGTTTTTTTTTTAAAAAATCATATCATTATATAGTTTTTTTTCTGTTTTAGGTGTTGCATACTGTTGTAAAGCGCTTAGAGTTTCAAACATTAGGCGCTATACAAAGTCCTAATTATAATTATTATTATTATTATTATTATTATTATTATTATTATTATTATTATTATTATTATTATTATTATTATTATTATTATTATTAAGAGCGCGATAATGAAAAACACATTGTTGTAATTAAATGTTTCATCTTGGGACTAATTATTTTGATGATTCAAATTTGACCTCTATATAATATATTTATCTTTCTATATATCTACTGAAGTTCTGTCGTGTAACTTCATATTCAGGGACCCCGAGTGGCCGAGTGGTCTAAAACTCTCTCCATTATGAATCACTGCCATCTCACCTTTGTCAGCATGAGTTCGGGTCTCAGATTTGGCCAATGTGATTATGTGAGAAAGCTTGCCAGTAGCTTCTCATGGGTCGGTGTTTTTTTCCGGGGTTTTTCCCGGTTTCTTCCTCCACCACTAACACTGGCCGCTAAGTATAGCCTACCGTATGCTGAAAAATGGCGTTAAACCCTACAGCAAGCAACAACTTCCATATTCGGTTCGTGATAATTCGATGTCACCTGTTCCCTCGTATTTGAATACTAAGCAGGCAAATGATGAAAAAAGGGCGAACAAATCTCATTTAATAATCAAAAAATAACTTTTGCATATCAAAGATGTCTTTTCACTATCTTTGCGTGAATTAAACCTCGCCGTAAAGAAGGACGTTTGAACTTTACAAATGGGTCGCAATTTCGGTACAACTAAACAATATATTCATGCATATTTCCAAAAGCATTTTGATGTAATTCTTTAGAATATGTCTATTTATTTGCCTGCATTGGACGAGCATGCATGAATCGTGAGTTTCCAAACACTATTGTCTCACATGCATAAAGTATTAATATAAATACCAAGGACTGATATATGCACAAGCTTTTCTTTTAGTTTAGTTTATTAGTTGGTATTTGATGCTTGGATCTTAAGGGAGATAATACGTTTTTGCAACGTGTAATTTGATAGCGGAGATCTCTCTACAAGTTTTTCACCGGGCAATCGAGGACATGGTTTCTGGCGTGTGTATCGTCAGCTTTGGAAGAAAGATACACTCCAAAATCGCGAACAAGCACCAAACGTGTAAATGGGTACATTTCTGAATAACATGATTTTAAGTTTTTCTAGGGTAAAATAGTTGGTAGAAGCAATATTTTAACATTTTTCCAACCGAGGACGTCCTCGGTTGGAGGTGTGTCCTCGATATGTTCGTGTGTAATCTCACGAATGTCCTCGGTTAACACCAAATACACACACACACACACACACACACACACATTTTAAACCTGTTTAAAAGAATAGATGTTTGTTTTAAGCTAAGATTAGGAAAGGCTAATACTCCTTTATCCTTAAGGTCTGCATACATGTTTTTTTAAGTGTATTTTGTTGTTCAAAATAAAGCTCAGTATTTTCCTGTCTATCATAGCTTCTGTGAGTTGAATTGTACTCTTGTGTAATTTAATTGGCTATCCATATAGGTTTTAGCTACCTGTATGCGGTCCATTAGATTGATATTCGTGTACTTCCAAGTTTTAATCTGTACTTCTGTCTGGATTAATAGCTCACAATAGTTAGTGTGAGTAGAGGTGTGTCCAAACGTTAATCCTAGTGATTTTATTTTTTCCTTAATTAAATTTGGGAGGAATCCGGGGTGATTGCCTCTGCCGTTTCCTATTAGTAAAATATCTGTTTTTCATGGTTAATTTTCGTATATTCATGTTGTAGGTGTTTAAAAGAAAAGGTTTGCAGTCATCTGCATGCATTATAGTTTTGAGAGCTCTTTTCAAATTTTGTTATTTTCTGACATTTGTCATTTTGTTTGATATTTATAATAAATAGCAGCACAGACAGGTAACAGCCCTGTCTAACTGTTCGTTTTGTACTAATGTCCCTTGTTAAAGCCCCATTTAATATTATTTTGTGAAGTTATATTGTTAATATTGCCCTTACCCAGTTTATTATATTATGGCCATATCCGCATTTCCCTAGAGTTTTAAAAAATGAAATCATGTCCTATTCGGTCGAAAGCTGTTTCCTGATTGAATAGATACATGACTCCTTTTCCCCCTTTTATATTTAAGAAATCAATCACTGCATTTATTGATAGTGTGTTATTTATTGCATTTGTCCCCCACACCTTTGATTTACTTTACTTTTACATTTCCTTATTCTATTTGTTATTATTTTACTAAGAATTGTATAGTCCTTATTTAAAAGCGTTATTGGTCTCCAGTGTTTTAACATTGTTTGATTAAATCTCCCTTCGATTTGTATATTAAAGTAATAATTCCTTCCCTTAGTGTTTTAGACAAAAGTATAAAATGTATATTATTTAAAAAAAATTCTAAAAATATATAGGTTCATGTTTAAATTATTTCTAAAACTCAGAAGTAATACCATCCTGGCATGGAGATTTTCCTTTTTTTGAGACTTTCATAGCATTTAGTATTTTATCCCTTGTAATAAAAGTTTTGCATACTTCTTTATCTTCAGCAGATATTTATTTATAAGTTCTTTCGTTGATGTATTGGTACATAATTTTCTCCCCAATTCCCTGTGACTCATAAAACCTCCCATAGTACCTTTCTTGTTTTTATAAGTTGTTTCATTTTCTTGTCATTGATTTATTTTTGTATGTTCTCCCCTTATATTCTCCCCTATATATACTTCTCCCTTTTCGTAATCCCATTAGAATTTTGCCTTTTTAATTCCTCCCATTTGTTTTTTTATTTTCTTTGCTGAATTTAAATTGTTTTTCTTTAGCTATTATATTTAAATATTCCCCCTGAAGCCACTGTTTATAAAATTTCTAGTTTTACTGTGATGTTTAGTTGTACGTTTGATTTATTTTATTATATTTCCTATATCCCCTGTGTTTATCTTTTAACGTATGGATTTGTATACAGCTAGTATTTGAAATTTTGTATCGGTTAAAAAAGCATTATTCAGTTTTCAAATCCCTTGTCCCCATTTAAGTCTATATTGAATTGTTATAACAAGTAATACAAGATTATGGTCTGAGTTTTTTTAAAAATTAAATATCTCACATTGGTTCATGGTATTTTTTTACGTTTGTAGATACATAGAATAAGTCGATACGACTTATAATAATAATTGAAAGTAAATTTTTAAAAATTTTATTAATGCTAAAAAATCTAAACGCATCGACACTCTTATTAGTTTTAGTGAAAAGTCTATATCCAATTTCGTATATGTTTATCTTTAACAGTAAGTTCTTCATTTCTATTTAGCTCGTTTGCAAACCAGTTAAAATTCCGTCCCATTATAAACGATTCTAAAACAAATTTTTGGGTGCAATGATTTAGTGTTTCAGTGAAGTTGATTTATCATTTATATTTCCCTGGTGGGATGTATAAATGTTAAAGATGTTAACATAAGGACTAAGCGACTTTTCAGCTCATTTGGTATTATTATGTTTTATAGGTTTAATTCCTTGGCGGTTTGCCTAATAATTGTTGCCACTCAAGCTCTTTCTGTTGGGTACTTGCTAGTGAAGATTATTGATCATTTAATTTTTCTTCTAGTGTTTTTTTTTCTCAATGTGTTCAGGCAGTCAGTGAGTTCTTTGCATTAATATTATAGCACTGTTTTTTGCTTTCCCTATTATGCTATCAATTTTAATTCTGAAGCCATTAGGGTTGATACTCAAGATCCGCAGGTTTAATTCCTCCATCTCGATTATGGAGTGCTATTTAAGTAATTTAAAACTATTAGTGTAAAGCAATTTAAATATTTAAAATCTTACACAATATAAAATTAAGAATACAATTTTCTTAGTGGGCAGTGGTTTTTTTTGCTCTATATTAATCTATACATGTTATCATTTGTCCCCTCTATTAAGGCTGACTGCCCTTTTAGATGTATCTAAGTTCGATTCCTTCCTTGATGTTCTTTCTTTCTCTGTTAATTCTACATCTGGTGGTGTTTTTGGTGTTGACGAGGCTCTCTTCCTTTTTTGTGCCTGGATTGGGGTTTGTCCGTTTGGGTTTTTAGGGTCTTGCTCAACTGAAGTGTTTAGAGTCTCCTCAATTTTGGATACTTCCAGGTTAAGGTTGTTTTCCTGGCTTGAATCGATTTCTTGTGGTTGCATCCTTTCGGTAGTCACTTGTTTCTCTGTTGTTCTCCCCGTTTTGATTTTCAGCAAATATCTTGCATATTGCCTGGCTTTTTTCTTTTCCGCTGAGCTAGTTTGGTCAGCGGATTTCTATTTTTCCTCAGAGCTATTTTATCCGGTTTCTGATTCTGAGTGGTGTCCATTTCTAGTTGTGGTTCTTTGGTCTGAAGTTGATTTGGATAGTTTTCCTGTTGTACTTTGTTTTTAAGGGCTTCAGCGTTAACTCCTGATGGTGTTTGGGAGCTTGTGAATTCATTTGACTCTTACATTCCTTGGAGAGGTGGCCATTGCTTCCACATATATGGCAGGTTAAGTCGTTCTTACAGCTCTTGTACCAGAATCTAATAACGAACCCTAAGACGTAGAACGATTATTGGATCTTTTTTGTATCGTCTGGGGAGAGGTTCATTATTCTCACCCCTGTGTTAACAGACGGAAAACACCAGTATGTGGCCAGTTGTGATTTCACGATTATAACGCCGAAATTGTTTTCCAGTTTCTTTGTTAGTTCAATTGTTGGGACTTCCAAAAGTAGTCCCGATTAATGAATCTCAATTATCTTTTCCTCAATGTTCTTTATTAGGGGAAGAGGGGCATATATGTTTACGGTTTTCCCTCTGAATTATATTGCCTGGTTGATGTCATAGATACGATTTTTCCCGTTTGAGAAAAGGAAATATAGTCCTTTGACTTCATTTTGTAGCCCCTTTGATATCTGCGGTCTTAGTCTTCATAGATATCAAGAATTGTAGGACTTCGGCCGGCCTGGGCCTTTTCGCTTTACTGAAAATGGTGAGGTCTAGTCCTTGACACCCAGACGATCTGCGGATCAGGAGCAGCCTTCCATTTTCTGCTATGTACAGATCCGTGGGGAAGTAGCTTTGTATCTTTCCTTTGTCCATGTTCATGTTTGCAGCAGAAGTCATAATTAAGGAAGAAAAGGAGAAAAATAAAAAAACTAGCCACTGCTAAAAGGGAAATGAAAACTCTGAAATTTTGAATAGACACATACATTTAATTGGAATAAAAAACGTTCAAATACCTTGTGTGAGGTCCTTGAAGGGATGAGATCTGAAACGATAATCGCAAATATATCCAATGATAACATTGAACGAAAATTACTTGAGTTAATCCTGCAGTTATATCGTCCGCAAAAGTAGACCGCTGACAGACAAGGCTCTCCGTAATGTAAAGAGCTTTACCTACGGTAAGGTATTTATTCACAGATATCGCATGTGCACTAGAAGCATTCGATTGTTTTCATAATGCGGCATAGGATGAATCAAACTCACTATTTCGAAACACAACACACCTTACAATAATCACCCTCAGGTATCGTTGTCCGCAAAAACGACACTCGAATACATGTATAAAATGGTTTTACAATTCCGTGACAGTTAAATATCGGTTAAAAATTTTACTGAGACATTTTCATTCAATGCTCTGATTGAGGTATTGAAATTAATGTAGATGTCATGTCTGATGATAATGAAGTCATACAAATATTTGGCTTTTTTATTTTATCTTAAAGTTTATATAGTTCTGTCGAGAAAAGATCATAGTCACAAAGCTGCACGTGTCTTCATTGATTCATTTTATGGTATTGAGTTTTATTAAAGATTATACAAGTTAACTAATTTCCACCATAATTTAATATCCACATTTTGTATTAAATAAAATGTAATGTTTTGCCACTGAGTATAGACAAGCGAAAAATAAAACTCTTGTTTACATTTCTATATTTAGTTGTCATGAAAATCGATTAAAATATATCCTTTTTTGCAATGTAAAACCAATTCTAAAAAATATTATTTAGATTTTCATTTCCGTTCAGCCAAAACAATCCATGGAACTGTGTTGAAATATTCGAAATATTAACAGTATTACAAGTTGCAGACAAGACTGCGTGAAATGAATCTGTTTCTACAATGTACAAAAATTGAAAGAGGAATATTTTTACTTCATTGGCGTGATGTTCGTATAGTAATACACAATACCGTGCAATGATATGTATACTTAAGCTATATGATAAAGCAACTTTACTCTCTAGCTTTCATATCTTCGCGTTGAATATATCTTAAATTTTTGAAATTTCTTTGTTAGGAATTGATTTAACTTTTAAATATTGATGTTTGCGTGTTTATAATATATATATATATATATATATATATATATATATATATATATATATATATATATATATATATATATATATATAGAGAGAGAGAGAGAGAGAGAGAGAGAGAGAGAGAGAGAGAGAGAGAGAGAGAGAATTGTATAGTCTTTAGAAATGTCAATTAAAGAAGAAAAATGACTTACATGAACTGCCAACAATAGATTAAAATATTTTAATTACCCCTTGTTGATTTGCCATTTTACCTAGTTTATATTCCACGCCAATTCCCATACGCCATTACGTTAATGCCTGATAGTACAGGTTCAGTGTCTAAGAAGCAATCCCATTTACAGTGAACTACTTTCTTCATAAAAGCAAACAAATTTCATGTTTTAATAACGAATTTGTCTTATATAGATTTAATAAAATTAATTTGAATTAATGATACACCACTCGTTGTGTACAAGCCTCGTTCCGTTTTAATGAAAAATACACATATAGTTCAGGTCATTGAGATAAACAGATATATCACAGTAATAATAAATGAATATATTTTCAATCTCATATATTTGGTCTAATTTTGGGAACTTGATGTATATGTTGACAAAGTGTAAATCAACTTGAACAAATGGATGCTTTGTCAATGGTAATCGCTCTACCACCTGTGCCGGTTAACATAAACGTATCAGAGGGTATAACATAATTACAACAATAACAACATTTGTCAATGGGAGTATCTCTGTGAATGTCACCTAGAGTGGACAACTATCTTGATCATGAAAGTACTTGTCATCCGCAGACTGTTTACATGTATCCCGGTGTTCCAATGAAATACAATAAATCGTGTACAACAAAGTTTTAACGTCAACAGCTGTCAATTGCTTAAGCCACCAGAGAACAAAACCGTCAATATAGCACATTTTCATTCTCTTTTGCTGCTATACATTCGATCTTTTTTCTTTATACAAATCATGTGATCGAATTCTTTCCCAACATCATTGGACATTTTGAGACGACAAATGTTAACCACTTTGTTATAGTGAGGGTGTTTTAAGAGGTATATGCATATAGGTTATATCCATTATTTAGAAGAAAAAAAACTGATATTGGTGGGGTATTTAAAAAATAGTATACTCACAATCTCATTGCGTTCAGCTGTTGGATTATGATTGGGTTTATTGAAAAACTCTCATCCGAACGTTGCTTGCTCTCAACTAGGTATTGCAAACTTCAATACAAACCAATGCGTGCCTCGAATTGTGAAGTCTCTACTGAAGATTGGACTCTCTCACTACACACTAAGTCAAAAAGCATTCCAGGTATGGTATGATCAATCTCATTAAAAGACGACACTATCTTGGGACACGTGAAACGTTACTTTTCCAAGCCATATTTTTGTGTGAAAGAGAGCTGTAAAATTATAATATAATAATTGGCATTGTTAGAATCTATTTATAGGACTTAAAATAGACGTTCATACTGGATTGATTTTCATCCGTGCATCTGTTTTATTACGTGTTGCATGGGTCTTTTTAGCTCATCAGTTTGCTTTGTCTAAGCTAGTCATGCTTGAGACTAAGCACTGTACAATATATATCCTGAAAATACATTACTTTTGCCTGTAAATATAAACAGTAGTTTAATGTAATTAAGTGTGCTAAAGTCCCTACTTTGACTAAATAGTTAATTTTGTTTTCGATGTCACTTCTAGTTTACATACATTTTTTCGTCTCACTAACGACATCATCTCACTAACAACCTTGCTCTAAAATTTATCGAACATAAACGTATTTTAAATAACATCATTTTATGTGACTCACTATCAGTGCTTCAGTTACTACACACTAGAAAACTGGAGAATTCATTATTAGTCAATCTCCTCGTCGAAAATACGGAGCTTAGTACCTCCTACAATATAGTATACTGTTGGTTACCTAGCCATATTGGTATTAAAGGTAATGAAGAAGCAGACAGCGCTGCTAAGATGGCTCTATCCCAACAACCATCAGATTTTAAATTACCGTTTAATGATTTTAAACTTAATATCAAAAAAGTACCTACGCCAGAAGTGGCAGGCATCATGCGATAATACAGTGAATAACAAACTTCATGCCATCAAACCATCCTTGGTAGAATAGACTCCTTCCTGCAGAATCGTCCAAAGGGAGGAGGTAGTCATTGCAAGAATCAAAACTGGTCATACATACATTACCCACTCCCACATACTATAAGGTGAAGATCCATCAGAGTGCATTTCTTGCAATGAACCTTTCACTGTTGACTGTTAAGCACTTTATGACCGAGTGTTCCGACCTACAACCTACGCGTGATAAGTACTATAATGTACATGACATGAAGGAGCTTTCTTATACAGTACTATACATGTCTCTTGTATTTTATATTTCCTGAAGTAAGTAAATCTTAATTTTAAACTATAACTTGTATACCATCACCTTGAGCATTTGTATCTGGTGCGGATACAGCCTCTTATTTTCAACATCTTTTCACCAACATACACCATTTACATCTCCCGTTGATTGGGAAGTTTCATATTTTACTGCTGCCAACGTCTTACCATTTGATGTTGAACTATTTGGGGTTTTATATCGCTGGTCGATATAAGGCCCTTATTTTTTTATTTTTTTAAAACGTGTATACATATAACCTATTGTATCGCGCTAAATAGCCTAAATATGCTGGTGTACCGTTAAAAATCAATTAATCAATTAATCTCACTAACATAAAATAACGAATTTTCTTGAATAATGCTCTGTAAGATATATTTAACTGTGCAAGAGATCAATTATCAACCTTTGCGTAGAACTCCTAAGCTTTGATTCCCTTTGTCAACAACATTTGAAAAGCATTCCTTGACAGACACAGTATCATCATCGCCGCTGCTACGTACAACGCAGTAGCCTAAAAGCGAATCAGATCGACCGCCAGTTTATAGATGGTTGACGTTTATAGTACAGAGGGAAGCAACTATTACTATGGTTACGTCAGCAATCAATTGCTTGGGCTATATATCAGAGACAACAGCCGAAACAGCATTATCTCAAATAATCGCCGCAGTGTCGAAGATGTGTGCTGAGCGCTAAACGTCGTTGTGAAAAGAAAGAGTATATAGCGGTCTTCACACCTTTCTTCATTGCTTTAAGTTGTGGAGAGAGGCTCACATGGTTCCAGGAAAAAATACATTGTACTCATGGATATTAAATCGAATTTCTTAAACTACATAGAAACAAAATGTGCAACGATTGATACAACTTTTCACATATACCATTATGTTGCAACAACCACGAAAGGGCTGAACCAAGATTTACGTTTGAAATGAATGATCATTCTCTGGCTCTGAAAACAATTTTAGTACCAATTTAAATCTGTATGGTGTGACAAGTTTGAGTGATAATATATGTACCGAATACATATCGAGCATTTTAATGGGATATAATTAAATAATGAAGAACTATAGGTAAACCAGAAAACAGTATTGCGGCAATTTTCCGAGAACTAGTCTTCATAACCAAAATTGGATATTGTAAGACAAATATATAGACAAATCCAAACTATTGTTACACCATATACTACTGTTGATGTAAATACTGATTAAATCAATTTGTAACAAAATACGTTAATAATAAAGTTATGCAAAATAAAGTTATGCATTTTTTCTGTCTCTAAATTACATACGCGATTCCTGTTTAAATACGTCCTGGACATAAATAAGACTAAACTATCTTTGTTAATGCATTGTGTTTACTATGAATAAACAATAAGTCATAAACTCACCAACGTTATAACTTTCTAATAAGTAACAGTTTAGTTCAAAGTGACTGAATATTCATCTTTGCATACTGATGCGGTGACAAAACGTTTATATCTGTATTGACGTATCTATCTATTGGAGTGCTCAAACAGGACATACCGGGTGAGGGCGTTGTGTGATGCTGTGCGTTTGACTACATACCTTTTCATTCAGGTTGGGTCGTTTTATTGTACATAGTGAAGAAGTAACGGAACGGAGAACTTGACTAGTGTACGCTGCATTGGCTTGCGTTAAGTGTCGAATCTTGGGTCTTACTATTGCAGTTGGAAATCAAAAAAAAGGTGAGTAAACGTCATTGATTAGTCCTTTTTGAGAAGATTTCTGAAGTAATTAGTAAATCATATATTCTCTTAAAGACGAAGGCAAATGAATCACGTTATTTGCATGCATACCGGCAATCCTATGTTCCAGAATGATATCATAGGTGACACTCCTATTTCCAAAATTATATCATAGGTGAAACATCATTTCTCAGTTAATAATTTAAGAGATGTTCAAGTTTATGCTGAATCAAACTATTGTTTAAATTTTAAAATTCTGAGCTGAACTCATTATTCTAGAAAGTCATTTCCGTCATCACCCCAATCGTTAGTAACACATAGTTAAACTAGTATATGATATGAAACAATAGTCCATAGAAGATACATATTGTACCACATGGTGAATCTTCTGATTGTACTGTTTGGTCTGAAATATAAGCAGGCATAGGTACCACAAAACATATTCAGGATAACGGGATATTCCTTTAGTCGCACCCTCTTCCATCCACTTCAACATTTGTTGTTTGACAGACGCTTTAAGCGTTCTATCGTTGTACTATATACTCGTTATAATTGTTAGAAGCTGCAACCGTGCTGGTGTCTAAGTATTAATTCTTACCTTACCTCTAGTCATCGCAACGTCACTTTATAATCATACCTCGTCATCTCACTGGCACATACACGCAGACACACGCACGGACACAAACATTACTACTACGAAATTGCAGATATATATTAGTATTGACAAATAGTTTACTGTAATATTACGATTGGCTTAAATAATATTACTAAGGGTGTATACGACTCTTCGATGTGAAACGATCTGATACGAAGGTAAAGAAACTTTACGTTTATTGTAGTATCGTTTTAATTTCGAAATCTTTAACTTAACTATAAAATAGCAAAACTAAGTACACGACATTACTCAGATAAATATATTGTATTAGAGATGGTAGCAATGAAATCAATTATGAGTGATACAAGCGAGATCCGTCATCACCTAATGTAACATCCCTTATAATACACGAGAAACTTTTTCCATTTTGATGACTTGTTTTGAATGATAAAACAAATATATGTGTCGATAAATATGAACGGTAGAATAATTTTAACTTCTTCCTCATCGTTGTAAAACATAAAACAGAACACGTAGCCAGTACTTTTTATGCACGTCAATCGATAATTTATTCTCTATATTACCTTCTTTATAACGTTTTTTACATTTAGCACTTACAAAAGACCTACATCAATCTAGAAAGCAAATTTGATCCACTGATATATATATATATATATATATATATATATATATATATATATATATATATATATATATATATATATTCGGAACAAAATATCATTTAGTCAGAAGTGAACATAGTTCTTTAAACATTAAATTAACTATGATCCGTGTCTGGACACAACTTAACAATTTACGCAATCCACGTATTTAAGTACCAAAATATGTCATGACACATTTCCTACATCGTTTGTGGTAAACAATTAAAATAGTATTGGGTGTGTTCCGTATATAGGGGGTTTCACGGTTACAACGAAGTTACTGATCGTAGCGTCTAAAATTACCTCCCTTAGCTCCAATGCGCATGCCCACAAAAAATATCCAGTTCCGGATAGTTTACTGTTCTACACTTGATTAGCGAAACATAAAGTCAACAAAGGAAAACCAATGAATCAATTATATGTCAAACTTATTTTGTTTTTTACTAGGAGAATAATTATAGACAATAAATCAGATAATTAGATTCAGTGTCCATACTTACATTATATCAGATAATTAAATATTTCCTTTCCATACTTTAAGAATGTCAATTAATTAAATTAAATACACTGTCCATATTTATATTATACCTGATAATATTGATTCACTATCCATAATTTGAGACACATTTGTAGGAATATTTCATCTTGCTCTCCAATTTTAAACATTTTTTGCACCTTCTTGGCTACATAACTTTAAAGAAATATAATTTCAACAATTTGCATTTTTGATATTTTGATATATCCTTCTTTCTTAGTTACTTTGGCAAGTTCGTTTATAACACTAGTTAAGAACGTTATTACACAAGTTCGAATAAAAAAAAAAGTTATAATACGAATTCAATCCAATGTAATGCTAAATATTTTAAATCAGAAACGTTGTTGTTTTTTTTTTAAATTTTAAAAATGAAAGAGTATATTATTGTATTCAGCTGAATTTGACAAAGCAATAATTACATTAGCTTTCGATAAAGGAGTGTAATTAATGCTGATTGAATATTGTTTCATATTTGGGTGTACTAATTATACAATTTTCAGATTAATGATGTTTTATCTTGTTTCATTTTCGTTTAGAATTTTGAACATCAAGTATCGGACGGTACATGCAATAACTTTCAAATCTGCTAGGGTCTTTAACAAGATTTCAGATTGACACCTGCAAATTCATTTAGAATAGCCTTATTAAAATTAGCTTAATTCTGTTTAACTTTCCTTGCATTAAAGATGTAAGTTTTAAAAATACAATTATTTCATAGATTTCGTCCTACTACTTTGGTACAATATTAATCCACGTGACCTGATGTAAAATTGCAAACAGTATTATTTTAAAGAAATGACACTGCTTGTAAGAAAAAGTCCTACAAGTTAATAACAAATAAATACTCACAAATATTCATCTTTGTTTTTTTTCTGTCGGTCACTCGTTCTTTCTTAGTATTAAATTATACTCATTTTTCACCTGAAGTACGTTTATGTAATATACGTATGCAAACACATTCATTCGACGATATACATACCCAATGCACCAGATGAAATGTGATAGACACACATACAGAAAGACAGGCAGAACAGGTGAGAACCACAAATGTCCTTTACATGCATAGTGGGTCTAACATAGATATTTCTCCACATTATATACTCTAAAATTTCCATCCGTTCCAGGAAATAAAATTAGAATAATCATCTATGAGACTCGTACGTGCGCCTGTATGTTCAAGCACGGACAACATATGTGCATTTTGAAAGAAACTCAAGTTATTTCATTTAAAATATAATTAACATTAATAGAAATGCTACAGTCTAAATCAATAATAAAAGAACTTTAAAAAGTTAGGACTTTTTTGTTGTCGTTCAACATAAATTTACTGCTATGATTAAAACTGTAAAAATAAAATAAACATCTTTGTAATATTCTTTAAGCGAGATAAATTGCAAGAACTTTTTACGCAGCGATACACTTTTGCACAATCAAATAGCACAAACTAGTACATAATGTAGTAATGGAAAGATAATGAAGATCTGAAACGGGCAGAAAACATTTATTTAAAAGCTGGCTGCAGCGCAAGTTAGTGAAAAAAAATAAAAGATGTAACAACAATTTATCAAATATTGATAGAATTTCATTTTAAGATAGTGAGATATCGGTCTTGTTTGCAAAGTGTGAGCGGTTTGTCAAATTTTCTTGATCTACGTCTGCCATCTCTAATTATTGAACTATCCGGAAGTGAGCTGCACATATACGCCCTCTGGTGAGCTAGTAACCGTGAAACCCCTATAGGGTTTGAAAATGTTGGTTCATACCCAGTGGACTGTGCTTGGAGGATAAAGAAATTTTACTTGTATGTGTAATGGGGGTTGTGAATAATTTAACATGGGTGGGGGTACATTTTTTTTCCAGCAGACTTTCTGTTGAACATTTACTCATTTTGAATGCAATGTAATGAGAGTGAGAACAAAATTGTCATACATTTTCTAGTAAGAACATATGTAAGATCATTAATGTACTAAACATTTCCGGGCTGGATACATCTAACTGGGCTTTTACGCAAGTAGGATGCCTTGAAAAACTTTTTACTTATGAATATCAGGTTAACAAGAAAGAAAATTTTATTTTGAATACAATGTCATCGAAAAAGATACAGTATCGACCTTCTGATTGTAAGTGTTATAATTGACGTGAATTAATTGTATGATGTCAATAGTTGTGGGATCAAGTATGTTGGAAAGACGAAGAAAATAATTCTGGCAGAAAAAAAGAGTACGTCATTCAAATTAGCTTGAACTTCAATCTTGAACTAAAAAGAAAAATGACGTTTCTTCAACAATTCTCTGGCACACGTTTATGGTAAACATGTTCGGAATTATCTTTAGTTATGTTTTTTTTTTTAAACGTAACCTCCGAGCTACCCAGAGTCCTGATCGAAATAGTTTATTTGTTAATGGACTTAAAATGTTTCAGAATTATATTCTAGTACTTTGTTTATAATTCAGAGAAAACATATTGATTACTTTCTTTATCTTCATTATCTATTGAATTTAATTGGCAATTTGTGGATTTGCATCTATAGCTCATTATAAACGTCAACATTTCGTTGACACGAAACGAATGGCGGCAGTGAGGTTAAGATATTACAGTATATTCCGACAACAACAACAAATGAATAAAAAAGTATCTCAATATATTGCGATGAGCGTTGTAAAAGGTCTTACCTTATCCATAATATCTTATCACACTTTCTGAAAATGATAAGTCTGATCACGTTTTGTTTTATACTTTGCGCTTATGTAATTTCATCTGTACTTAATCATCGGAACGTCATCACATTAGTATATGTAAAGCATGTGATGGTACCATAATGATGGCAATACACGATGTACTTCTGTAGGTATCACGGTACTAATTCAGTTTCCATAGTAAACATATGCAAACACATCAATGATGTTAGAAATTCAATACCTCCAAATTTATGAGTGCTCATGATCAAACCTATATTAATCAGTATAGATGAAACCTTGATGTCAGTTTCTTTGTAGAGAAACATATATAAGCCTAGGATTTGTCTCGACCTACAAGAGTTTGAAACTGTGTATTCAATTGTGCATCAAAAGAGTAAGGTGCTAATTTCAGCAATGAGTGTTTCAAACTCATGACTGTTAAATGACTGAAATTTCATAAATGAAACAATGTCTCTATTTTGTTTAGTTATAACTAGGATAAGCTCTTAGAAGTTTCTTGTTCCTAAAATATAACTTACATTATTAACCAATCATGGCCAGCCGAACCCATATATATATTCTATTTTATGCTCACCTATGTCCAGACTCATTTACATTTTTCCTTACATTTAGTATCGTGTGTCCTGCAGACGCCTGCCTTAGCGCTCAAATAAACGTTGTCAACCATCGGACATGGGCTTTGATTTATCAACTGCTCCGACAAGCCTTTGCAGACATCAAACGTGCATTATCCCTAAAACGGGCTAGATATATTCACGGTGAAAGGTTTGATGCCTATATTTTGTCTTCATAAAATCACATTCTCATGAGACTGACGTATATTTGTGATAAAGAGATCAATATCCAGACCGTAATTTCCTGCAGGGATATAACTATTTTATAGGAATGGATATTTAGAGATGACAACCATTCCATTATAAATGTATCAAACAATTCATCTCGTTATGAGACATGACTTACCACATGACTGTCAAATACATTGGACGAATGTGGTTCCGTGTGTATGTTGTCTCAATGTGCTATTTAAAATGTGTCGGGTAATTTGTCTTGGTTTAGGGTGGTTCTCTAACTCCCAAAGCTTCATTAGACAGGTTTCTCTAAAGTATTACAGTCTTACGATTCGCCACCATTTACGAGAATATAAGGTATGGATGAGCCATAATCAAGCAGTCAATATTTGTGAGGAAAAATATTTAAAACGTATTAATTCGGTCGTGATAATTTGGGAATTCTATTTTAATTATCATGTTTCCAAATTGTGGCATATGAACGCATCAAATCTTTGTTGAGGTGCATGATGTAAGAAGAGACGACCAATTACTTTACACTCACACTTTATATAAAAACACATATTTCTGAAACAGATTAAAACATAGTCTGGATGTTGTTGTAGGGTTTTTCAGCATTCGATAGGCTATATATGGCGGCCAGTATTAATGGTGTAGGAAGAACCCGGGAAAACATCCGGAATGAACCACCGACCCACGAGAAGCTACTAGCAAGCTCTCTCACATATTCACATTGGCCGAATCTGAGAATCGAACCCACGAAGACAGAGGTGAGATGGCAGTGATCCGTAGCGAAGAGAGCTTTAGACCACTCGGGCCCCCATGGTCTTGCATATTCTTATTAACGTACTATTGATCTGTCCTCGGCTCGTCTATTAAAAGGGATGAGAAAGAATAAATTCCATCCAGGTAAACAAAATAAAAATTTCCAGAATGCCTAGAGAGTAACTTAAATCAATAATTTACATCGCAACTAATCCAGAGTATTGCATGTAAATATACAACTTATTACAGATGTTCCGATGCGAAAATAAATTCCGAAAATGGAAGAAAAATGTTTTAAAATTACCCATGACACCAGTGTCACATGCTAATGTGACTGGGTGGGATATGATGCCAGATGTCTGCGGCATTATGATACATTGCGAGACATCACTACAACCGGCAGATATCATAGCGATATGACTGAAAGTGTTAAAGCTACACGGAAGTTTCCAAAACAACAACAACACACACACACTCACTCACATACACACACACACACACACACACACACACACACACACACACACACACCTCACAATCATGTACTAATATCAGATTTGTGTAGGTCTGGTCGTATTCTGAGTACTACGGAAGTGACAGATAAAAAGACAGAAGCTAAAATAGCAAATGACATTATATTCTCGAAATCTCAACTTATTCAGTCCTATTAAAATGTGATCAGTTTGATTTATCCCGTGTTGAAGCTTTCTTACTAAGATTATTGCACGATTGTCGAATAACAGCTGTTAGTGATGATCAGTTCTAACACTTCACAATTCAACAAAGGGCTGCGTTTTTTTAATACAGATTATTGCATTAATTCCCATTAAACCAGTTGATCAGAAGACTGGACAAGCAAGTCTACTAGTTTTGGGACTGTCATAGCAGCATGACCCTATTTTATTATTAAAAGCTTCTCATATTTTAAATTGACATCATTGTTAAATGCTTTAAAGGTTACTGGTATGGCGGTCACTGTTCTAAATGTTGTCTACTCAACGATAATACCGGTTTCAGTTCGACATATTCGAGGCTGGTTCATGTATTGGCGGACTCGTATTTCTGCAAGCAGGAACTCGCACAGACGGAATGGCTTCATCATGCTTTAGTATCATAGTTGCGCAATGGAATTTACATATGATGCACATTAGTGACGAGGTGGAATTCCAACAGTCCCAACCTTTAAAAATATAACTTGTAGGTAATGCGGAAATGATGTCGTGGAGATAAATTATGTTTGGGTTTTCTTTTATTCGTTCTTGCTTGTTTGAGCGTTCTGTTGTCTAAATCAAATCAGGTGGCTTTGAATACAGTCGTGTGATGTATTTTTAGCTTCTGTATTGTTTCCGATATCCTGACTGCACTATACTGACATAAGTAAGGATTTAAAATGAAAAAGAATGATCAATGGAGAATGGAATAGTAATAAACAATACTATTAAAAAATATGAAAGCAATAATACAACATCAGATGGTTTTTTATTATCTACTTCCATCATTCTTCCTGTTTCAAAGCTATTATTTTTACACATTATAAGAAATTGTTCTCGATGGAAATTATCCTTTAATTGTATATTACCAATTTTTGTGGACTGGGAAAGCATCATCGATTGGAGATTATGATGACGATTGTATTTCTAGCTAATTATAAGGTATGTATAGAACAAACACATATAATATGTGGTTTATGAAACATTTCTTTTCATATCTGGAAACCTTATGAAAAAATATTCTATGTATAGCAGTTTAACCAAAAATATGTTATGTAGCAAAACATGTTTGGAAAGCATGTAGATCAATTGTGCATAATATATACGTGACACTAGTCGTCACTGATAATTATTAAAATAATAGACGTTGATACATTGCAATAAAGGGCAATTTGAACAAATGAAAAGCAGCATTATTTAAATATGAAACACACGTATCGTTATTTATAATCCCATTTTACGTAACAATTTGAAACAATGCATGATATGTGTGAGTTGTATTAATTAAGTATTTATAAATGGTTATGTATATTTGATTTAATTTATATATGACGTGATTTAATTGTTTTTTGTTGGTTTGAAAGTTTTTATTCTTATATTCCATTTCATGTTATTTTAATGTAATTATATATACTAGATTTGACATTTTACGAAAATGAATGTCAGGTATTTTGTAAACACTAATATGGAAACTTTGTATTTAATGCTGACCTAGTTTCTGACCTAAGTCATAATTTGAAGTAAACAACTTTTAATTTTGTTATCCTTTCTAAGTATGGGATTCATGGAGTGTACTCGAGGCCGTACAAAGATAACGTAATATACACATGTAAATGGCTTCGATGTTGTTCTAGAAACATGTAGTAATATCTTCGAAACTTGGTTATTCTAGTGGATTGGTTTTGCGCAGTAACCAGATTGAACAGTGATGGTGATGTTTTGCAAATAAATTTCAGTTGGGCTTTAAAACACTTGATACTTCAAAGCGTTGTGTTTGTTCTGACCAGTTTCCGCTTAAGTTTCAAATTATCTGAATACTAAGAGATTATTTTCCCCTGGAAGTACATGTGATTAAAATACACTTTTGAATAAAGGCAATTATTGCAGGTTACTGATTCCATACACCTTAATATTATTTACTGAAATTCAACAAAGAATTGTTGACACATCAGTAGTATGTTGGTTTCAGCAAACGACATCACCCTCCATTTTGGATTTCGTCGTGACTCGAAATCAGATTCATTAGAACATTTTATTACTAGGACTTCTAGTTTTTAATTCTTGGAGATTCTTGGATTACTTTTGAATTTGTATATAAAAACATAAATGCATTTGTAATTTTTATCTTGCTTTTTAGATAAATAAATTATTTGTTAAATTTTACAAACGCTTGTTTATCTTCACTCTTTCTCTTGTTACTGTTTAAAAGAGCCAACTCACATAACAAGGAATTGCGTTGATAATCACTGTTTATATGAATTTCGGCTAAAATATTTCAGTAAACATTGTCTTTATAAATGTATTGTGCATTTTGTGTTGAATTTGTAGTTAAATCAGCAACCTGTTTTAAAATATCATAAACAAAAAATGGAAATCTTCCTTTCGAATCAAACCCAGGAACAAAAAGACCTCTTGAAAAAGATGGATTATATCAATTTACCAGAAAATATGAATTTTCTGAAGCAAAATGTTTCTTAACAAAGGAATAAAAATTATTTTGGTCCAGTATTTGGTAGAAACAATTGTTTTGGATCAAGGTGATATGGTTTTAATCAGTAGGTCGCTAAAATAGTATGATAAAAAGTCAACGAATTAAAATTAAAACGCAGGATGGAATTGAAGTTAAGGAAGCTGAAAGTTCAGAAAGATAAAGAACGAAAACAAAAGCAATTGCTCTCAACACTGTATGGACTGTATCAATATAAATCTGTGAACTTTCAAAGTCTTATCAATATGATTACCTCTAAATAGAACCTTGTGATGCTTACATCGATGAAAAGAACATTTATCATGAATATGAAAATTCTTTGACAGACTCACTGATACAAGTTTTATAATTAATTTATTTAAAAGTGAGTTTAACCATACTAGTGTAACCTTTCTAGGACAAAAACGTGGGACATAGACAAGTCATACCCATATATGCTAAGGTCAAGGCTATCTCTCATGTTGGATAAAAAGCAACTGAGGTTATTTTTAGGTATTTCTGGATACAATCGGAAAGTCTGTTCAGATTCTGATATAAATGCTGAATCCCTGACAAATGTATTGACAGAAAGTTGCTATTGGACTGAAAAATGTCAGGAGGCTTTTAGATAAGTTAAAAGCCATACTTAAAATCGCGCCAGTTCTTACATCTCCATATTTTATCCAATCCATAAAAAGGGTTGGAACAGTGTTATTGCTTATTAGAAATTTAAAAAGCACTAACGAATTATTTAGCAATTGAGAATAACTGTTTGGCTTTGATATTGCCATACAACATGTTTAGGTTTACATTAGCTAAGCTACTTCAGTTATAGTGTTTAATGGTCACAACCCATTTACTTTCTTCATGCAAAATGAATATCAAAAATCAGCGACAACTAGAGTAGAATTTGTTGTTAAAATAATATAATATTGACATCAGTCATATCAAAGGAAAATATAATGTAATGGCAGATTAACGGTACGTTATTTTTCTCAGTTTTACCTGGCTTTTTCTAGGGAAATAATTTTTTAATTTTTTTACAGAGCTTGTCATCTTCATGTTTTTCTTGTCACTTTTCTAAAGAGCCTAATTACGTAACCAAATGTTTGACAGTCGATGTTAAGTGACATGTGTTTTCGGTATAGCTACACTTACGGAAAAAATCGATCCAAAATAGTATTGTAGCTATGATACTACATGGAATATATGCTTGCATTTATTGAATGACGGATATATCTCAGCGATTTATATTATCGATTTATATTATCGATTTATATAGCATTTATATATGGACATTAAGTCAATATTGATCTGGCGTAGCTATCTTCCCTTTATCGTTCTACACTCGGGTTTTCTAGTCCTGACAATAAAAGCGATAGGTTTAGGATTGCAAACGTTATATTGGTGATTTATGTAGAACAGATGCTGATCTGATAAATAAAACATGATTTTACGCCATTTGTCTAGATTTATAGCCGACTATCGTAGTTTTCTTTTTATCACAGAATAAATTATATCTTTGAAGATCATATATCTCACTGATGCAATGGCTCCATTAACGGTATGCTGACAGTTTGATCATGGTACCCTCTGCATTGTATTAATAAATTTGGGATTTGTGCCGAGCAGTTCAGGTCATGATTGACGAATAAATTGTGGGTAATGATTTGAGTTTTGCCTATGTCCAAGCCGGTATATGATAATTAGTTTTATATTTAATATGGCCTTTGACAGTCTGCCAAATATAATGTATAATACAACCTGTCCAGTTTCATGAAGATTGGAGATTGCTAAATAATTTTGCATCCGTCTTCTTCGTTTAAAGAAAAAATGATGAAGAAATGGAAGCATAATCCATCTAATTGTCAATATATCCTGCAAATAAAATGCATGAAATTTTAATTTCATAAGATAAATTGAATTTCTTGATTTGCTATTTTAACTATACTTCAATATTTCCCTTAAAATATAAACAATAATGGATAATATTGTAGACAAAGACTATTTAGTAGGGCGAGATGTGAAACAGGCCTAATATTTCGGATGTTTTTAATAGTGAAAATATTAATAGTTCTGGCTATAATGAAGGCTAAAGTCAAACTTTGGAGTTGTTATATTTATTCGTTAAGGATCACGATCTCAATTATCAGTTACTCTTGACCTCTTTGCTGTTTGAGATTTTTACTTTCTAATTTCTGCTTTGAGATACTCTACGTTGCTATGGGCATTGACTCGGATTGGTGTATTCTATATTTGTTTGCAAACCGTATATGCCTCCATGTAAAATGTTATATTTATTTAACCCAAACGGCAGAATAGTGGAATAAATGACTGCGATTAGAGTGCCTCGATCGTTACACGTTTTCTTTGCATTACAGTATGTCGCCATGTTTGTCTCGTCATAGTTTTATCACACATGTATGAAAATTATTATAGTATAATAATAATTTAAATAAGACAGTAGCCATGTTATCAATTATTTATGCTTGATCTTTAAATTGCAAAACCATACAGACAAGCACGAAATAAGTTTGTAATAATAAGCACATGATAGATAGATAGATAGATAGATAGATAGATAGATAGATAGATAGATAGATAGATAGATAGATAGATAGATAGATAGATAGATAGATAGATAGATAGATAGATAGATAGATCTGTCATAGTGGGTGTGTGTGTGTCTTTTAGTTTTTTCAAGTCCTATAAGGAATATTTGCTTTATTCAATACACAGCGAAACTCTTTTAATTTTCCATATAAATCTGTCAAGATTGTATGTCTATTTAAATAGCATTTGTTCCTCCATTGTTAATCAGGGATTACGTTGTTTAACATGTTTGGTTTTCCTTTCAAGCTCTTGACAATGGCACACGTACTCCTCCTAACAAGACTGGTAAAAAATATGAAACTCTATATGCTCCTTAGAGGTAGCTATCTATAATATATACGGAAAAAAATGTATTCCTTTATTAAAAAATTACGTCATTAACGGTTCTTTTTTCTTATTAAAAAACACTGCTCTTTAAAAAATGAATTGATTCTGTTTCATATGATCAGATATACCTACAGGATAAAATCCTATTGGTAAAGGGGTGGGGTTTTTGGAAGTGATGCTAATCCCTAGACCTGAAATATACTATGTAATAATAAGCACATGATAGATAGATAGATAGATAGATAGATAGATAGATAGATAGATAGATAGATAGATAGATAGATAGATAGATAGATAGATAGATAGATAGATAGATAGATAGATAGATAGATAGATAGATAGATAGATAGATCTGTCATAGTGTGTGTGTGTCTTTTTGTTTTTTCAAGTCCTATAAGGAATATTTGCTTTATTCAATACACAGCGAAACTCTTTTAATTTATTTTGCCTTAGCGTCATATTCGCGTCAACGCATGCTTAAAACAACAGATGAACATTCACGAGAAATAACGCATAAAAGAAAACTTGAAATATGCGCCTTAATATAACTTTCATTTCTGAATTATTATTTGGGTATAATGGTATACAATTTAAAATTTTAAACAAAGTTATAAATATATTATAAATTAAACTTTCAGTTACAATTACTAGCTCCTTTTCTTTTAGAAGCAGCAACAATACTGGTTAGTCCTCAAGACTTTCCAACGCCTATCGTTCATTATACGAACTGAGGAATTTGTGTGACTTTTTATCCAGAAGTATTAGGTGTACAAACTCCTGGAATGCGATCTCAATTATAACATCAAACTCGGGCATTACGGACTGCAGATTTATAGAAATATATATTAGAGTATAATCCATCCATAAATCCACACATACATCCATGCATCCACAGATGCAAGCGTGCAAACATGCATACATACACACACATACATATATACACATTTACATACATACATGCATACATACATACATACATACATACATACATACATACATACATACATACATACATACATACATACATACATACATACATACATACATACATACATACATACATACATACATACATACATACATACATACATGTACCATGATTAGCATAAGTAAACTTATGATATTGCATATAGACTTAGAATTGAACTGGAAATCATGATTTAAATACGGGAATAGTTTTCTGTTTGGCAAACATTTCGTTAAATTTCGAAATGGATTTCCAGGAAATGAGACTTAGAAGATAGTTTTACATTTTGTTATATAATCATTTATGTATTCACGAAATTGATACAGTACTAGACCAACAGTCAGTATTTGCTTATTTTATGAACGCAAAGAAGCGGTTCTGAAACATAAGAAACATGTAATTTGAAAATCTGTCTGGAACAAATTTCATTATACACGTAAATCTTCAGGATAATTTGATTTAAATTGTGTTAATAAACAATGGCAGATAGTGTATAGTCATTTACAAGCGTTTAAAATTTATTACCGCCTCTTTCAGTCGGTCCCTATTACTTCACTTGATTTAAGAATACATCTTCCAAAAATTATAAATGTCATTAATGAACAAAGGTTTTGTCCAATAAAAAGTTTAAATTTCATTCTTCAACATTCGTTAGAAGTTTTTTTCAGTTTTTATACTGTAAACATATAAGCAATAATGCTAACAAAAACGAAATATCACTTACATCCTCCTTGACGAACCAGTGTTTTAGTTTCGCCTAAGCATAACAAGTGCGTTCTCGTAACGCTGCATACAATGTCTAAAGATACCAAACTAAAGACAGTTACGAAATACTGGAAGAAACATTAAGACGGATAACGAAAGAAGAAAAGGAAGGGGAAAAAAATGTTTTAGTGATGCGAAAACTGCATGACCTAAATTTCGCAGTCATTAATTCGAGCTAATGTCAAACCAATGCGCTTCCTATATATAACTTATTAGTTTTAATTCTTACCTTTTATACTGTGATAAGTAAAGGCCACAATATGTAATATATTCAGCGTAATAAATTGAGTTCTTTATTGTTCGTTTGGAACCGTCAAATAAAAAATTATATTAATGATTCAAACTGGAATTAACGTGACAAAGAGGTTCTATGTTGGGTTCACTATTGTTTGATACTTACAAAGAAGATCAAGAGATTTTAAAGACATTGCTAAAGGTCATTGTATCCACTTGCGCATATAGTCCAATTATACGTGAACCCGTCTCCCTCCAAAATGTGCCCGAAAATCGTTTATACAGTCTTCAGTCCTAGAAATGAATCGTATCTCAGCCCAATAATTTATTCATCTATTCGGTCCCATTGCGTCAGCAAAGTTTATTATACCGGGTCGCCTGCTCATATGACTACTGCTTTTAATTATAACATCAGGGTTATGACAGAAGCTTTGCACATACAAAGACACTCAAGCTTCGGAATATATCTTAGCAGAACTGGAAACCTCACTTGGCTTGCTGATGGTATCCCCGTGTAGATTCAGCCGTCGGGTAGCTACGATTTGTTCTGGTGGATTCACTATTAAGCAGCAATCTGATAGAGACGGTGGCCATAAGAAATGCATGTAATTTCTTACCGAGATGTGGTATCGAAAATGCGTCCTCATTCAATCTGTACAAATCCTCAGATATTTGCCACCCGCGTGTGGATATATTTCTGTGTCGGTGGTGTAATCAACGACAAATCCACTTTGAAATCTTACACATTCATTTGAAGTTTCCTATTTACACAGCAGCATAATGCAGGACTCTTTTCCGCAGATATCTGAACGATAATTATGGTCGAAGCAAAAATGGGCCAACGTGAATACTGATGCAAATTCCGAACAGCCAAACACACAATGAATTCTTATTGCCATACTTGCGTAAAATGTTATTTGACTGAAACGGCTGTGGTAGTAGCAAAACACAGCGTCCGAATTGCACTCAAGAAGCCGTATGTAGGTCGATAAGTCATAATCAAGTACTGCTGGCTCTAATACATAAATGTCACTGTTAATTTAAAGTATGAATCATGACACGTAATTTGTAGAGTCGTCTCAGGTTAGGGTGAATTACACAAATTAGGAAACGTATTTTGTATAGTATCGAGGGGATAAATAAGATCATAAATAATTTTAAAGTTATTATTACATCCTGATTTTGATAATGTCGGTAATACGTATATTACGAACTGAACATATTAAAAACATTCACCTATTTGCCGAATGTTTTAGCTGTAATTTAAACAGCAATATAAAAATATGTGAGACAAAATGCAGCGGCGATGATCTATTCTGCGACTAAAGGAAGATAACCTACGATGTTACGTTCTACAATTCTGTTGTTAAGTGTATTTCTCTTAAAACAAAAATACAATGGAACATGCATATTCCTCGTTGATTTCTTTCGCAAATAATCCGAAACGTAATGATAATGCATTTTTGAAAACATGAAACTCTAGGCTATGTATTTTTTTTATAGCGGCTATGTAATCAATTAGAATGCCTATCTGATGAATGATTAAAATTATTAATTCATTGCATATGGAAGCTACATAAATTTTAGATCATTGAACAATTGCAGATATTGCTGTTATTGTTGTTGTTGTGTTTAACGCTATTTTTGAGCACACTATAGGCTTTGCATGGTGACCAGTATTAATGGTGGAGGAAGAACTTGGGAACAAAACCCGGAAAGAACCACCGTCCCACGAGAAGCTACTGGCAAGCTTTCTCACAGACCCACATTAGCCGAATCTGAGACTCCAACACGCGCAGACAGAGGTGAGATGGCAGAGGACCGTAACGGAGAGCGCTTTAGACCACTCGGTCACTCGGGGCCCATCAACAGATATTGCAAAGAATTAATGTGAATATTGTTTTTTGTCGTTCATTTATATACTGTAAGCACATTAGCACTGGTTTCAGCGGAGCAAAACTTGATTAAAGAAACAGATCATTAGTGGAAAACACATTATAGAAAATGAGCAAAAGTATTTTGAAAATTCCTCCAAAGGCGTTTTATATCTTTTTGGAAAAGGTGGCTTCGTTTCGAGTTCCACATTGTTCTTTTTTTCGATAACACAACTTATCCTGACGGATGAATTTAGCGCAAACAAAGCTGTATAATTGATCAACATTGCTTATCGATTTGCGATTCTTTGCTAGGATTTATTACATTGTCGCAAACATTTTCAAGACACATTCTAGGATGTTTGTACTCCATAGGACTAGTAGAATTGGTGTCAGGATAATGTGACTAGATGGGCCATGAATTTATATGTCTACGTGGTGATGGCCCAATGCAATACTTCGCTATAAATGCCACAATGCAGACATCGTAGCGGTACGACTGAAGAAGTGTTAAAACCTCCGTTAAAAATCCTAAATACACACACAAACACACACGACACCACACACACACACACACGCACGCACGCACGCACTCACGCGCGCGCACGCTCAGACGCTTCTTAATTTAATTTTTGATTAATTAATTATACCAGCGAAGGAATAATACAATGCAATGCATTCAATCTACCATAGGTAGCGAAAACAACAACCTCTACAAAATGGTTCCTTGAAATTAACAAAATGATGTTATTCATTACTGATCATTCATTCAATGGCTTGAACGACGACGTGTTGAAATGTTTTCACCTATTTGTGACAAATTTAACGATTTTCCACATATGTTTTTAAGACGAAGTAACAACCTTTCATTTATAAGAAGTTCATTAGGTTTCATTATATAGTGAATGCAGATAACATCCTTCTGACATTTAGTTTTGAAGATCAATTAAGTTCCTTTGGTTTATATCATTAAATATATATATATATATATATATATATATATATATATATATATATATATATATATATATATATATATATATATATATATATCATATGTTTTTAGCGTGTTTTCTGTGAATAATTACTATTTGTTTCTTTTATAAAATGGTATTTGGAATAACAGTAAATCCTGAAGAACTGTTTTCCTCACATTTCCACTTATTGTCATAATATTCCTTCCACATGCACTTCAAGTAAATTGTTTTACAGTTGCAGTCTACGATTACATAACTCATGACGTCTTATGGTTCCATTAAGTCTAACAAAGTCCGAATGTGGAAGTCGCAAAATAATTATTTCTTAAATTATGTTCCTTTTAGTTGCATTGATGTATGTTTGTTGAGACTTCAGCCTTATCCATGTATTAGTCAATGTTTTGCTGATTCAGCATGTGGTGTGTTTGTCTATTAAAATACCTTATCTTAAAGCAAATAGTATATAGTGTTTTAATTTCATATTATATCCTTATGAAAAGCTATTAAGCACATTTTTCTGTTATCCAGAGCAATCGGAACGTCCTTAATTTCTCGGACATATGCTCTTTATAGTGCTTCAATAAACATGTAGACGACATAGAATGTACGAAAGCCATATTACACTGGCAAAAGAGTCATAAGTGGAATATGTAAAATTAGTGAATATATTTATTTACATTTAACAAGTATAGGATATAATTGTTCATGAATAGAAACAATACAAAAAATAAGGTTAACCTCTTAACCATGTACGGAAAGTAACGTTTCTTAATTATTATGATTATGTGTCGTATGTGTATGTATATTAATTAGAGAGAAGAAATACTAAATCAATTGACTCATTATGTTACATGGAATCCGGTGAAAGGATTGCATATTACATTTCTTAACTGATTACCTCCAATATGTGTTTGTCTCCATCATTGTATATAATTGGATAACCCGCACTTTTGTATACTGTTTAATCGCTGATAACGCTGACAAAAGTGAAATCAATATTGAATAAGACATGACTACGCATGCTTAACCAAATAATGAGAAGTTGCGCTGTTCTTTAAGGTTCTAGATGGCACTTTAGCCTCTGTGTGTTTGTCAGATCTGGCTCTACTGTGTGTTTAAGGGTAAAATAAATCGACGAAAAAATCCATTGTTGGGCATGACCAGGCTTAGCTCTTTGTCCTAAATGTATGAAAAGCAGTCGAGTAATATAATATTTGCAAGCAAGAATACATCATAGGAAATAAATGCAATTTAATCCAGTATCACTTAATAAAAAGGATAAAACGTTAACAGTAGCAATCCGCTATACTGCGAATGACTGCATGACTTGAATATCAATTTTCTTTTTAACGTTTATGTAAAGATTAAGTTTAGATGAACTTGAATAGCATCAATCGGTTCAATGTTTAGAGATGTTATTTAGCCAAACATATTTCTATGCATAACTTTGGTTTGGGTTTTTATAAATTGTAAAGGTATATTTTTTATACTATGACCATGACAAAGACTGATGTAAGTTCAGTATAATGAAGTTATTGTTTGTTTTATGTACCTAGAATGACTTATGTATCACATTGCAGCTATACTATCAGTCACAATTTTACATCCAAAGAGATGCTTGTATAATAATAAAACATATCAAGTATCTGAAACTGAACCCGTGTTTCTAAAATAACTATAAGGCAGATGCCATCCACTTTCACATTGCTTAAAAACAAAAATGATGGTGATTGGAAATGCTACTCCAGTCATTAGGGAAATTTGTTAGATTTTCCAGTAACAAATTAGATTTTTGTTAAATAACATTTAGTACAGGAGTTTGTCCGTTATTGTCAACATATCGAGTTTGTATTGTTGCGGATGTCATATAAAATGACATTTAGACTGGAAATATAATATGGCCGTTCCGGATGAGATATATAGAGCGAGAAACTGTTCATTCTAAAACCGAGTAATTTTGCCTGGACTTGATGCTATCGTAGAGTAGTGAGACTCCATTTGCGAGTATGTTTAAGTAAATATCACGAATGCTGGTGAAAGTTAGATATAAAGCAATAAGTTATTACAATGGCATTCAAAAATTAGACTTTTGATCCACACTGTTAGAAAGCATCATATACATTTCACCAAATGTAATTTAAACTCAAAGCAACTTAAGCGTCATCACTTTCTAAACAAGAATGAGAGACGTATGCTAACATTAAAAACCACCAGCAGAGAGGGTTAATCAGACAACTTTTCAAACAAAAATCGATTTTAACCGTCAAAACAACAAATAGAGCCTTTCTACGAAATTTCATGTTTTATCCAAGAAAAAAAGAAAGTCTCTGTTTGACAAATGGAGCCTTAGTGATTTTGTCTGAAACACGGTGAATCCAGGCGTCGATGAGGCTTCCATTGGGTAAAAAACCTATGTAGTTAGGATGAAATTCGAAGAATTTTCACGACGAAAGTCCTTAGGACTTTACAAACAGACTAATTTGTAAAACCTCACCTTGTAGATCAATTAGATTATTGGACTGGTCAGTGAGTTTGAAGTTAATTCTCGTTAATGAATTATTATGACACCGCATATAGACTGGATTAACCGGAGACTCAATAATTAGAAATCCTGGAGGAGCTGTGCAAATGAATACAAAATATATTCCTGCTGAGCTTGATTTGATCGTTCTATATTTATTTGATAGCTTCCTTCGATAACATCGCATACTAAATTGATCGCTATCACCGAGGATATATTCACATTTTGAGGAGCAATAGGCCTGCCGCCACCATCTGGGTCATTATTATGTTTGAGGATTTTTATTTCCGGTGATGTTGTTTTTTCCACGCGTCATGGATTTTTTTCCATTCGTCATGGACTTTTTTGAAACCTTCATCAATGGCATCATTGAGAGATTTTTGTAGTTCTAAGATATTATACCCTGGTAGTCTGAACGCATGAATATCTTCTACGCGTATATTATACTTCGTTGCAAATTCTGTTCTTGTTTTAGGATTTGCGCCACCTAATACCTCTTGAATAATTTGCGAATGAAATGTTTCCATGTCATTGATGATTTTGTTACATGTTTCTACGACGCTGATAAATTCATCTCGGGTGAGAGTGCCGGATTTAAGAGATGGCAACAACAATGAAAAATCATTATTCATCGCTGTGAAATTTTCAGTGATATTATGCTGTCGAATTAAGTAGAAATTTTTATTAGCGAAACCCACTATGAATAAATTCAATTTGTCATAATCGCTATAGCGTTTTACTGGATTATTAGATTTTATTCTGTCGGTGATATAATCAGTTTTTTTTGTGGTTCAGGTGGTAAATTAACGGGTTCTCGTTGAGGTGGGATTTCAGGCCATCCCAGTATTGTCCTTATAGAACTCTGATAGATATCTACGACGTATCCCTCTGTGCTTATTTCAATTGCAGATGATAACGTCGGCTCATGAACAGTTATAGCGATTTTTGAATCTTTTCCAGTAATAGATTTTATTCTACGCTGGAATTCAGCATTGATTTGTTCGATTTGGTATGATCCGGTTGGTATTGAAACAACGTTCCAATCTGGAGTTCCGTCGGGTTTATTCTTGCTCGCAAATACCAAGGAATTATTCGGTTGTTGACCACCAAATGATTTTGATCTGATATTAGGCCAACTGTGATACACTCGTAGTTTTGCTAGCGCGATTTCCTTCACGGGGACTGGGATAGGGAAATTCACACTGAATTTCTGATTCGTTGATGTTATTGATATCATGCTTGTTTGTACTGGGTTTGTGTTCTCCACTATTCGCTGAAGTTTTTCCTGCGGTGTTGTCATTGTTATTATACTGTTGTTGTATTTCTAATTTTGACATCGCGGAATTATAAATACTGACCATCGCTGAGAACTCACTATCTGTTATTAATGTATCATCGAGTGACGACGATATCATCGAGGATAATTGAGAGTATGCGGTTGATACAACATGAAATTGAATTAAGTAATCTTGCAGTTTACTCTGGCTGCATGATGATATTTTTTTGGTTATCCCGGTTGATATACCCGCGATTGTAGCCGCCGCAGAAATGCAAATTGGAACTACGACCGGGGCAATCATTGTAACCGAGGCAAGTATTATTCCGGCGCCAGCGAGAACGCCTGACACCGAGTACATGGTAACATCAACTGTGGTGATTCTTCGTCGGTATTTTTTTATTTTTATTTGATACTCCTCGGCGAGGGTTTTGAGTCTAGTTTGAAATTCTCTGACTTGATCATAGCGATATTGCAATGATGAAATCATTTTATTTCCAAATCAGTTTACGATTTCAATTGAAACCGTTATTTACTTAAATCCGCTACGAATTCCAAATACCACGTTGTTCAAACCCTAACCAAATTTTTATCAGTAGATGTTATCGTGAACTTTTCAGTTGTATCCTTGTCGATGATCGTTGAAATCGTATTGTTGACCCCAGATGAACTCGACGATGAAATATTAAATTAGTCGTTGTCACTAGTGTTAATCGATTAATACCCTTGACGGTTGCAGTGATATCTAATTTGTTGTTTGTAGGTGTCCACGCAAATGATCCGTGTTGGATCGTGTATACTACGTTGTTGGCTTTCTCATGAGGAATTTTTGTTTTTTCAATGATTGTTATCATCCTCGTTGCATCACCTTTGATTGCTTCGATGACGTTTTTCGTCTCATCGATGGATTTTTTAATATCAGGGAGTTTTATTTCAATTTTATCCAACGTGGTTCCAATAAATTTATCCACGATGTTTCTACGAAAATTTGAAAACTGTTTTCCGTGTTCTTCAGTTTTAGATTGAAGTGTTGCTAGTTCCAACACAGAATTTTTTAACTCATCGTTGAGAGTTTTTAATCTATCTGTAATCGTCGAAATAAGTACACCCGGTTTGAGAAAATAACGCGATAGTATCCTCGAATGCGTTTCGTTGTTTAACCAAAATATCATCCAACGACACATTACTAGTTTTCAATTGACCCTGACGATCTTTAAATACAACTATTTCATTAGGATCAACACTTGCTAGAATCAATGTCTCAGCTATTTCATCTTCGATTATTTTTTATATCACCGGTTGCATATATTCCTGCAGTGCCATCGGCACCGGGTTTCTTCATCGCTGATAAAGATCTCCCCCAAATATCAATCATTGTTATTGTAAAACTCTTTCTCTCTCTAAAATCTTCGATTTGAAATCTTTTGATTTCAAGCGATCACTCGTGTATTCATTTACGACAACATGTGGTGGTTTTCCCCTTGGGTTATCCAAGGAGTTAGAAATTGCGTCAAGGACATTTAATACTTCGCTGCCGCATATTGGTGGATCATTCATTTGTTGTGTTGGTAGCGTAGAATACCAAGTCTTCATTGGAAAATCTTTGATTTTTGGAAAGGTATTTAAGCGGTTTATATAACGCATAAATTCCTTCGGCGGTGCTAATCCATATGAATCGAAATAAACAATCCCACGTGGATCAATAGCGTATGCAACCCAGTGAGTTCCAGGTCCGGTGCTGCTATCGAGATTAATAATACCGGTTTCAACGCTGTTGGGTTGTGCCGGTAACTGATCTTTCATAAAAACACCTCTGAAATTTTTTATCGCTAGTTTTTAGCAGCATCGAGTAAATCAAAATTGGACATAGGAATCGAAGATTCCACAATCGAAGGTTTGGAAATCGAAGATTTCTGAGTTAATAAACCGGTCCTAGTCTTAGACCCTTTTCCGCTGTACCATGAATACGGGGTTCCTGGTAGTCTTAGACCCTTTCCCTTTTTTTATACCCTCGTCCCTTCTTCTTCGGTTCATATGATTCAGCAATGCTTTGTACCGCTTTTGATACCAAGGCTCCAGCTGCCCCCAATGCGACCGTTTTAGCCACCGCTGGGGCCGCTGCCGCAATCAACGCTGGTAACGCAGCAAACAACGGGAATATAACGCCTGTTTTAATCATATGTTTGATAGCAGCCGCAGAAATAGTGATCTTAACAACTTTTTTTGCTACAAGTGCATCATTGAAGTGTTTTACTTGACGAGTTGTCAGCGACAACTTATTTGCCCCGCCAGTCATTTGATTGGGTTTCAGCATGATAGTGATTCCACATTTTTTAGCCGACTCTGATTGCAATTTCTTGACTTGACCAGGAGTTAACGCAACACTAATATTACTATACGACATTATACATAATAGATTGATTCTAAATCGTAAAGCGATTCAATGGAAAAATCTGAAGGATTTTCAAAGATTTTCCACTGGTGCATCAATTATTCTCATTCTTCCACCAACACCTTCAAGTAGCATTGATTTATCACTGAGAATAACAGTAACCGCTCTGTAATTAGCAATACCACCTGGACGGGTTACACGAGCTCTAAAGTGTATGTCAACAACGGATTGTCTCATCAAATCAAGATGTTCAAGTGAAAAGTAATAAATCGGATAGAGGCTTTTAAAATCAAGTTGCGATATTTGCAAACCAGTATCAACATTTTGATCACGTGCCATAAATGATAGCATATTATGATATACACGTGCAATATGGTTGTGATTGTAATCAAGTTGTATATCCTCAGATGGTTCCTGTTGGCCGTTTGTTCTCAGCGAGACTTCTCTAACACCTAACTGATCAAATATCATATGACTTCGTTCTTGATTACCAACTCGGCATTATTCTGTAACGCTACAAATATATGACGTGGAGCTGAAACACCTTGTTTTGATGCCAGATGCCAAGTAAATATATCATCAACATTATCCTGTTTAATATCCGTAGTCACTGATAACCAACTCAACAACGACTTTCCTCCTTGATCCATAAATGATAGTAGTCGCTGTTCTTCGGTGATTGATAGAGTTAACACTGGCATCCATAATGCTAGTTTTGATAAAATGACTTTACCCTCGGGGACTCCAGCATCACGCCAGATTGCATCATTATCAGTACCCTTTCGCACGAGTGCTGTTGTATGCTTCGCTCCATAAATAACTTTTCGGACGTTTGTACAGAATCCAAATATATGATGCAGTGGAATCGAACATGAAAATTGTCGACGCTGTCCTTGTAATGTTGCTACGCGTGTTGCAAATCCTAGGTTGTAATTAGTAATATTATTTATGACATCAAAAGTACCAGCTGGTCTTGTATATCCGGCTGGTGCTGGATCAACTGCAGTAGCTTGTGTTGCCTTTACTCTACAATACTGGACGTGTTCAGGGTGATCAGTAATATCCTTAGAAAACATCATAGATGGACCAGCTGATCTTGTATAATCATCAAAATATCTTGCTAACCCTATTATTGTTGTGGCAACATCAACTTCACGGTCTATTGATTCAATTTCTTTTCCATCAATGAGATATCTTGCACTTTCAAATAACGCCATTATGCCATTATTAACAAACCCAACATGGATAGTTGGGTTATTGTCATATGGGGTATCAGCTGCAACATTTGTTACAAGTTCACCTTCGATTTCGATAAACGCTTCGCAAGGCAAAAAGTATTTACTGGTATCATGAACCTGAAGTTCAATTCGCGATCGGAGATCTGGTTGTGTTGCGTGATAAGAATAAAATTGAAAATCGCGTACAGAATCATCTTTACGCACTGGGGCATCCATATCAAATGCTGGATCAGGTGACCGTTTGAACATTTTATTCTATTTATCAAGGTCTAAATCGTAAAATATTTTCATTGCTAGCGTGAAAATCCGTAGGATTTCATCGTCGTGTTTTTTTAAAGCCACTTCCCGCTATCATGTTTGCTATCATGTTATCTTGGTCACTTGCTGTCAACGATGGAGTCACCAGCGACGCTAGTTTCTGTTCTACTGCGTTATTTATTATTTTACTAACCCGTGCAGGCATTTCCGCTGTAGATGGCAGTGGTACCGGTTTCTTTCTCCGTGATTTCACTAGCGCTGTTAATTTATTCTTCGCGGCTGAAAACGCTTTCCCGGCAAGATCTCCAACAGCACTAATACCCTTATCACGAATAACATCAATGGCTTTCATTCCTAATTGTTTAGCTATCGGCATCACTTTTGGGGCCATTCTTGCAAATAACCCCGCAATTGTATCACCGAAACCATCACCATAGTACGCGCTATAAGCTCGAAACCGTGAATTAACTACATAGACGCTGGCTGGTTTGTAATGGTTGTAGTGTATGATCATTATTTGAAATTGTAAACAATTTTTCAATTATAAATCACTAGCGTTTTCAGTCACTATGATACACACTTTCCACTAACTCGCCAATGAAATCTCGATATGTGCTGATATCCATGACACCACCTTGAAATAACCGTCTACAGATATCAGTTGCTTCATTAATTATTTCCGGTGAGTTCTTTCCAGCTCAGAACCCTCCGATGAGAATATCTAATCGTGATATATCAATGATAACATTACCAGGACATTGAATTGAAATTCCACTGGAATCTCTTAATCCCTTCCCACTATAACCAGTTGCTTCATCCAGTTTTTCTGTATCCGTGGGTTGTAAATAATCAAGAGTATCATCATCATCATCTCGATCAGGTGGTAGTTGTTGTTGTTTTTTAGGTGAAAAAGATATTTTCTTTGCAGGTTGCTGTCGCTTTCCTGGTAATTTTTGCGGTTTTTGTTGTTGTTTAAACTCTTCATATTGATTATACACTGTACCCACCATCTTGATATATTCAATGTATGATGCACTTGTTATGTCAATTTGACTTGTTTTAGTTTTGATTTTGTAGAATATATCAGCACAGTGAGTTATATTTCTAACATATTTATGATGTTCTGGTTTCAACATTTTTTTTTCTGTTTTCATAAGTCGCAACAACAAGCACAGGAATTTCTGGTGGATCGGTCTTATCAATTGCTGCTAACCCTTCCTCGTTAAATCTCGCGCGTAGGTCATCTACTGTTCTTTTTGATTCAGGTGTTTTAGATTCCATTTTTTGTACAGCTTGTTTTGTTTGTTCAGTTTCCGCTGCTATTTTTTCAAGTTCAACAATAAGAGGTTTCCCCGCATCTCCCCATATAGCAAGCTCTACCCCCTTCGTTGCTGTGGTTACTGATTTAAACAATTCTTCAGATCCCGTAGCAAAATCCGTTTGTAAACTCTGTCTAGCTTGCAGTTTATTCCTTACAGAGTCGCGAATCGGTATAAATCTCTTAATTGCATCTAGACTCTCACGAGCCAATCTAGTTGTTAATGCTTCATTGACCATTATTTGAAATTGTAAACAATTTTTCAATTGTAAAACAATTTTCCCGAAAATCGAAGATTTTTCACTTGAATTCACGATACCTACCTAACAGACAAAAACATTCTTCAGTTAATTGGTGATTTTTAACACCATCGTGTAAGTCTTGCTCCACTTTTCCATTGAACTAATCGAACCATCCATTAACGGTCCATCGATTTTTTATTCAGTGTGAAATATTTTTTATTCAGTGTGAAATATTTTTATTCATATTTTTATTCAGTGTGAAATATTTTTTTATTCAGTGTGAAGTTATCGATTTTTTATTCAGTGTGAAATATTTTTTATTCAGTGTGAAATATTTTTTGTTCAGTGTGAAATATTTTTTTTCAGTCTGAAATTATCGATTTTTTATTCAGTGTGAAATATTTTTTATTCAGTGTGAAATTATCGATTTTTTATTCAGTGTGAAATATTTTTTATTCAGTGTGAAATATTTTTATTTTTTATTTAGTGTGAAATATTTTTTTATTCACTGTGAAATATTTTTTATTCATGGTGAAATAGTTTTTATTCACTGTGAAATATTTATTTTTGTGCGAAATATTTTTTATTCAGTGTGAAATATTTTTTATTCAGTGTGAAATATTTTTATTTTTTATTCAGTGTGAAATATTTTTTATTCAGTGTGAAATATTTTTATTCAGTGTGAAATATTTTTATTGCTGTGAAATATTTTTATTCAGTGTGAAATATTTTTTATTCAGTGTGAAATATTTTTTATTCATGTGAAATATTTTTTATTCAGTGTGAAATATTTTTTATTGCTGTGAAATTATCGATTTTTATTCAGTGTGAAATATTTTTTATTGCTGTGAAATATTTTTTGTTGCTGTGAAGTATTTATTATTCAGTGTGAAATATTTTGTATTCAGCGTGAATTTTTTTTTTCAGTGTGAAATATGTTTTATTCAGTGTGAAGTATTTTTTATTCAGTGTGAAATATTTTTTATTGCTGTGAAATATTTTTTATTTAGTGTGAAATTATCGATTTTTTATTCAGTGTGAAATTATCGATTTTTTATTGCTGTGAAATATTTTTTATTCAGTGTGAAATATTTTTCTCAGTGTTTTTAATGCATTTTTGCCTGTTTTTCACTGATTTTTTTGACAGTTTTGGTGGTTTTCAGTTGAAAATCTCTTTGAGATTTTACGGTCAAATGGTCGATCTTGCATGAAAATGAAAATTATCGTAGAGAAAAGCTGTTAAGATTCATTTTTGATGATTTTTTACCAAAAAATCGATAATTTCAATCAAAAAATGCTAAAAAAATGACAAAAACAACTAAAAATCATCAATAATTTCAGTCGGGTAAAGTAGTCGATTTTGCATGAAAATTCTCGTAGACAATTTCGATTAGAATTCAATTTCGATGATTTGTTTTCTTGAATTAACGCTCGTATATTCCTGATTTTAGAATTAACATCCTTTTTCAATTTATATTCCCTACCCAATTCTTTTCGCATTCCTTCCACGATAGTAAATAACGGGGACAAACACACTTACGTCACTGGAAAATGCAAGAGAGTCCCGAATAGAATTCAGAATTTTTTAGATTAGCGCATATTTCTTTGGTAGCATATACTTGTTAGTGTTAACCCCGTATTCTATATCCTGAAAGTCAGACATAATTTGATCAAGATTTAAACCATCTGATAGTTTAATATCCTGACTTTTCAATTTTGAAATTTCAGCAATAATGATATTCATATTTTCAGAATTCATATTCTATGACAATTATATACTTCTAAATGAAAAATGGGCGCATCAGATATAAATCAAATGAATTTTTTGTCCGGTCTTTTTTTAAATGGCCGTCTTGGTTATATTCTCTGCAACTTTTTGTACAGAAGGTGGACAAATACCGAAATACTTACCGGCGCTAGCTATTGATTGAAATATTTTTTCTTCGTTATTTGTTGCATTAAAAGATTTTACGGGTATCTTCCCAACCGTTTTGCAAGTGCCAGTCTTTCCTCGTTTGGTATTCTCACTCTGTGTAACAACCTGTAGATTTGATAAAGAATTGTTCTTTGGATTAGAATCCATATGATCGATAACAAAACCATCCTTGATCAATCCATTGTGACATTCATACACGAAACGATGGCAGTAATAATTCTTCCTTCCAGCGCGAATCCTCAAATATCCCTGATTACTCACAAAACCGACCGGTTTCTTCAATCTACGGTTTCTGACAGTACCATCACTGGATGATTCATAATTTGTAATCACAAGATGCTGTCTGAATTCTTGGTTCATTTGTATACAAATACTATTTGTCTAATTCATTGTTTGGTCTAATAATAACATCACTGGAGAATCTTTCGATATAGTCTTGAGGAGTTCTTATGACTTTGTCAAAATTTTTGATGGAGTTTTAAATTCTTTTGTCTTTTTTTAGAATAAAATTTATTATCCGTGACGACACTGGAGATTGGATCATCAGGGATAAATACGAACCAATTCTCAAGGATAAAAAACTATCACTGTGAATCAAGATTCCAAACCAGGAATTTTGACTGGAATTGACAAACCATACTACGAGAGATCTTATCCTGTAACAGCAGTTGTTTATGGGATATATCCGTTAAATGACAAACCTGATATTGCAAAACTAGCACCAATGAAATATTCTTCGTCGGATTCAAAGTTGAATTGTGTAGCAAAACGAATAATAGAACACTTCAAAAAATGCATCCCGGGGGAACAAACTGACTGATCTAAGACGAAAAAAAATAACCGAATGGGAATTAGCGGTGAAACAGCATGGGGCAACAATTCAGGATATAGTTAAATTAGAAAAATCATTAAGATTTCCAATATCAGTAACGATAATAACCGGAGAAGTATTATACGAATCGAAATATAAATCACAAGGAACTCCAATACAAATTATTGATCATAACGATCACGCGTGGTCATCTGCAGTAACAATATTCTCACGGGATAGAACTGTAAAATATATACCCCAAACCGGAGAGTGTTTTTCCGAGCAGAAATTATTTGATGCTATTTACAATATGAGTAAAAAAGATCCTGTGTCGATGTGGCTATTTCACAGTGCTGCAGACGATGAATGTGGATTCGATCAGTTTGTAAGACCCAACGGAGAATTGTACCGTACCGAAGAGCTGCATAATCAAATGAAAAAACTACTAGGGAGTTTTCTCCAGAGGGAATCGAAGATCAATTACTAACAAACTGTTTTACACTTCCCTCGGTTGCAGCACATTTTGCTAGGAAGAAAAACGCTTGGAAACCAACGCGAAGTGAGTTTCTATCAGATGTCAGATTGAGCTGTTTTGAATACAGCCACGGTGGATTATGGAATACAAAATATGACACTGAAACCGTTATTTCCGTTGATATGATTGCGTGTTATCTAGGAAGTTTTCTCGGGTATGGAGAATGTAGCGAATACTTCAAACGATTTGGACACCCCACACACGAAATGGCCCGTGTTGCGATTAATGGTCCGTTGCCACATTTTGATTTAACCGGATTCGCTCGTGTAGTATAATTTGAATTGGCTACAGGACTTCATCCGTGTAGTTATGTTTGGATTGGTAGACACATGTCTGAAAAACACTGGATGCCAATAGTGCTATTGAGATATATGATTGATTGTGGGATGTTACAATCGTTAATTCTCAGTGAAGCGATTATATCCTATCGAGCACAGAACTCAGTCTGGTTACCACAACCTGATATAGAAAAAATAATTAGTGAACAGCGAAAACTGTTTCCAAATTTCAACAAAGAAGAAATTGTAAAATGGTCCAAACAGTTATTTGAAATCAGAAACAGAGAAGCAAAAGATTTTGGACGAAGAATAATTGGTAAATTTACTCAGGGTGGCAAATACGACAATACAAGATATTCTTCACGGTTGATTATAGACAACGCTGAATACGATTTTGTAATCGCGGATCTAACGAATAAAGGCATATATGTCAATCGTAAAGACGCATTTCTGTTCGATGGAACCAAATTGGGTACAATTGTTACCTACAACGATGGATACAATCCGCAGTACACACATTTGAGAGCTTCTATGCTCGCATATGCTTCTATCAATTTATTTTCGATGATAAATAGATTTCCTAACACCGCAATTAGAGTCGCCACTGACTCATTTTACATAAACAGCGATGTGGCTGAATTCATACATTCTGACGAGAGTTGGGGATCATGGAGAATTAAGCGGGAAATGCTTCATGATTATATTCAATCAGCAGATGTTAAGATTGAAAATAATTATTTAAAAGCAATCAGTGTTCAGAATTTTCTAATGCACCATCGATATCTGATCCAATCTGTAGATATAAAACAGTTTATTCAAACGGCTGTGGTGGATCAGGAAAGACGACTCGTGCAATTAAATTATTCCGTGGGGAAAATCCTACGGATTTAGCAAACATGATTGTGCTAACACCATCTCACAGACTTGCAAGAGAGATGATACAGCGAGGGGTAAATGCCTGTACTTATCACAGTTTCTTTCGATGGAAAGGAGATAAGTGGACTCCTGAGCGTATGGGCGAGAAATTTATTCCTGAAATCATAATTTGGGATGAATTATGCATAGTGTCATTAGATGTATTACAAACATTTCTCAAGTGGTTGTTATTGAGAAATACAAAAGTCGTTATGTGCGGTGATCACGGCCAACCACCACCATTTGTCGGTGCATCCCCACATGAATGGCTAAAGGGTTTTGTAGACTATTATGAAGAAATTAACACTGATTATAGATCACTTGATGAACAATTACGAGAATTCAAAGCGCTAATTAGATTACAACCGGATAAAATCCAGTGTGAAATAGCGCGTGAAATAATTTCAGAAACTCCAATGAATGATTTCTGGGAAGCGTAGAGACCAAATGATTTGATAATTGCAAGTAGAAAAATAGTCAGAGACACACTTCAGATGAAGTTATTTGAAACGCATAAAGAAAAGTTTGCAACACTTCCAGTACCGTTATGTTATAGGCCTTCGGATACACGAAAGCAGAATATAGAAGTTGATATTCCAGGAGGATTTCAAAGACAGAATTTAGTGCTAAATGATATTGTGCTGGTTGATATCAGCGTCGTCGAAGATGCAATGCGTGCTAATAAATCCCCATGGACGCTAGGATACGCAGCGACGATACATTCTTCACAGGGATTGACTATATCGGATACAATTGTTTGGATAGTGGATAATCACATCGAATGGTCAAATTTAGTCTATCTTGCAGTATCCAGAGTACGAAGAATAAATAAGCTTCGAAGAGTTGTTTTAAATGCTAGTTAAGACCCCGCGGTGGTAATTGAGTATTCTCGGGTATCACTTGCAGTTGTTGTCGAGTAAATCCTCGTTGAGGGGCAGTTGAATCCAGTCTATAAATTGCTGGTCTAGAAACGCTAGCGTTTCCACCCGTAGATCGTGTTATACTAGATATCTTGTGTGCAGTAACACTCCAAATAGGATCAGTAGCCCTTTTTCTGCCACCTTCAAGCTCTCCTGGTTCGTATGAATACCTAACAGTGATATTACTACCAAGAATTGGTTGGGGAACGATAGAATCCTCTTGTGGGAGTTTAAGTATAGACTTCTTTTTAATCGCGTTGATAGGTTTCATGTTGATTGTTCTAGTAATCTCATTATTCAGTGCGGTAATCACAGCTGGTAATCTTTTAACCCATTCAGAGATCTTTTTTCTTGGATGAATTCTTTCGCGTATTGATATCCGAATAACCGCTCAGCAATCGTCTGATTAAACCGTTCAACAATTGCCTGATCACGATGTAGCGCAGTATGTCCTCGTCTGATGGTGACATTATGATTCTTCATTATAGATGCAACCACACCCTGAAATTCCTTGCCAGGATCAACTTGTAACAGATTTGGCCAGTGCAGAGGACCCCTTCGATAAATTCTTTCAAATGCAGAAGCTACTTCAGGTGATGATTTTGTTTTTAGCGGCTCTGCTTCTTTGTATCGACTCGCAACATCAACTACAGTTAACGCGTATTTGTAACCACCATCATGTGGCAGAAATAGTATATCAGCTTGATGAACTTCATTAGGAACGGTCACATCAAAATGCGAGTAGTGAATTTGTTTAGGCGGTGGTAGATAAATTTGCCATATAGCCTGTTTGGATAACCAATGAGCCGCAATGTTTTTTTTTCACTTTTTCAGCGCTAGCGAGTTTATTGATTGCTGCCTTGCCTCTCCAGTATCCACTTGGAGAATAATAAATAGATTCCATGTTGCTATTAATTACCAGCACCTAACATCAATTTACTTTTCATAGCCGATTTTATAAAAAATGAAGCCAATTTTTCTTTGAAAGATTTATCAGGAATAGCATTTAACGCATGAATTAATTTCACATCTGCTAGATGTCTATGCTGTAAATTGCTGCTTTTATAAGCAACATCATGAACGTGACACGCCTTATCAATGGCGTTTATTGGTTCTTCACCGGGTTTGGGTTGGTTATGATTATTGAGTCTGATATCAAGTCTTGTTCCCGGTCCACAATAACTATACCCTGGAAGGTGTTTTTCTCCTGGATACTTTGCCCATGGGGTTCCAGGGAGTTTAGTTAGCTTGGCTACGATATCACCTCCTCGTTTTTTTTTAAAGGTTCCTTGGGTTTACCAAGGGAAACAAATCTAAATTTCTTTGTACTACATTGTACGCATTTACCAGAAAGCGCTGATCGGTTATTTTTAGTTGTAATGGTCGTCAAGTCATCTGTGCCAGTACGCGCTCTACATTTCACACAATATAGATCCATAATTTATATATAACAGCATGAATGTAATTGATTATTCAGCTACCCGACGACGGGAACCTATTAAACACCATGAAATGTTGCCGAATTCAATTAGAATGATTATAATCGGACCATCTGAGAGCGGCAAGACACAACTGCTACTTAATTTGATAACGAGATGGATGAAATGGGACAAATTGTATTTAATAGCCCGGAGTGTAGACGATCAGCGATGCTATGAAGTACTAAATGATTTTAACGAGAAAGCAAAAGAATTTCAAATCGATGATGATATCATTGAATTTATTACTGATATCTACGATGCAACGAGCATTGATGATATCGATGGAAGTATTAACAATTTAGTCGTATATGACGATGTGATGTTAGATAATCAGAAAAATCTTGCTAGGATATTTTCCAGAGGCAGGCATAAAAGCACTGATGTGATATATGTCACTCAACGATACACACAAATACCAAAAGTGATCAGAGATAACTGCAATTTATTGTGTGTATTTAATGTAGTTGACACACATGCTCTTAGAAATATTTGGCAAACTTGGTGCTGCGGTGATATGGATCATAATCGATTTAGAAATTTCTTTAGTCACGCTCAGTGAATCCCGCATGTATTTGTAACGATAAATTTATCAGCCCCGAGGACACGATATCGTATCGGACTTGATAAAATATTCGGTTGAAATCATAGGGGGTGAGTGTCCATCGTGTTTTTTACCTAATAGAAGCCTCATCGACGCCTGGATTCACCGTGTTTCAGACAAAATCACTAAGGCTTCATTTGCCAAACAGAGACTTTCTTTTTTTTTGGTTAAAACATGAAATTTCGTAGGAAGGCTCTATTTGTTGTTTTGACGGTTAAAATCGATTTTTGTTTGAAAAGTTGTCTGATTCACCCTCTCTGCTGCTAAACCAAAACTGAATCAACTGATGATAACATGTATTCAATGTCTATTGTCTGAGACAAACAGGCCATCCGTGGAATAACCGGTGGAGGAAAAGCTAGGGAAAATCCCGGTTATAGCCATTAACCACGGATTGCTGTGGCAAAAGTTCCATTCCACAAGTGTTTTGATGCTGGAAATTGAACGGCTCTGATTATCAGATCCATTTCAAAACAAATATCCCAAAGGATGTGAATATGAGTTGTTCTGATTTTTGGTCACAATGTCCTATTCAAGTTAACAATGAGCAATAAAGCTAATTACATTCATTCTAAAATGCAGACAACACGTTTAAAAGAATTCATGATTTATGCAGTTGTACTAGCAGCATGAATGTTTTTCAATAAGAAAATTGCTTACAAGCTACCCACTGATATTTCGGATCAATATATTTCTATTTTATATTATCATGTCGAGTCAAATAAAAAGAATCACATTTGTACACACTTTCATCAGCAATCATCAGTCTAAATATTAACACAAAGCAGGTAAACTTCAATTATTGCAGTTAAGTGTGCTTGGAATGATACATACAATGTCCACCATGGCAGAAGTATGATATTCGACAATGCAATTGAATCTGAAAACAACTAACAAATTGTCATAATAGTGGACAATTAATCCATTGATCATTCAGTGCAACCGTCATATACGATACATATGTGTGTGAACTTGCATCTTTTATCTTTTTAAGACGAAAACTACAACACCTTGCTGCTTCTGCAATTTTGCCTAAAAACAAGGAATATAAATGTCATACAAATTCTAATACTGGATAGCCGCTGAAAGAAAACATAGATAACCAAATATTTTCTATTCGCACTGGGAATAATCCATGTATTAAACCTATTTTTACATTTTAAACCAGGAATAGCCATAATCAAAAGTGGGTAAAATACACGAAATGCATAATCGCTTAACTTTGCTTAGATTAGTATTTAAAGGTCACGATAATACTTGAAAGTGTAGCATCAACTTTTTAGATATTTGTATGCATGAGTATGACAAGAAATATACAGGATATTAAATGATCGACACGGTAACCAGTCGCGCTTGACAATGCTTGAAAATGCTGGAGTTTGATGTAATAATGGTCAAATAAAACTTACCGATATAATGAGGGCACTGTATCCGTTTCGCTACCATTATATGAAGGTATTAGGCTATGTCTTGATAGTAATATGTTTTAGTGAATACGTGCAAAATCGGTTTCGGTGACTACAGACGACGGAGAAGCGTTTTTAGTAGACGGTCTTTCTTCAGGTATTTTAAAGTTATATGTATAGCTATGGTGTTCTCTATGCGTTTGCCATAATGAATGTGATATTATTTTTTGGTACTTATATAATTCATACACGTGTAAGGCTTAAAATTCATACACCTGTAAAGGGCCTTGAGTGGCAGAGTGGTTTAAAGCGCACTCCGTTACGGATCGCGGCCATCGCACGTCTGTCTGCGTGGGTTTGAGTCTCAGATTCGGCCAATTGGGGTATGTGAGAAACCTTGGCAGTAGCTTCTCGTGTTTCGGAGGTACTTTATGTGGGTTGTACCGGATTCTTACTCCACCTATAATACTGACCACCATGTATGCTGAACACAACTACAATAACAACAACAACATACATATGTATACCGATATGATTACGTCAAAATTATAAAACCGGTTTTATATTCCTGCAGCTTTCGTATAAGATCGGTCATCCAGGTTATACAATGCACTAAGCTTAGTCAATAATTTATATTGTCTAATTTCTTCAGCAAAACGATCGTCAGACCATCTTTTGAAGCAAAGAATGTGATTAGATCACAGAGTCTGCAAATCTCAATGTAGGATCTACGTCTCTTCGAGTTCCTCTAATTTATTTGATCATTGTGTTGTAGAAATATAATAACTAGATATCGCAAATACTGGACTCAGTCGACACGCTTTTACTGTAATGTGTTTTCCTAGAAACCACAAATTGACAGCAAGCAGTCTTAGATTTGTTTTCGCTGCTCATTCATTTTAATATGTTTAGAAATCATAACCAAACTGAGATAAATACAAAATACTCTACTCAAATTATCTTAAAATATTAGTTCATTAATAATTAGATCAAGGATTGATGCCGATTTTCATGTTTGGAATGCAACAACACACGCAGAAGAGGTCCCCTTATCCGCAAAAGAGCTTTTGTCAACAGCTAAAATGCTTTATCGTGCACGAAGAAATGTTCGTATGTTTGCAGATTAGTATTAGTTGTAGTTGTATATACGTTTGTCTTAGATGCTGTTTTGTTCGAACATTCATTTGCATTTGTTTCCTTCCCCCAATGATACAAAATCAATTCCTTCACTGTCTTGTATGTGATTTTTTATTATCCTGATTAAGCAAATATTTGGCGTACCTTACACCCACTGTATCCCATTTTTGCTTTTGACCTTCGCATTAGTCCTACCATACGTTTTCCTAATTTCTTCTTATTCGGTTTGTTAATTATCGATATTTGAAATATTTGTATTATTTCTTGGATTAATTGATTTGCGATTTGTAACAAAAAGTTCAATTTTAATTATGTTGGTGTTTAAATTTTCTTGTTCTGCTTTTTTCTATGAATGTTCAACTGTCAGTTTAATTTTTATTCTAAAAGAAAAGAAAATTTATTTGTAATGAATCATTGTTTTCGCTCTTAGCAAGATATTCTTACAAAGAACATAATATTTCAACGGCTTTATTGTATTCCTTATCTTTTAGAACATTTGGATTGTATTTTCAAAAACCATAGCCTATGGACATCACAAATAAGGATAATGTAAGTGTAATAGCAGAATGGTCTGTTCTGTGCCGCGGAACAAATAAAATAATCTGCGAATTTGAAACCGTCCTCATAAAACAGGAAATGATCTAATAATATACGTTGTGTTATAGGTCATGGATATATCCATGAAAATCGCCTAGCATCGGCCTTTCACTACGCACTATTGAATCCAGTGAATCAAGTTAATTCCTAACGTAACACGTTACGTCAATGTTTGGGCCATTGAATTTATATTCTAGAAAATATTACAGGTATCGAGTTTAATGTCCAGAAGAAAATTCCTGTCACAAAATAATAACAGATAAAGTATTCATGCTCAATGTCTTTTATTTGATTCCCAAGAAAATGAAATTATCAACATAACGACCATCAACAAATATATAGAATGATGTGTATTTACCATCAATGTAACATGTTTATCTTTGGATAGAACATGCAATGTTATTTCAAATGAGACTGTGAAAAAATACATCAAGATTTGTGACACCGAGCGCCCCATTCTGAATGCCAGCATTTCTCAATGTCAATAGTACTACGAGTTTCTTGTAAACATGTAATTAATTAATTGGTTGTTAATCATTAAAATAGGAAGTGCAATATTTGTTTTCATTAGGCTATCAACTTTGTTTTCTAATGTTCCTTGCAAACTTAGAAAACATCAATCTTCTGATCTAATGAAAATCTTGAGATTGTCAACAGACGTTTTAAAAATAACGTAATATCCAAATGATCTCAATCTCTACGAGAAAGAACAATATGAGTGATTACTGTATATGGCCTAAAAAGGTTTCGAGAGACAAAGCAAGGCAATATTTGTATTGCTGTACGAGTGTTCACTTATGCGAGAATCGATATATAGAATGGATTCGAGAGGTTTCCTCATTCGATAGACCGTGTTAGTCGTATGGAGTATTACTTTTTCGTCTATGAGAGACGGGTTTAGAAAAAAATATGTATCGCTTTGAGGGATTCCATCCATACTAGTGATATATTGCGGAACCACTGCATATGGTCCTAAGACATTTCCATTTTACAAGATGCATTGAGATGGATATTTGTATACCACCCTAATCTGAAAGTCACACATGTCGTGTATGCCTTCAACATTAATTCAGCATTGGGTTTAATTTGTTAGAATTGTTTTATATTGTACCTTCTGATTCGTATAAATGTTCACCTTAAAACGTGATAAAACCAGTCTCGTGTGTTGCGGAGTCATTCATCAAAACATTTACTGTCAGTGCGTTAACGTTACGTCTACTCCACTGAATGACGCATAAGGTTTCATAAAACTAATTATTGTTAGTTACAGAATCAGTCTTTGTATAGACAATTGTTGAGTACATATAGGAAGACTGACGGAAGCTGAATGGCTTATAACTACAGGGACCATCTTGCATGTATTTCAGAAGAAACACTCGTATGAATATATGGGTAAACTGTATGCTATAACAGGCCCCGAACCCTTACAACTTTTCATTGAATTGCTGAAGCCATTAGCTACTACGTGATGTAACCGAAGAGATTCCTTTGTATAATTTGGGTACCTACATGGTACTATTTATAAATTTCGAGTTAATCATCATATTATTTTCATTCTGTTATATTATTTACTCTTGTGTAGATCTTGCATAGGATACGATGAAGCGTGCTTTTAAAGTTATATCATACAAAAATTTTAAGTTTTCAAATTGTCTTTTTACAACCGTACCAGTTTAAAGAGTTCAGCCTGATACCTTAACTTTGAGCCAATTCAATGTTTTTGTTCTATATCCAAAGTGTCCCTGAAACTAAATTGCCATCACAAATTGATTCCATTTGTAAATAAAATGTATTTCGTCTTGACAATAAATATGACAGTTGATCACATTTTGTTCATTTCATTGTAGAATACTACTTTACACTGGAAATTACTAGAAATTTCATATGTGAATGTAGGTTCTTTTGAACATAACAAAAACATATATTTCATAGCAGAAAATACAAGTGTTGTCAATGTTCAATTCGCATCAAAACGTTATGTAAATGATAGGGTCTTCATCCCTATAAAATTTGTATTTGCTAGATTAGGAAACATAATACACCTTTGTTAGACCATTTCATTATTTTGTTTGATCCATGTATTTACCTCACTTATCTTTACACCTTTTGTTCTCATTATTGTAAAGTAGGATAATGAGTGAGAAACAAGGTAAATTGTTTTAATAGACTGAGTTTTAATTGCTTCTGGCAAATTTCTTTTCAGAGCAAGATGGCCAATCATAGTGACAATATATCATGGATGGCTTTCCTCGAAGGCGATACCATTACAACACCTGTAGTGACAAACGTATCTTCGTTTTACATCGAGAATGGCGTCGATGCTAAATCAATGAAACAACAAATCGAGAATTATTGTTTTCCATTGTTATGTATTTTCGGACTCATTGGAAATACCCTTGCAATGATCGTATTTCTTCGAAAGGAGCTTCGCATGACGTCATGTAATCTGTACTTGGCAGCGAGATCGGTATCCGATAACGGATTTCTCTTTATCCTCTTACTCATCTGGATCAGCAAAATACTTAACGTGAACATAATGATGGTAAACGTACTTTGTCATATCTGCATCTTCTTCACCTATTTTTTCGGTTCTGTCTCTGTATGGCTGGTTGTGATGGTAACGATAGAGAATTATATTCGCATTTGCCACCCATTTAAAGTAACACAATTTTGCACCAATACAAAGGCGAAATTTATAATAGGGGCGTTTTGTGTTGGAGCTTTAGCATTATATCATCTCCCATTCTGGATCGTGACAAACAACTGCACCCCAAAACCAGAATTTGCTCTCGTCACACAGGCGCTTGTACTTACTGATTCACTGCTCACCTTAGTGGTACCAACGTTTCTCATATCTGGTTTTACCCTGACAATAATGTATAGTTTAATCAAATCCTTACACACAAAAAAGAAACAGAATTCGTGCATATGCGTTCATAGGAGAACAAAGAATGGTGCCCATTGCAAGGTGACCAAAATGCTCTTTGCGCTAACCGTGATATTTTTCACACTCAATTTTCCAAGCCACGTTATTCGTGCACGGATACTTATAAATACTTACATGAAAGGGATTGACATATCCCCCGCATTAGAAAATGTATTCCAGAGCGTGTTTCAGCTATTGTACTATTTGAGTTTTTCTATTAACATACTTATTTATTTAATATTCGGAGGAAATTTCAGGAGTTGTTTTATAAATTTGTTTTGCAAACGGCGGACGTTGGATGAAAGAGAGAATGTAGGTTGCGTACATTTCAGTATTAGTCAAAGGAAGGCCTCTGTTACTGCTTTAAATGATCAAACTATAACGACGAAACTGATGTCCAACGATATAAATGAAAACCAGGCATTATTATGAAATATAAGATAACCAATCATTTCCTTACTGGATTTTGGTCTCAACGAACTTTATTTTATATCATGCTTCTACTGTGCATGCATACATTGAAAGGGTCAATCCAAGATAAATGATTTGCTTTAAGTTCTTATGAATGCAAAGTTATGCATATTTATTAATCAGATGTAGCCGTTAAAACCACATATCAGCTGATTTATGAACCAAAGGAATATCAATCATTTTTTCTGTATAATACTAATTTTCTAAACCTATAAAATGATGCATTTTTAATTGTGTGATTCCTTGAGTACAGTTTTGTTTGTCATGTGTTATTGTTTCTAAAAGCAATCACACATTGCATATTTATTTATTATGTAAAACGTTTTAAGGTGTTTGGAAAACGATGAGGAAATAACTTTCTTCCAAGCTGGAGCGAAAACATTTCATGGAGGAAGTTTCAGAAGATGAAAAATATCTTATTGGCTAATAACATGCTTTTACTATGAAAAGGCGAGGGAAGCTATTACTGTTTGATATTTTGCACTTTGTTAATACACTTTTTTCGACTGGATTTTGTAAAGCTTAACTATTGAAATCAATGAAACCAAATATAGAATTTAGCTCAAGGTAGACTTGTATTTCATCTAACTCTAGTGGCTCAGGAACAAATCAATGTATGCATGAGCGTGACTAGATGTCTTTGTACTGGAGATTGAATACAATTTTATACATTCAATCGCTTGAATGCCGGCATTAACGAATAAACCGTAGTACTAAAAATGTTCAAAAGTTAATAATCAGCCTTGAGACGAAAAGGTAAATTACTTATAGGAAAATTAAATATAAATCGTCACTGAAAGCGCGCGCGCGACCGTGTTTGTGTGTGTGTGTGTGTGTGTCTGTGTGTGTGTGTGTGTGTGTGTGAGAGAGAGAGAGAGAGAGAGAGAGAGAGAGAGAGAGAGAGAGAGAGTGTGTGTTTTGAAAGACAAACTTGTCATATGTAAAACGAATTTCCATGCCTTATACAGCAGCCTCAACCTTGTTCTTTCAAATCTTATGAAGGTACACTTTGTGAATTACAATGTGTAAAATAATGCACATAATAACATTTACTATGTGGAGTTTATAATAACCGATCGTTCTAGATAACATATGTACCATATATCGTAATGTTCGCAAAGTTAAGTGGTTTGTAAAGAAAAATGATATTAATGTTCATTTGACAATGCATTTTATTCTTTAATGTTTGCTTTACGTATCACATGCGCTTTTCCACGTAATGTTGTGTATGCAATTATTACCTTTTCTGTGGTTATGTACAAATTATTTTAAAATAAAGCCTTCCAAAAAAGCATATATGCTATTGTCATTTACATGCCAAAATTATCGATATTTTATGTATTGTATTATTTTCCTTATTACTTCTCTTGCCATTTTGTCAGTTGATAATTGTATCCCATTACATTTAATACCTTGACTAATATAATATAATACTAAAGTCCTTAATCGATAAGAACTAAATATATCATTAAGACTAAAGTCCTTAGTCAATAAGAAATAAACATATCATTAAGACTAAAGTCCTTACTAAGAAATAGACTTATCAAGACTAAAGTCCTTAGTCAATAAGAAATAAACATATCATTAACACTAAAGTCCTTAGTCAATAAGAAACAAACATATCATTAAGACTAAAGTCCTTAGTCAATAAGAAATAAACATATTAAGACTAAAGTCCTTATTCAATAAGAAATAAACATATCAAAACTAAAGACCTTAATCAATAAGAAATAAACATATCATTAAGACTAAAGTCCTTAATCAATAAGAAATAAACATATCATTAAGACTAAAGTCCTTAATCAATAAGAAATAAACATCATTAAGACTAAAGTCCTTAGTCAATAAGAAATAAACATTATCAAGACTAAAGTCCTTAGTCAATAAGAAATAAACATATCATTAAGACTAAAGTCCTTAGTCAATAAGAAATACACATATCATTAAGACTAAAGTCCTTAATCAATAAGAAATAAACATATCATTAGGACTAAAGTCCTTAATCAATAAGAAATAAACATATCATTAAGACTAAAGTCCTTAATCAATAAGAAATAAACATATCATTAAGACTAAAGTCCTTAATCAATAAGAAATAAACATATCATTAAGACTAAAGTCCTTACTAAGAAATAGACATATCATTAAGACTAAAGTCCTTAATCAATAAGAAATAAACATATCATTAAGACTAAAGTCCTTGTAACAGAATTGTTACCGAGAGGATGGTGGATTAAATGAACAACACAAACACCATATGTGAAAGAAAATATAAATTTATGAAATAAATTATTAATGAAAAATAATGATGTATCAACACAATAACTCATGCGTTCAACCCACAATTACACTCACAACCATTCACAATACATGAATAAATGAAATATTAATACAAAATAAAACACAGATACAAAGGAATCTCTTGGACTATACACAGATCCAAGGAACCTTTACAAAAGTTATATTAACGCAAGTATAAATTACGATAATAAACACAAACATCAAACTATACTATCGCACGTATGGATTGCGACAACTAGCACGAACATATACATGTATTTAATCAAGTAGCTAGCTTTTATTGAGATTCATGCAATGCCTTGAAATACTATTGTGATTTGAAGTAACCATGTAAATACAACAATGTATTCAATTGTACTACAATTGCAACACACACATGTGTCTCGACCCTGTATAACCGTACGATTCGCCACCTGTTGAATCGCCGCCCAGTTTCCCCGAATACTAAGGGTTGACCAATACTTTTATCGGTCACTTGCCCTTCACGGATCCACCACAGTTATACGTACAGACAGCATACAACATCTACTAGAACTAACGTTCCTCAATACCCTAGATGCCACCCCGGATGTTTACAACTCTAGACAGCTCCGACACTCGGACTTCTAGATTTCCGGATATTTACACGTCACGACAGATGTAGACGGACAGACAATCTGACATACAGACAGTCAGATACTTCTATTCGATTGCACAATAAATCAGCAACAATTTCAGCTACGATATCAGAGATGTTATCAGAGATGTTCCGCAATAAATCGTCTACAATTTCAGCTACAATCTCAGAGATGTTATCAGCCGACGTTATCAGAGATGCTATCAACGATGTTATCAGAGATGTTCCGCAACAAATCATCTACAATTTCAGCTACGATCTCAAAGACGTTATCAGACATGCTATCAGAGATGTTCCCAGAGATGTTATCAGATGCGTTATCAGCTACAATAAAGAAACCAGACTAATAATAGTCGTCTCAAAAAATAATCTAAACCTTAGATTACGCTAATGCATTTAAAGTCTAATAGTGACTAGTAATTCCAAATATTCCACGTTTAAAATCTGCATTGTAATAAAGGCATAATTATATGAAATGATAAACTGAATAAAATTCACAATAAAACGAAATATAAATTTAACACTCACCCCTTTGACTGGAGATTGAAAGACGAGCTATCTATCCTGTGATTAGATACTTTAGGTCCCGTAATATTGATCAGAAATATTCTGCCTTATATACCCTCAAATAGGTGAGCAGAAATCACGGCAAGATTACCGTGCACCCTGTGAATCTAATGTTCCGGACTTCATGTAATTCAAATTCAGGCACATGCAAATCGTTACACGCCGCTTACCTTGGAAAAAACCACTTATTCATCCCAGGAAACGCATGTACGTCGAAACAAAAAAATGGTGCAATTAGTTTGCAATTCAAGAAGAAAATAAATTTAATTTTCGCCTAATTCTGTGACACTCCTTAATCAATAAGAAATAAACATATCATTAGGACTAAAGTCCTTAAACAATAAGAAATAAACATATCATTAACACTAAAGTCCTTAGTCAATAAGAAATAAACATATCATTAAGACTAAAGTTCTTAGTCAATAAGAAATAAACATTTTAAGACTAAAGTCCTTATTCAATAAGAAAAAACATATCAAAACTAAAGTCCTTAATCAATAAGAAATAAACATATCATTAAGACTAAAGTCCTTAATCAATAAGAAATAATCATAGTAAGACTAAAGTCCTTAATCAATAAGAAAAAAACATATCAAAACTAAAGTCCTTAATCAATAAGAAATAAACATATTATTAAGACTAAAGTCCTTAGTCAATAAGAAATAAACATATTAAGACTAAAGTCCTTAATCAATAAGAAAAAAAACATATCAAAACTAAAGTTCTTAATCAATAAGAAATAAACATATCATTAAGACTAAAGTCCTTACTAAGAAATATAGGTATCATTAAGACTAAAGTCCTTGATCAATAAGAAATAAACATATCATTAAGACAAAAGTCCTTAGTCAATAAGAAATAAACATATCATTAAGACTAAAGTCCTTACTAAGAAATAGACATATCATTAACACTAAAGTCCTTATTGAATAAGAAATAAGCATCTCATTAAGACTAAAGTCCTTAGTCACTAAGAAATAAATATATCATTAAGACTAAAGTCATTAATCAATAAGAACTAAACATATCATTAAGACTAAAATCCTTAATCAATAAGAAATAAACATATCATTAAGACTAAAGTCCTTAATCAGTAAGAAATAAACATATCATTAAGACTAAAGTCCTTAATCAATAAGAACTAAACATATCATTAAGACTAAAGTACTTAGTCAATAAGAAATAAACATATCATTAAGACTAAAGTCCTTATTCAAAAAGAAAAAAACATATCATTAAGACTAAGGTCCTTAATCGATAAGAATTAAACATATCAGTAAGACTAAAATCCTTAGTTAATACGTAATAAACATATCATTAAGACTATAGTCCTTAGTCAATAAGAAATAAACATATCATTAAGACTAAACTCCTTATTCAATAAGAAATAAACATATCATTAAGACTAAAGTCCTTACTAAGAAATACACATATCAAGATTAAAGTCCTTAGTGAATAAGAAATAAACATATCATTAAGACTAAAGTCTTTAATCAATAAGAAATAAACATATCATTAAGACTAAAGTCCTTAATCAATAAGAAATAAACATATCATTAAGACTAAAGTCCTTAGTCAATAAGAAATAAAGATATCATTAAGACTAAAGTCCTTAGTCAATAAGAAATAAACATATTAAGACTAAAGTCCTTATTCAATAAGAAATAAAAATATCAAGACTAAAGTCCTTAATCAATAAGAAATAAACATATCATTAAGACTAAAGTCCTTAATCAATAAGAAATAAACATATCATTAAGACTAAAGTCCTTAATCAATAAGAAATAAACATATCATTAAGACTAAAGTCCTTAATCAATAAGAAATAAACATATCATTAAGACTAAAGTCCTTACTAAGAAATAGACATATCATTAAGTCTAAAGTCCTTAATCAATAAGAAATAAACATATCATTAAGACTAAAGTCCTTAGTCAATAAGAAATAAACATATCATTAAGACTAAAGTCCTTAATCGATAAGAAATAAACATATCATTAAGACTAAAGTCCTTAGTCAATAAGAAATAAACGTATCAAGACTAAACTCCCTAATCAATAAGAAATAAACATATCATTAAGACTAAAGTCCTGAATCAATAAGAAATAAACATATCTTTAAGACTAAAGTCCTTAATCATTAAGAAATAAACATATCATTAAGACTAAAGTCCTTAATCAATAAGAAATAAACATATCATTAAGACTAAAGTCCTTAGTCAATAAGAAATAAACATATCATTAAGACTAAAGTCCTTAGTCAATAAGAAATAAACATATTAAGACTAAAGTACTTATTCAATAAGAAATAAACATATCAAGACTAAAGTCCTTAATCAATAAGAAATAAACATATCATTAAGACTAAATTCCTTAATCAGTATGAAATAAACATATCATTAAGACTAAAGTACTTAATCAATAAGAAATAAACATATCATTAAACTAAAGTCTTTAGTCAATAAGAAATAAACATATCATTAAGACTAAAGTCCTTAGTAAATAAGAAATAAACATATCATTAAGACTTAAGTATGTATTTAATTATGTATGACTGACTGACTTTCTTTCTTTATTTCCCCTTCAGAAGAGATTTCGTTCAGTTATTGTTTCGTAAATACAGAAAAGTTAGGAACATAAGTTGTCATTAAATTACTTAAAGTACACTATATAGCAAAAAAGCAAAGAGAAAGTAATATCAAAACACATTTGTGAGAGAACTTATTGCAAACGCGTTATATACGCAACATAGATTAACAGAGGAAAAATAAAGGAATTGGAATTATTTACATTCAACTTAAACGATTTAAGTTGATTATCATGTTCTCACTCACTTAGAACACATGTGAGCTATTTATTAGATATAAATGAATTGGGTCCATTTTTTCTTAATTTACTGAACAAGCATACTATGGGATATCATTTTCCAGTTCATTTGCTCTTCTGTAAAATGTGTCTATTCCATCAGCCACCACACACATGAATGCCTGTAATGATTGATCATCCATAGAATCTAAGATGTCCACTCTCTTGCCCAAAAGGATATAAAGTAGTGTGTCATTGTCCTGACATTAAAGCCAGCGAGAGTCTAGGATGTCCATTGTATCTATTATTTTTTCAAACATAGTTTTACGCTCATCTTTTAGGGCTTGGCAGTATAGTATCATGTGCTTGGCTCTGTCTAAATTCAATCCCTTGCAGAGTTTACAGTTATATTCATTTTCTGCGGCAATGGAACACATAGTTAAATAAGCAATGTTAACGAAAGTCCAAGTTTTATTAGAAAAAAAAAACATTTACCATGTTTCCAAACTGCAAGTCGTTGAAGATTAGTATGGACACTTACATAATATAAAAGTTCATGTCTCATTTCAAGTTTAGATCTCCACAATGATTCTTCGTAGCAGTGCACTGCCATTTCATTATTCGTCCTCCAGGCTGATTTCGGGGTAAAATATAGGGTGTTTATGTATCGGTGGAAAAAAACGCCAAGCTGGTATTTCAAAAGAACACGATATATATTTTTAACAAAAATCAACGATCTCGCTCTCATGTATCAGGAAGTGAAGGATTCTTCTGTGGAATATAATTTTACATACAAATGAACCTTTACCTCTGCAAAGATTATTGAAGAAACCTAATTTGATTTTATCCACGTAATCCTCAATTGTCCACAGTTCAAGACTGCTAATTGTTTTTTCCCCATAAAATAACGGTGTTGGATCACATATATGCCTTTAAACGCAAATATTTGTTTATATTAAATTTATGTTGTCTCTCTAAAGATTGTTTCATCGCTACTACAGACTTAATGATGCAATCGGCATCTTTTGCAGGGACTGCATATGCTACATAGATTTTTCTCTCAATTATGACTGGTCGGACCGCAACTTAAGTCTTTATTAGATCTACAAACACATATACCGATTGTACAAATGATACAATATATTGTGACGTGCTAAAATTAGACAAATATTTGAGCTTTCCTCGATTCCATGACTGTCAGGTAGTTACACCTGACAAATGGCTTCATCCCAAAGGTAAGTAATGAAACAACGCTAGAAAAGTACCACTATCCCTTGAAAATAATGAATTCAATGTCGAGAGTGTTAATGCTTTCTAAAGCTCGCACCTAATACTGTTATTTATGAAAAAGTGTCCTTTACCAATTATTTCTTGAAAGCAGATAAAAAGGACTGTATCCATATTCTTAGTTTGAACTATATATTTAAATGAATTATATACTCAGTTTATGTGTGAGAAAATATCTGCTTAAAGCGTTACGACATTAAAGCCGAGATAATACAAACGTAAGCATTCCTTAATCCAATTACCAATGTGGGATTAATTTTTCGTATACATTTTATTGGCATGAGTACATTTTGTTGGTACTTTTAATTGATGTACCTATGCAGTATACAAGTTTACCAATTTTATGTATTTGTATGTAATAGGAAAAAGTTCGAAGGCTATTAAAAAAATTAGCAACACCTGCTACAACTTTGTTTACTGAGTACTTTGGATGAAATTATATATTTATATCTTATAAAATGTATAGATCCTCGGAGCAGAGAAAGGTGAATAGTCTGATTAAAGAAAGCTGCTGTGTACATAGCTTACATACGTTGTATTCCATTGTCCTTAATACAAAGGCACTGTTTAATATTGTATAAAAATCGTAATAAAATATGATATATCCTTCACAAAAATATAATTGAATAGCTGACCCTTTATCCGTACATTTCTATTTTACTTATTTAGTTTTCATTAGAAACGCATGTATATATTTGATCCCGTTATAAATTGTTATGACTATGCAATCTATTTATGACATTACGTCAATGACGTAATTACTATTTAAAATATAAAAACGTCACCTATTTTCTCAAAACTGTTTGTATATGAAGAATAATACAGTAAATATGAATGTATTTGCTTTATTTACCAGCGTATGTCATATATATATATATATATATATATATATATATATATATATATATATATATATATATATATATATATATGACAAAAGTTTTCCGTCCATGGGCCAGATGATGCATAAAAAATGAGTTAAGGTACCATAACAGAATATCAATAAAGTATAGCTAGGATATTTTTCTGACTTTATCTTACATTGACTAATATATATATATATATATATATATATATATATATATATATATATATATATATATATATATATATATATATATATATATATATATATTGATGTTATACACACAGAGATGGACAAAAAGAGAAACATAGATATATACATATATAGACAATGAGATACCGGTAGAATAAGGATACACCTTTATATATGTAGATAATCCTTGACTAATAAAGATAGTTTTGACCTAAAGAACGTTTAATCCTCTAAATGATCTTAAATATGAGTTGTTTGTACAGAATATAATTCTATAATATCTCTTTTTGTCACAATTTAACTTCAGATGAAATACAACAGATGCATTGTGACAGGACGACCAAATACTGTTTGTATTACCTGCACAATCAACACACGCATTGTTCTTAGGATTGAAATATTTACAATAATGAACAACTGTTTCATTTTCAGGAAATGGTTCAATGGAAAATGTAGACAGGTTTACATTCCACTAATTACCCACCAGCTTTACGAGACAGACGAGAATTATCATAAATTTCCCACAATTTCATACTTCAGAAAAATAATTTTATCTGCATTTAGCCATTTTACCGTTATATATATAATGTATGTGTGTGTGTATGTGTGTGTGTGTACATTCACAGTTTCACAAACGCTAGTGGTTTATTAGTGACACGTTTAATACTTATGCAATACACATCTAATCTTGTATCTCATTTAGCACTTATTGCTCCGGCATAATTAGTGTATTCCACCATTAGATGAAGAAAACCATCCATGGTAGTGTGTTGGACCTAACTCCCAATAGAAAATATTGATATTTAGCTGGCGTCTTCACCATCTTTCAATTAATTTGTGATCAGAAGGTTAAATAACGTTTTGCGAAAAAAAATGTATTTCAAGGGTGCACTGTATATAAAATATGTCACAAGTTGATGAATTCGTATATTTCAAAACACATCCCTGTACAGTTTTTACTGCTATTTCTGTCGGCTATTTACATTCGAAATATCTTCCTATGAGAAATAGATTGAAGATGTTGTTTCTGATTTAGAAGCCAAATAGGTGTCTGCTGACTAATTTTCAAAAATAAAGAACGGTGGATCTCCGGGAAATTCTTAACCTGTCAAAACGAACCGAAGAGAAACCCCGAAGAAGATAACAGTCTAGAATTGGTAAATGTCACACATTTCTTGATTTCTTGACGTTGATCTTCATAAAGCTAAACTATAATATGCACTGACGTAGGTTAGTACAGTTCATGCTCTAACATCTGTCATAGTCCAACAAACAGATGAATTATTGTCATCGCAGAGACAACGTTACGAGTTATAGTAACCATTCCTTAATTACTTAATATTATAAACGTCGAATCTCCTTTCTTCTGCACAATCTACAGTTTAATAGGTTACATATCATTTTTTGACGGTCTTCGCTATGACATTGTTTGGTCGTTTCTTTGCATGTCAAGGATCGTATGTTTGTTTTTATCACACCTTGTGTTTATTCGTTAACATACTTTTGTTATCTTTCCCGTCTTAAACAGTACAATTTATAACTCGGTACATATTACTGTTTGATAGGTCTTTGAATACATATCGCCGTTTTATTCACCCGTGGAAATCAATAATGTCATATTTGTAATCCTGTGGAACACCTTTTATGTCATCGTCCAGACTCCAAATTCATCACTTGTACACAAGACGTACGTCTTTGGTATGCGCCTACGGTTCAAGCGTAATGCAGCAGTCAGCAAAGCGGATTGTACGTTTTTACCCTCTATCGTTACGCTTAACTTAGCAGGAACAATAATAGAGCTCAACTAGGGTTTACAATACGATTTCATTTCCAACTTTATTTCTGAACAATATTAACAATTTGACATGTTCAAAATAGCTGCACAAATCTATCACTTATAACAGTGCGGAACATTGTTTAATTCATGCATGAAGGCTATTGAAATGAATTCCATTAACAGGTAATCTGCGTATGTCACGTGCTTTATTTTGCATCATCATTGTTGTCACAGTAAGCAATCATAAGAATTGTTCTTGTACCATAAAAGGTATCAGCCATTACAGTAAGTGCCACCACTTATTTCAATGAATGTGCATGATCTATTGAACTTTGTATAGACACTTTTCTACAACATAAGCACAAAAAAATGCAAGTTACTTTTTTTACTGGATTCGTAATAGGCCGAACATACTAAGTTTTGGTTTTCTCTCAGTTTCTATCTTTGTTGATGTATCAGGATCATGCGATGAAAGTGGGTGTTCTCGTCATTATTTATGTTGATATTCAGTCTACCTAAATGCTAATGAACAAGCACTTATTGAAACAAGATAACTGTAGAAATATTTGAATGGACAATGCATGTAATATATGCAAATAATTGTCACTGAAATATTTCTCGATTGGGTCAGAGTTACAATACCGACATTTTGGTTTCAAAATTCAGCTAAGTTTATACCATTCGGTTTGGAAGCTGGGTATTAGAGTGTTGTTTTTTTTGCAGCAGAGTAATGGGTGATTTACACTGTGTAATTCACATTCAAAGTTATTTTGACTTAACGGTTTATACATTACTGATTGTGGCCGATTGCATTCGTTTCGTCCTTGTCCTTATCCGCGTATATTTCGAAGCATTAAGTCAACTAGTGCTACACATATTATGGTTATTTAGTACGATATATGAAGCTATAGTATCCAATCCGATCTTGACGATGTGTTTGGAATGAACTTTGCTTTCTATTGGACCATACTTGAGACTGCACTCTTGCCGGTGACCACATACAATTAAAAATTGTAAAATATCCGCAACAATCTGCTAATGATTCTCTGCAAAACAATGTATATTTATATCAAGGAATTAGCAGTAAATGGTATACTAGTCTGCTTTATTATTACTAACACTATAACATTTCATGTACCTTACTATCTAGACTAGCGTTATCTTTGATTTATATATTATCCATTGGAATGACAAGCATTAGGTCATGTGGTCTGATGTGATATTATCGTTTTCTGAGACATACTTGCACTTTGGATGTATACATTCAATAAATATTCTGCACATTCTGGGGAAAACAACTCCATTGATAAAAACCTTCGGAAAATTAACACATGATCATTTTGAGGCTTTGGCTTAAGGAAGCAAGAAATCATAAATGTTTTGTTCAATATTTGGTGGAAAAGAATATTTTGGGTAAAGGTGTTTTTGTTTTAATCAGTAAATCTCCATCTGACGCTCACTTAAAAGGTATAAATTAAAATTAAAATAAACAAACGAAATAGAGTGAAGATAGATCGGGCTCCAAGAAAGACAAATGCAATTAGATAAAGAAGAAAGAAGGAGGAAAAATGCAGTTGCAGACAATGCATTTACAGAAGAAAGAAAAAAGCAAATGCAATGGGAGAAACATGATATAGAAAGGGAAAAGAAAGAAAGAGACTTTTCGTTTGGATTAAAGGAATTAGAGCTCGCAACTTTCAAAATCGGCAGGAAATACAACAAAATATTGCCTCCTATACATAAGACATTAAGTTAGGATAGTAAATTGAACTAGTGTATTGGTAAATCGCTATAAATAGATCAATACTTAGATACACGAGTTTAATATGTGTATTAATAACATCGTCTTTTCACACGCTATACCGACAACAATAAATTCGCATGCGCTCAATACGAATTTAATGATTTTAAATCTTTCTTGGAAAGAGAGTAAACATATCTTAAAAAAGGTTTGTAGACTTTAAAAAACACACCAAAAAACAAAAGCATCTGATACGTTAGAAGCTATTTACTACACTTGGAAATTAAACTAACGTCAAATTTTCTCTGACTAAGGAGTCTCGAATATATATTGAAGTGACTGAACCTATTGGAATTTCAGTTTAAAGGAGCTGTTAATCTGGTAATCATTGAAACTTGTCCAAAGAATCTAATTAATTAATTGAGGCCAAACAAATTATAATAAATCTTATAATTGAAAGACGCATTGCTATGTATATCCATCCCTTAGTCATCGAGAACTTTACTTACAGTCCATAGCCCAGGCATTTCAACAGCCTCCTTAATACGAACAGATTTGAATACGGCATTAGAGACGTTTAACATTTGTCTACAGTGACTTGAACAAATCTTACTCTTATCTCTTTTTTGCAATTATATCAACTCTAACTTCTGAAGGATGAAGGTTACGAAAACTTTATTACAATTAAAACAAGAAATAGCACACGATCAGAGATTTATGAACGTCTTATTACCCTTGTAATTATGTTAAGACCTTGGAGAGTTGAAGCATATGATCAGCCATGAGTTTGCCTTTTGTTATGCAGCAGATAAATGCTGGAAGTATCTTTCTATCACATTTCTAAGAACGTTCAACTTGAACAAATCAATAAGTTATTTCTTTTCATCAAGGCTAGAGCAGAAAATATTTCCATAATGTTAGCAGATGGCATGATGTCTAGTCTAACATCATATACTATTATTATAGCTGGATGAGTACTTCTTGGTCAGGGAAATATTGCTTCAGTTTTGAACATCAAGACAAGTACATATATCTAAATTTTTTAAACACAAAGACAGATGCATCAACCTAGATGCAGTCAGTAAAATCGTGGTATAATCATCATTTGTCCTATGTTATAAACCGTATAATATAATAAGAAATCTATTAGAACAACTAGAATCTTATTTTCGTTATAGCTTTTGTGCTAAACACAGATATATTTCTATATTTGTCCATGACACCTATATATATATATATATATATATATATATATATATATATATATATATATATATATATATATATATATATATATATATATATATATACCACTGAAATCAAATATCGAACATCCGATAGTTTTTTGCTCTCATTGTTCAGTCATTTTATTTATTTATTTGTTCATTTATTATCTATTTAATTTTTATGTATTTGTAATATTTTAAAAATCTATGTATCTTTTCATTTGGTTATCTATTGGATCAAACATCACTTAGTCTAAATGATATTACTTAATTGGGCGATTTGTTCTTTCCGTTTGCTCCTTTTTTGTATAAGGGAATGGTAACTTTCTTGTGTTACCGAAAGTAATTCAGCAAATCATTAGAACACCCTCAGGGCTATGTGTCGACCAAACTGTTGATATCCACCGTTGAAAAACACATAGCTGTGTCTGAAATCCCTAAAGAAATGTTTGCCATCTTATACAGGCCCCTTTATAAAGACAAAAAACATAATTTTATATATCAGCGAAAATAACCCATCAACATGGTATATAGGTAGACATATATATTACTAGACCGACTTATGATCGAAAAAGTGCACTGAATTAATATTCGGAATTTATCTTCTTAAACTCAGTAACATTTAGCTATTTTAATATGCATCGCCGTAAAGCAAATACAAAAACAGTAATCAAACATATTACCACAGCAATAGGTAAACCTATGCAGTTAGCTACGTCATAATCTTCAACTATGCACATACGTTACACGCACAACATATGTTTACATAACACTTTGATTGAAAGGTTTAACTTAATACCTGTATAAGTAAAACAAGTTTGTTTCAAGACTAATTTTAGTTTCCAACACATTGTAGACTAAGACGTGCATATCTAAAAGCAAACCAGGTATTCCTTTACCTTTTAGCGCACTTGAACAACCACAATGACTTTGAACAAAATGAAACTAAAGAAACTGTTATATTCTGCTGAAAAGAGCCGCCAGCCTTAACAGCGACATTAAAATTTGAAGCTAGACATAATATGCTTGCAGATGCCTCGGGAGAACTAATACTGCTGCTAGCTCTTCATGTTCTATTTGAGCAAGTACATGTAATACAATAAAAAGTCATATTTTAGTAAACCTACCTTAAAGATTATACATCATATCAAATAAATTTCCCTTCTATCTATATGTATTCCATTCTTCGATTGGTGGACTATAAAACAACAAGGGAATAGTGTGGCTAAATAGAACAAGGAAAATGAAAGATTAATTAAATAACGTATGATAATTGGAATGATTTTGATGCCTTTATTGATTTAAATATTCGACTGGAGGAATGAAGATTCGATCACGTTTCACGAGTCTATTACCCCACATTTATGATTCCTGTTAAATGGAGAATACAAGATTCGTTTTTAAATGGAGAATACAAGAAATAAAGAATTGAACACAATACAGTTATAGATTCCATTCGACGCCAATTTAAATACTGGCAGTAAGAAACACATTTACATATTTGGAAGGAAACATTTTTCTCGCGAAAACAAATATGGTTTTATGTCTTCTTATCTTTATGGATGTCTGCTTTATATATTAGCGAAGCAGATAACTTTTCAATTGTTAATAGTTGAAATGGACTTAAACATTAGGGATCTCTTAAACATTAAATATTGGACAAAAGTCAATATTATAGCGTTCTAAGATATCAAAATGTCAAATCACCCGCAATGTAGACAAATATTGTAGTCATAATCAAATATTTTACATCGTTAATTGTATCACAGGTTATGATGGATTTAGTTAATTGATATTCTCTAAACAGAAATGACTCCGAACCATCAAGGAGATCGATCCAGAGTTGTATCAATCGCTGCATAATCCGGTTTCCGAATTATAGCTTTTCCGAACTAGTGCGATAAATTGAAAGAATCTACTAAATAGAACAAACATAACTCAAACCTCTAATATATAAATTGTAATCCAATTGTAAAGCAATCTTATGCACTGTAAATATTTATAAAACAAAATGCATAAACACGTAACAAATGTGCTAAGTGTCAAGGAATAGTGCAAGTACATACTAATTATAACGATCATATTTAATAGATTCCGTTCACACGTACTGAACTGTCTAAAGTAGTTGTATTTGTTGGCACTGACTAAACGAATGTTTGATTAATAGTTCCTTCTCGTTGTAGGTTGCTCGGAACCTCTTTCATGATTCAGATGAATGGAGATTGTCCATCAATTCATCGAAAACGAGTTTTAATTCTAATTTGCTGCATGATGACAATAATTTGCTATCATTTCCAATTGGTCATTCAGACCATATGACGGAAACCTATAACAAACAAGAAACAACGTTTGAAGTGCATATACTATGATCAACATCAGTGGCAGATTTGTGGCGTTTTGAAGAATCTTGTTCTCTTGCTTGGTCTGCAGACTGATGTTCCCTCTGCGAATGCGATTGTCTTGCGAGATATACTGTACCCACTACATAAATATAGATTGGCCACTACAACAGTCATACAGGTCTGGGAGGAAAAGTATTCGGCATCCATCACGTGTTGAATCTCGGAAGGTTTGGTACCACTCTTGTACATCAAGCTGGATCTGGTAAAAGCTATGGACACAACACTAGAAGCTAAGATACGATACATAGGGTTGTCTTTGTTTGTCCTCAGGTTCGTGAACGTCTTCGTGATGATGCGTTGGATCGTGCAATGCGTGGTATGGAAAAGACAGCATGGAAAGACTTCAATGTAGTGGCAACACCATTCCTTAGAAACAACTAGGCAAACAAATAAATCGTGGTGGTGCAAATCCTCCACAACAAATACAAACGTCATGTTTGCAATATGTCACTTAAGTTACATTTGTGTGTATTCACATGATACTGTGATTGGGTGGACATGAAGATTGATGTCTGCTGCATGATGCTCCAGTGCCAGAGATTAATGTAAACTGTCACATCGCAATCATCGTAGTAATATGACTGCACCGTTGTTAAATATATGATAAGAATACAAATCACACACACACACAAACACACACAGACACACACACATGCAGGTTTGTTCCAAGTTATAAACACATTATATCGATTGTCGAGAGGTTAGTCATTGCTTCAGGCAACTAGTTCATATACCCACCATAAATTACAATGCATATTCAAACCTAAGCTATCAAATTGCTAAAGACCATACAATAAAAACAACTGTAGTCCTAATTTTCTGTTAACGCTTTTGCATTTAATTTCTGCATAAAATCTCCAATATGGAGAGAATGAAATGACAATACATATATATGATCATAAGACAGAATGCAAACTTGGAATTTACTGACGATAACAATTTACTAGATATATACCAAATGTCGGAAACACTTGGGTCATGCGAATTTGTATTCATCACTTCACCAGATGGAGAATGAAATTACAGAGCAATACATGACAAAGAATACAAAATAATACAAAATAACGGTAGTCGTTAATGTGGTCTATCAACTCAAAAAAGTTGGTTTCATTTTATAAATAATCAAGTATGTTCAGTGTTGTTTTATAATTTACAAACGTTAATATGTGCTTCCTTGATTTATCGAAAATGTTAGTAACGCCTTTTACACAATATCTTTGAACGCTCTGCCAATTGGCAACATAAGTTATATAAATTATTATAATAAAATACGTTTATAATGTCTACTACTTGCGATCTTCTAGCTCTGTGTAACATGATAATACAGATAAAACACTAGTACAATGTGTGATTATCACTCAGAAAATATTACAACGCATGCACAACAAACATATCCAAATACATGTACGAATACAAGAATATTTCAGGTGTATCCAGACTCTCTGAATTGTTCAGTTTAAAATAATCCATTTTGTCAACTTGGGAGCTATATATCATCTCATACTGTATTAGAAAATGAATAAGTATGTGAACAAAAATACATTTTTACACATTTTCGGTGTCGCTTTATTGCTTTGGAGACTTTACAGTTTCACTGTTTGCAATGATAAATATGATAGTAATGGCTTGGGTACTGTAGACAAAAATATAAACTAAGACATTTATATAATTCAGTCTCTACATATATTGCATTTCTGCTTCGAATGAATGAAAGTTGGATTAATGTGATACCGGCGATTAAGGTCATTTGATCACTGGTTTGAACCATCAAATTTTATGATGGTTGGTTTCCCGTGGGGAAGGAATGGTGCCACATCAACACGGTCATTTAACACACAAAGTGCGCTTGTTAATTTGGAAGTCATGTCATACCACTAAAAGTGGCTAATGACATGAATGTAAGGAGTGGGAAAAGACCCAACACACACTCAACCCTATCAACCAATCAAAAGTAACGTACTACGGGTGCAATGGCACCAAATGGTAACGAGAGAAAAATAGTTTTCTCATATCGTCATTTTTGTTGGAGTCCGGTCGATGAAAAGGAGGAAAATATCCCGGAAAACCAGCCGTTGTCGTATATGGATGTCGTTTACGCCCCGGAACGCCCTATTCGTACTTATTTCAAATAAATTTCAGTTATAAAAATGGACAACCTAATACCAATATTGTGTAAGCCACCTAAGCAATTGTATCAAATAAAAGAGTCGTAGAATTTTTCTTTAACATCCTAACTATACCAATTTTCTATTACAATAGTGTACGTATCATAAGTCCCTAACACATTTGTTTAAGTAATAATATGTCTATGCGACATATAAAAGTGTAGTCACTATTTGGTAGATAGATTGTTAATCTTGAGCGGTGTTCAAAATTGATCAAGTCAGGTTTGTAATAGAGATTATTCGAAGAGGGTATCTCGTAACCAATTGAGAACCCTATTATTCAGGCAATTGACGGCAAATATGAAAGCTTTTCAATCCTTTGCGCAGGCAGGTACCGGGGTGCAGCATGTCGCTGGCTCCAGAGTTTCTCATCGGCTGCTTTTATTCCATGCTACTGAATTATTATTTCCCAGGATGTCTTGGCTGGTTATTCAGGAGACGATACGCCATCAGGTGGTCCCTCCATTTTAGTCCCCACAGCTAGTGACGCCATTAGCATCGTGTAGAGTCCGCCATCTTGTTTCCACGTGGCAGCCGTCTTTTTCCTATGTACCAAGGCTCGTAGAAATGTTACTACAGGTAGCTTTTTTGGTAACCAGCGTTCACACACAGTGGTATTCCAGTCATCGAATCCAGGTACCTTGAAGCTCCTATGGTTGCAGTTTTTTTCTGCAATCCTAATGGTCTCCAGTTATCTGTGGCTTCGCTGTAGTACACCGTATCCAGCTGTAGTCCGGTCCTGCCTGCTCCATGTCCGTTTCTGCTTGGACCAGTTGTTTGTGAAATCATTCGCTATAAGGTGTGCGATATAAACAATCTCCAATCTATACGTCTTCACTGCAAATCGTTTCTTCCAATTAGCCATTCAATAAGAAATACTTTATTCAAGGAGGTGCCTGAAATTAACAATTTAAAAAGCGCATTTATAATCTCAACACTCGTGTTCACTGGCATCCTTATTGGAGTAAAATGAGGTTGCCCTTAACTTAATCAAAATCTCGTTACAAAAATTATAATTGCAACTCGACCGTGCAGCTATAGGCAAAATTACAAGATTAAATCTCCTACTTGTTTATCACAATATCACACTTAAATTATACATACCATTTTGAATATCAACACAACAAAACACTTCTTTAGAAAGTAACATTACTATTGCGATGCCATTCATAGTTGAATTTAAATGTCGAAAATAGCAAACTACATCACACTCATTACTAATATGCAAGAAGTTCTAAGTGCTATGAACAATTGCTAACAGTTTTTCTCCCCTTTCCCAAATGACTGGACGTCACGTCAGCAACAGCTCGCTCAACACGTACACTCAAATAACCATTGGGTCTCTCTCGTTCCTTAAGTTGACATTATGTTTTTTTATATCCCCTACAGATCAGTAACTTCTTTTATCTTCTTTTAATTATCATTGTTTACTGCCTCCTTCGTCGTTCAATACCTTGGATACACGATATTCGTTCGACTTCAGTTAGTCTCTGACATTTGCCTGTGTCTTTTCCGATATTTTAAACGCAGTATGAATATTGGGAAAGATATATGCAATCTTGATTGTCAGATCAACGTATAAACTAGGTCGTGTATGGGTTATTGGAGGCCAGTGAAATCATGCGATGGTAATATTTTGGCGACTTTTGATCCTCGACGTTCTAAATCCCAGTTCGCTCTTTCTCTCATTCAGTTTTCATCTTATTTTTCGTATCTTATCAAAAGCCAAGTCGATAAATTAAACCTTGTTCGTGTTGATTTAATAGGACTAAATCCGATTTGTCTCCAAAGAGACACTGGACTATAATCATTAATGACAGCGAGAAGATCGTATCCGTCAGTCTTGTTTAAATGGCCAATTTACAGCTTATGGAATATTACAATTTACTAACAATGTAACATTAACACAGAAAGTTCAATTGGTACTATATTAAATGAATATATAACTAATATATAAATAGCTCAATTGCCTATATGTGAAATCTCTACGTTAAATTGTAATCTAATATTGGTTCTTGGCTATTTCCATAATAAGTCGAATAAAGGTGTTACTATTTTAAGTTCTTAATATAAAGGTGACAACTCGATATGTCAAATTTTTGCAGACGTAATTCTTTAAAAAGCTGATTTTGTAAACGTTTGCCGCAATACTATACTTAAGATTTCTCCTTATTCTGTGACATTAGTAAGTTATGATCTGCTGCCCAAGTGAAAATGTAAGACGCTCTCTCCTTTATTGTTCTTTTGTAATCCTAACTGATCCAGAATCATTTTTGCATTAGTAAATAGGTGTATAAGATGTGTTTTACCTTCTTAATACACTGGCCATTTTAATATATTAAATGGTATGATGTTTCATTTATACACCGATTGCACAATACTTGTCACCGATAATCCTGTTGACGTGCAACATGGTCTTGATATGCTTAGTAGATATTGCAATAACCGGAAACACCCAGTCAAAAAAAAAAATTGTCTTCCGTTGGAAACGAAAGCATACAAATACCTTAAGATAATCAATGCCGATGTATATGTTGTAAATGAATATAAGTATGTAGGTCTTAAATATTTCTTTAGAAAGGAAAGTTCTCCAACGATCTAAAACCTTTTGTATATTTAGGTATTAAAATATGAATTTACTTACAAATTATATGCATAAATAATTTAGATTTGACTATTGATTGTCATCTAAAATTGCTCGATCAAACTGTTTGCACCGATTATAACATATGCTTGTGAAATGTAGGGATTTGTGAAAAATGATGTAGTCGAAATGCTTATTATTCTTGAAAGTAAACAAATATGCTCCTCAATGCATATGGCGAACGTAGTCATTTCGCCTTAATTATTAACATCAAAATTTGCATGATAATCTATTTGGCTAAATTGGTTACGTGGGCATGAATAAAACTTACCTTATCGTATGTATTTTCTCTTATACAAGCACTTTGGTGATATTTCGTACGACAATAAATGGTCACCTCAAGTTAAATCTATATTAGATCATGTTGGGTTAAGTTACGTAAAGACACGCACATATTTATATCAGTCAAATGGCTATCAAATTTGGTAGAACAATCAATACAAGTTCAATACATACAAGATTTTTCAGAAATTATCAATATGTTATCTAAACGTTTAAATTTCATGTTTTTTAAAACTAGTTTTTACGTAGAAAAGACTAACTTCTCCCTATGAAAAGGGTATGTATCATCAAATGTTATAAGTTACAGAAATTAATTGAATTGTCGGTGTTGAATACCTACATAACCCGTGTGACTTGTTTTAGAGTCGTTTACAGTTTCTTGCGTCCTTCATAACTTGAACAAGTATTATACGATTTTCGTTTCGTCTTGAACATGTCTAGAGTATTGAACTAAATGACTGGCATAATGTGTTTGAAACAATCACGCTTTATAACAGCTAATTGGCCTACCTGGTTTTAGAAAGATTATAGTTGCATAAATCCAAACATGGATTTCTAACAAACTTCGAAGTGCACCCGTAGAACAAGATTTTTGACAAATTGGAAAGTGAGCAAAGTTGATGTATCTATATTTATCTTATTTAATAATAATAATAATAATAATAATAATAATAATAATAATAATAATAATAATAATAATAATAATAATAATAATAATCAACAGACTATATAATATAAGATAAACCGCAGTTCCACAGATGATATGACCAAATAATGAAAACCATAATTTTCTCGAGCGATCAGTAATAGCAGCAGAGGGGGTGGATCAGACGTCTCTAATTGGGTTGGATTTTAAGCAAAACATTTTAAGTCTCCTTTTGCCAAATGGAGCCTTAACGATTTTAGAGCCCTATTTGTCAAATTAGGGGTCTCTCAAAACTGAAGAAAAGGGGGGTTATGAGATCACTTCAATATTATTTTTTTTAGAGACCTTATTTTATGAATTGGAAGCTTCTACGATGGCCTTTTTGTACAGTAATAACGGGAATGGGATACTTATTTCATGAAATCAATGTGTCTACTGAAGACGAAACTAACAGCGTCGATTCGGTCTTCAGAGACACCATCACCCTCTCTGCTGCCATGGTTTAACCAAATATTTTATCATGTCCGACAAGATATCGCTTTCGAGGATCTAATAAATTTATCGTCACAAATCTGTGTAGGATTGACTGGGCGTGACTAAAGAAATTTCTAAATCGATTATGATCCATATCACCGCAGCACCAAGTTTGCCAAATATCTCGTAGCGTATAAGTATCAACTCCGTTGAATATACATAATAAATTGCAGTTATCTCTGATCACTTTTGGTATTTGAGTGTATCGTTTAGTGACATATCACATCAGTATTTTTATGCCTGCCTCTGGAAAATATCCTGGCAGGGTTCTTTTGATTGTCTAACATCACTTCATCGTATACGACTAAATTGTTAATACTTCCATCGATATCATCAATACTCGGTGCCTCTTCGATATCGGTTATAAATTCAATACAACCCTCGCCGTTGATTTATATTGCTCGTTCGTTGTAATCCTTTTGCACTTCGTAACATCTCTGATCGTCTACACTCGGGGCTACTAAATACAACTTCTTCCATTTCATCCATCTCGTTATCAAATTAAGTAACAATTGTGTCTTGCCACTTCCAGATGGTCCGATTATAATCATTCTAATTGAATTCGGCAACATCGCATGGTGTTTAATAGGTTCCCGTCGTCGGGTAGCTGAATAATCAATTACATTCATGTTATTATATATAAATTATGGATCTATATTGTGTGAAGTGTAAAAAACGTACTGGCACAGATGACTTGACGACGATTACAACTAGCAATAACCGATCAGCACTTTCCGGTAAGTGTGTACAATGTAGTACAAACATTTTTAGATCTATTGCTAAGGATTTAAAAAAACGAGGAGGTGATATCGCAGCCAAGCTATCTAAACTCCCAGGAACACCATGGGCGAAGTATCCAGGAGAAAAAACACCTTCCAGGATATAGTTATTGTGGACCAGGAACCAGACTCGATATCAAACTCGATGATCAAAACCAACCTCGACGTGGTGAAGAACCAATAAACGCCATTGATAAGGCGTGTCATGCTCATGCTGTCGCTTATAAAAGCAGCAATCTGCAACACAGACATCTCGCAGATGTAAAATTGATTCACACGTTGTATTCTATCATTGATAAATCCTTCAAAGAAAAATTGGCTTCATTGTTAGTAAAATCGGTGATGAAAGGTAAATTGATGTTAGGTGCCGGTAATTAATAACAACATGGAATCTATTTATTATTCTTCAAAAGGATACTGGAGGGGTAAAGCAGCAATTGGTAAACTCGCTAGCGTCGCAAAGGTGAAAAATACCACTGCAGCGGATTGATTATCTAAACAGGCGATATGGCAAATTTATCTACCACCGCCTAAACGAATTAACTACTCGCATTTTGATGTGACTGTTCCTAATGAAGTTCATCAGTCTGATATATTATTTCTGCTACATGATGGTGTTTACAAATACGCGTTAACCGTAGTTGATGTTGCGAGTCGATACAAACAAGCAGAACCGTTAAAGACAAAATTATCAACTGAAGCGGCTTCTGCATTTGAAAGGATTTATCGGAGGGGTCCTCTGCTTTGGCCAAATCTATTACAAGTTGATCCTGGCAAGGAATTTTAAGGTATGGTTCTATCAACGATGAAGAATCATAATGTCACTATCAGACGAGGGCATACTGCAATACATCGCGATCAGGCAATTGTTGAACGATTTAATTGTACACTTGCTGAGCGGTTATTTGAATATCAATACGCCGAAGGAATTTATTCAGGACAAACGATCTCGTGAATGGGTCAAGAGATTACCAGCTGTGATTACCGCGCTGAATAACGAGATTACTCGAACAATCAACATGAAAGCTAACAACGCAATTAAAAAGAAGTATATACCCGTACAACCGCAAAAAGATTTTTCAAAACAACCAATACTCGGCAATGTCACTGTTAGGTATTTATACAAACCAGGAGAGCTTGAAGGTGGCACAAAAAGGGCTACTGATCGTATTTGGAGTATTACTGCGCATAAAATATCCGGCATAACACGATCTACGGGTAGGCCAGCAATCTATAGGATGGATTTGACCGCTCCTCAGCGAGGATTTACTTGTGAACAACTGCAAGTGATACTCGAGGACACTCAATTACCGCCGCGTGGTCTTAACTAGCACCTCTTCTGCGTCTATTACATTCAAGGCAAGTCAGCATCACATTATCTCTAGTATGACCTACGCTGCTATCTTTTCTGTCTACGGTAAATTGCCGAGAATCCTTATCCGACCAACACCAACACATTATACAATTGCAACTGATTATTCTGTTGTTGCTTCAGCGTAATTATTAATTCAGCATCAATATCAAATTCTCTATTATTTTTTTGTCCTGTTGTTTATAACCAGAAAGTTTTTTTCTGATTATGTCCTTGACTCTGTCAACGCTGACAATATCACTTATTGTAATGTCATTATCATCTAAAACAACTCTTCAAAGCTGATTTATTCTTCGTACTCTGGACACTGCGAGATAAACTAAATTTGACCACTCGATGTGATTATTCACCATCCAAACAATTGTATCTGTTATAGCCAATCCCTGTGAAGAATGTATCGTCGCTGCGTAACCTAGCGTCCATGTGGATTTATCAGCGCGCAATGCATCTTCGACGACGCTGATATCAACTAGCACAATATCATTTAATACGAGACTCTGCTTCTCACGCTGTCCAGGAATATCAACTTCGATATTATGTTTTAGTGTATCCGAAGGCCTATAACACAAAGGTACTGGAAGTGTTGTAAATTTTTCTTTATCCAATTCAAATAACTTCATCTGAAGTGTGTCTCTGACTATCTTTCTGCTCGCTACTATCAAATCGTTTGGTCTCCACGTTTCCCAGAAGACATTTAATGGTGTTTCCGAAATTATTTCACGCGCTATCTCACATTGTATTCTATCAGGTTGTAATCTAATTAGTTTCTTGAACTCTCGTAATTGTTCATCAAGTGCTCTATGATCAGTACTAATTTCTTCATAATAGTCTACAAAATTCTTTAGACAATTATGTGGGGATAAACCGACAAATGGTGGTGGTTGACCATGATCGCCGTACATTATTACTTTTGTATTCGCTAGTAATAACCACTCGAGAAATCTTTGTAATACATCTAACTTCACCGTGCATATCTCATCCCAAATAATGAATTCAGGAATAAATTTCTCACCCATTCGTTCAGGAGTCCATTCATCGCCTTTCCATCGAAAGAAACTGTGATAAGTACAAGCATTAATTCCTCGTTGTTTCATTTCTCTGGCAAGTCTGTGTGTCGGTGTTAACACAATCATATTTGATTTCCCACGAAATAACTCAATTGCACGAGTCGTTTTTCCTGACCAGCCACATCCGTTTAAATAGACTGTTGTATATCTACATATTGGATCAGATATCTGCGGTGCATTAGATAGTTCAGATATCTGATTATTTTTCAAGTAATTGTTTTCAATCGTAACATCTGCTGATTCAGAATAATCACACGGTATTTCCTTTTTAATTCTCCATGATCCCCAGCTCTCGTCGAAATTAATAAATTCAGCCACTACTTCGCTGTGTTTCGCGTTTGTATAAAACGAATCAGTGGCTACTCTAACTGCGGTGTCAGGAAATCTATTTATCATTGAAAATAAATTGATAGAAGCATAAGCTAGCATAGATGCTCTCAAATGTGTATGCTAAAGATTTTCTCCGTCTGCGTAAGTAACAATTGTACCAAATTTTGTTCCATCAGACAAGAAAGCATCTTTACGATCGACATATATACCCTTAGATGTTATATCCGTGATTATAAAATCGTATTCGACATTATCTATAATCAATCGTGAAGAATATATTATATTGTCGTATTTTCCACCCTGAGTAAATTTACCAATTATTCTTCTACCGAGATCTTTTGCGTCTTTATTCCTAACTTCAAATAGCTGTTTGGACCATTTCACGATATATTCTTCGTCGAGATCGGGAAACTCTTTTCGTTGTTCGCTGATTATACTATCTAGACTATCAGGTCGTGGTAATCAGACCTCAGTCTGTGCTCGATATGATATAATCGATTCACTGACAATCAACGATAACAGCATTTTAGAATCAATCATATACCGTAATAGCACTATTGGCATCCAGTGTTTTTCAGAGATATGTCTACCAATCAAAACGTAACAGCACGGATGAAGTCCTGTAGCCAATTTAAATGATGCCACACGAGCAAATCCGGTTAAATCAAAATCGGGTAGTGGTCCATTAATCGCAACACGGGCCATCTCATATGTGGGATGTCCAAATCGCTTGAAGTACTTAGCACATTCTCCGTACCCGAGAAAACTCCCTGGATAACACGCAACTATATCAACTGAAATAATACTTTCACGGTCAGATTTTGTATTCCATAATCCGCCGTGGTTATTTTCGATGCAGCTTGATTTGATGTCTGTGAGAAATTCAGCTCTTGTTGGTTTCCACGTGTTTCTCTTTCTGGCAAAATGAGCTGCAACCGACGGAATTGTAAAACAATTTGTTAGTAATTGTTCGTCGTCGAAACTGTCCGAGAAACTACTAGCTAGTTTTATCATCTTGTTATGGAGGGCTTCGGTACGGATTATCACAGTGACTAAGTCATCGCATTAGATAAATATTGTAACACCCTGTGTGTTATTTCGAAAAGACCAAGAGTTCAGGAACAAAATAGCTTTTTATAAATAATAAAGTTGAGATATAACATGCTTTACAATATCGCAAATCGACTTTACATAAACACAGTGTCCGTCACAACACTATCAACTTGTGAGAATATATAGCAGACTTGGTTATTTAAATGTCAAAATCAAGATCACTTCAATATTATTTTTTTTAGAGACCTTATTTTATGAATTGGAAGCTTCTACGATGGCCTTTTTGTACAGTAATAACGGGAATGGGATACTTATTTCATGAAATCAATGTGTCTACTGAAGACGAAACTAACAGCGTCGATTCGGTCTTCAGAGACACCATCACCCTCTCTGCTGCCATGGTTTAACCAAATATTTTATCATGTCCGACACGATATCGCTTTCGAGGATCTAATAAATTTATCGTCACAAATCTGTGTAGGATTGACTGGGCGTGACTAAAGAAATTTCTAAATCGATTATGATCCATATCACCGCAGCACCAAGTTTGCCAAATATCTCGTAGCGTATAAGTATCAACTCCGTTGAATATACATAATAAATTGCAGTTATCTCTGATCACTTTTGGTATTTGAGTGTATCTTTGAGTGACATATCACATCAGTATTTTTATGCCTGCCTCTGGAAAATATCCTGGCAGGGTTCTTTTGATTGTCTAACATCACTTCATCGTATACGACTAAATTGTTAATACTTCCATCGATATCATCAATACTCGGTGCCTCTTCGATATCGGTTATAAATTCAATACAACCCTCGCCGTTGATTTATATTGCTCGTTCGTTGTAATCCTTTTGCACTTCGTAACATCTCTGATCGTCTACACTCGGGGCTACTAAATACAACTTCTTCCATTTCATCCATCTCGTTATCAAATTAAGTAACAATTGTGTCTTGCCACTTCCAGATGGTCCGATTATAATCATTCTAATTGAATTCGGCAACATCGCATGGTGTTTAATAGGTTCCCGTCGTCGGGTAGCTGAATAATCAATTACATTCATGTTATTATATATAAATTATGGATCTATATTGTGTGAAGTGTAAAAAACGTACTGGCACAGATGACTTGACGACGATTACAACTAGCAATAACCGATCAGCACTTTCCGGTAAGTGTGTACAATGTAGTACAAACATTTTTAGATCTATTGCTAAGGATTTAAAAAAACGAGGAGGTGATATCGCAGCCAAGCTATCTAAACTCCCAGGAACACCATGGGCGAAGTATCCAGGAGAAAAAACACCTTCCAGGATATAGTTATTGTGGACCCGGAACCAGACTCGATATCAAACTCGATGATCAAAACCAACCTCGACGTGGTGAAGAACCAATAAACGCCATTGATAAGGCGTGTCATGCTCATGATGTCGCTTATAAAAGCAGCAATCTGCAACACAGACATCTCGCAGATGTAAAATTGATTCACACGTTGTATTCTATCATTGATAAATCCTTCAAAGAAAAATTGGCTTCATTGTTAGTAAAATCGGTGATGAAAGGTAAATTGATGTTAGGTGCCGGTAATTAATAACAACATGGAATCTATTTATTATTCTTCAAAAGTATACTGGAGGGGTAAAGCAGCAATTGGTAAACTCGCTAGCGTCGCAAAGGTGAAAAATACCACTGCAGCGGATTGATTATCTAAACAGGCGATATGGCAAATTTATCTACCACCGCCTAAACGAATTAACTACTCGCATTTTGATGTGACTGTTCCTAATGAAGTTCATCAGGCTGATATATTATTTCTGCTACATGATGGTGTTTACAAATACGCGTTAACCGTAGTTGATGTTGCGAGTCGATACAAACAAGCAGAACCGTTAAAGACAAAATTATCAACTGAAGCGGCTTCTGCATTTGAAAGGATTTATCGGAGGGGTCCTCTGCTTTGGCCAAATCTATTACAAGTTGATCCTGGCAAGGAATTTTAAGGTATGGTTCTATCAACGATGAAGAATCATAATGTCACTATCAGACGAGGGCATACTGCAATACATCGCGATCAGGCAATTGTTGAACGATTTAATTGTACACTTGCTGAGCGGTTATTTGAATATCAATACGCCGAAGGAATTTATTCAGGACAAACGATCTCGTGAATGGGTCAAGAGATTACCAGCTGTGATTACCGCGCTGAATAACGAGATTACTCGAACAATCAACATGAAAGCTAACAACGCAATTAAAAAGAAGTATATACCCGTACAACCGCAAAAAGATTTTTCAAAACAACCAATACTCGGCAATGTCACTGTTAGGTATTTATACAAACCAGGAGAGCTTGAAGGTGGCACAAAAAGGGCTACTGATCGTATTTGGAGTATTACTGCGCATAAAATATCCGGCATAACACGATCTACGGGTAGGCCAGCAATCTATAGGATGGATTTGACCGCTCCTCAGCGAGGATTTACTTGTGAACAACTGCAAGTGATACTCGAGGACACTCAATTACCGCCGCGTGGTCTTAACTAGCACCTCTTCTGGGTCTATTGCATTCAAGGCAAGTCAGCATCACATTATCTCTAGTATGACCTACGCTGCTATCTTTTCTGTCTACGGTAAATTGCTGAGAATCCTTATCCGACCAACACCAACACATTATACAATTGCAACTGATTATTCTGTTGTTGCTTCAGCGTAATTATTAATTCAGCATCAATATCAAATTCTCTATTATTTTTTTTGTCCTGTTGTTTATAACCAGAAAGTTTTTTTCTGATTATGTCCTTGACTCTGTCAACGCTGACAATATCACTTATTGTAGTGTCATTATCATCTAAAACAACTCTTCAAAGCTGATTTATTCTTCGTACTCTGGACACTGCGAGATAAACTAAATTTGACCACTCGATGTGATTATTCACCATCCAAACAATTGTATCTGTTATAGTCAATCCCTGTGAAGAATGTATCGTCGCTGCGTAACCTAGCGTCCATGTGGATTTATCAGCGCGCAATGCATCTTCGACGACGCTGATATCAACTAGCACAATATCATTTAATACGAGACTCTGCTTCTCACGCTGTCCAGGAATATCAACTTCGATATTATGTTTTAGTGTATCCGAAGGCCTATAACACAAAGGTACTGGAAGTGTTGTAAATTTTTCTTTATCCAATTCAAATAACTTCATCTGAAGTGTGTCTCTGACTATCTTTCTACTCGCTACTATCAAATCGTTTGGTCTCCACGTTTCCCAGAAGACATTTAATGGTGTTTCCGAAATTATTTCACGCGCTATCTCACATTGTATTCTATCAGGTTGTAATCTAATTAGTTTCTTGAACTCTCGTAATTGTTCATCAAGTGCTCTATGATCAGTACTAATTTCTTCATAATAGTCTACAAAATTCTTTAGACAATTATGTGGGGATAAACCGACAAATGGTGGTGGTTGACCATGATCGCCGTACATTATTACTTTTGTATTCGCTAGTAATAACCACTCGAGAAATCTTTGTAATACATCTAACTTCACCGTGCATATCTCATCCCAAATAATGAATTCAGGAATAAATTTCTCACCCATTCGTTCAGGAGTCCATTCATCGCCTTTCCATCGAAAGAAACTGTGATAAGTACAAGCATTAATTCCTCGTTGTTTCATTTCTCTGGCAAGTCTGTGTGTCGGTGTTAACACAATCATATTTGATTTCCCACGAAATAACTCAATTGCACGAGTCGTTTTTCCTGACCAGCCACATCCGTTTAAATAGACTGTTGTATATCTACATATTGGATCAGATATCTGCGGTGCATTAGATAGTTCAGATATCTGATTATTTTTCAAGTAATTGTTTTCAATCGTAACATCTGCTGATTCAGAATAATCACACGGTATTTCCTTTTTAATTCTCCATGATCCCCAGCTCTCGTCGGAATTAATAAATTCAGCCACTACTTCGCTGTGTTTCGCGTTTGTATAAAACGAATCAGTGGCTACTCTAACTGCGGTGTCAGGAAATCTATTTATCATTGAAAATAAATTGATAGAAGCATAAGCTAGCATAGATGCTCTCAAATGTGTATGCTAAAGATTTTCTCCGTCTGCGTAAGTAACAATTGTACCAAATTTTGTTCCATCAGACAAGAAAGCATCTTTACGATCGACATATATACCCTTAGATGTTATATCCGTGATTATAAAATCGTATTCGACTTTATCTATAATCAATCGTGAAGAATATATTATATTGTCGTATTTTCCACCCTGAGTAAATTTACCAATTATTCTTCTACCGAGATCTTTTGCGTCTTTATTCCTAACTTCAAATAGCTGTTTGGACCATTTCACGATATATTCTTCGTCGAGATCGGGAAACTCTTTTCGTTGTTCGCTGATTATACTATCTAGACTATCAGGTCGTGGTAATCAGACCTCAGTCTGTGCTCGATATGATATAATCGATTCACTGACAATCAACGATAACAGCATTTTAGAATCAATCATATACCGTAATAGCACTATTGGCATCCAATGTTTTTCAGAGATATGTCTACCAATCAAAACGTAACAGCACGGATGAAGTCCTGTAGCCAATTTAAATGATGCCACACGAGCAAATCCGGTTAAATCAAAATCGGGTAGTGGTCCATTAATCGCAACACGGGCCATCTCATATGTGGGATGTCCAAATCGCTTGAAGTACTTAGCACATTCTCCGTACCCGAGAAAACTCCCTGGATAACACGCAACTATATCAACTGAAATAATACTTTCACGGTCAGATTTTGTATTCCATAATCCGCCGTGGTTGTTTTCGATGTAGCTTGATTTGATGTCTGTGAGAAATTCAGCTCTTGTTGGTTTCCACGTGTTTCTCTTTCTGGCAAAATGAGCTGCAACCGACGGAATTGTAAAACAATTTGTTAGTAATTGTTCGTCGTCGAAACTGTCCGGGAAACTACTAGCTAGTTTTATCATCTTGTTATGGAGGGCTTCGGTACGGATTATCACAGTGACTAAGTCATCGCATTAGATAAATATTGTAACACCCTGTGTGTTATTTCGAAAAGACCAAGAGTTCAGGAACAAAATAGCTTTTTATAAATAATAAAGTTGAGATATAACATGCTTTACAATATCGCAAATCGACTTTACATAAACACAGTGTCCGTCACAACACTATCAACTTGTGAGAATAGATAGCAGACTTGGTTATTTAAATGTCAAAAGAACGTTATAATATACAATAGTTAAGTTAAATTAATGGTATTCTTTAATTCATGTGTATATCAGTAGCCTAATTTATTAGATTGGATGTAATACGTCCTGACATAGTAGCGTGATCTCAATAGAAATAATGATTTTAGAGCTAGTGTACTTGAACAGTGTGGTGGGAGATAGCAGCGGCTTTATAGAATATTACACTATATAATTATAAGGCATTTACGTTCATTACAAATCATGTAATAAATCTACTTAATATTTCTTATAACAATTTGATTCAGGTTTTGGATTTTAAAGTATCAAAGTTAATATCGGTTATGAAAATTACGTAAGTGATAATTTTAGAATACAATGCCGAAATTCTTTTCTACTTAGTTTCTACTTAGATGTTCATACTTTGCCGCTCTGACAGCTATCTGCCAATGCACTGTCTGCACGCGTATTTATAGATTCTTATTCACGTCACATGACCTTAGTTAGCCAATCAATGTTTGTCCTTCTCAGGGCAAGCCATGGCGGTAACCAAGTCAACTGTTCAAACTGTAAGAAAAATCCCTGTGAACGTGCAATTTAGACGGAGTTAAGTTGTCCTCACAGTGTCCGTGGTGTGCGTTTTTACTGTTAATCTTATAAATATATTCATACCTATGATTCCGTATAACTGAAAGAAACGGACAAGTAAATTTCAATGCGAATCGAGTCAAAGTAGTGTGTACTGATGATTCAGTGAGTCGTGATACGGTTAGAAATAGTCCCTATCAACTGCATACTACAAGTATTCTGCACACTAAGTAACACAACAATTTGTACATAACCAAGAACTTTCAATAATTAATAGTAACATTAGTTCTAACTTATTGTCCAACAAAAGTCTGACAAGAAAACTGTGATTCTTCGGCTGGGCACATTGATTCCGTCAATATCCTGCATCTCTGCTGTTCCAGTAATAAAACTCCCCCGTATGGATGAATTCATAAGTTTATGGGCTAACATCATTTTTCTCGCTTTGATATTCCCAAAACATGGAAGGTAAGATAATTCATTTCCTAAACTATTCATGTCAAATTCCAGCACGACACACCTATGGTTCAACATGGAATGACTATGGCACAATAACTGCGAACATGCGAACTTCTTTCTACTTAATGTTGATGTCCCAGTTTGTAGAACTGTTGACGTCTTTAGATGACTTCCTCGACGAATTCGTTAATATTCATGATAACAGCATGACACTTCAGACCAGGGCAAGGTTTTACATAAGACGAAGGATACATATTTATGAAAGATGCATACGGTGATCTAAATGATGGTGGGTGGGTGGCGTACATTCAGGAACGGAAGAAGTAATTCACACACGATAACCGTTTTCAGTGACAGATAAAAATGACATGATCAAATAAGCCAAAGTCTCATAGTTCATCATAATCTAACATCTCAACGTTGAACATCAAATAATCTTGACACATCAATATTAACTGGACAATGTGTATGCAAAACTCCATTCACAGTACCAATATGGTATTACAATATCATTTAAATAATATGATCATACATTACAACCATGACAAACCAACCAGAGTCTATGTAGTAAACTCACGATTTCCAGTCTATAGCGCGTACTATGGTGATGGTCTCGGTGATACAATTGCAGGGTTATTTGCAAGAATGGCTCCAAAAGTAGCACCAATCGCAAAACGATTATCGATGAAAGCTATTGATGTTATTCGTGATAAGGGTATTATTGCTGTTAAAGATATTGCCGGGAAAGCGTTTTCAACCGCTCGGGATAAACTTACAGCGCTAGTTCGGCGGAGAAGGAAACCACAATTGGGACCACTGCATCTACAGCGGATATGCCTGCGAGTGTTAGTAAAATTATAAATAACGCAGTAGATCAAAAACTAGCGTCGCTGATGACTCCGTCATACAACAACGACCAAAGCAACATCGCAAATATGATAGAGGGAGTGGCTTACAAAAACCACGACGTGGTCGACGACGATGATTTAGATCAATGAATATAGAATAAAATGTTTAAACGGTCACCTGATCCAGCGTTTGATATGTACGACCCAATGCTCAAGGATGATTCCGTACGTGATTATCAATTCTATTCTTATCACGCAGTACAACCTGATCTTCATTCAAGAATCGAACTTCATGTCCATGATACCAGTAAATACTTTCTACCGTGTAAAGCTTTCATCGAAGTAGAAGGAGAGCTTTTACGAGAAAATGATACAGCATATCCAGATGACACCCAAGTCGGTTTTGTTAATAATGGTATCATGGCGCTATTTGAAAGTGCAAGATATCTCATTGATGGAAAATAGATTGAGTCGATAGAACGCGAGGTTGATGTTGCCACAACAATAATAGGGCTAGCGAGATATTCCGACGATTATACAAGATCATCAGGTCCTTCTATGATGTTTGCAAAGGATAATAAGGATACGGCTGGAAAAATTCCATTTGTTTTCAGACAAAAAAAAAATCGCGCTGCTCCCAACCCTGCTAATAATGATGAAGTTGAGGATATGATTATAAACCACGATCCGATCCCCGCTACAACCTAGGAGCTGCAACACGTATGTCAATGTTGCAATTTGGAGGATTCAAGCAAATACAGCTGCAGCACATATAAATGATGATGCCGATAAGGTCGTTTTAACAAAACTATCATTGTGGATGCCAGTGTTGACTCCAACACTCGGCACAGAAGAACGATTACTATCATTTATGGATCAAGGAGGAAAGTCATTGTTGAGTTGGCTAACAAAAACAACGGATATTAAACAGGGCAACACTGATGGTATATTAACATGGAATCTGGCATCGCGACAAGGTGTTTCAGCGCCGCGTCATATATTTTTTGCTTTACAGGATATGACGCGATTAGACAATCAAACACGTAGCCATATGATATTTGATCAACTTGGGTGTAAGGAACAGCAGGAACCATCCGAGGATATACTACTTGATTACGATCAAAACCATATTGCGCGCGTGTATCACAAGTTGTTGTCATATATGGCGCGCGATCAAAATGTCGATACTGGTTTGCAGATATCACAACACGATTTTAGTGCTCTTTATCCAATCTATTACTTTTCGTTGGAACATCTTGATTTAACAAGACAATCCGTCGTTGATATACACTTTAGAGCCCGTGTAACCCGCCCGACTGGTCCAGCAGTTGGTTTGGTACCTGTTATCACTATCACGAATTATTATCATTCTCAGCGATAAATCAATGCTACTCAAATCTGTTGGTGGACGAATGAGAATAATTGATGCACCAGTGGAAAATATGTAACAACTAGATCAATCTGTTATTGTATAATGCCATATGATGTTATTATTGTTACGCTAACTCCAAATCAAATTTAGAATCTACAATCATCAGCAACTGAAAAATGCGGAACTACAATCACGTTGAAACCTAATCAGATGACCGGCGGAGACAATAAATTATCGTTGAAACCTAATCAAACAAAACATTTTAGTACCGCGCTAGAGAATAAAAAAGGAATTCGAATTAAACTCTATGCGGCTGCAATTGCCAATATGAAAAAAACCGGCGGTATATTTCCATTGTTAGCTGAGATTCCGGTTTTGATTGACGCAGCGGCCCCAGCGGTGGCTAAAGCGGCGGCGTTAGGAGCCATTGGTAGCGCGGCAGGAATGGCACTAAAGAAATCAACTGGGAAGGGGTATAAAAAAAAGGGAAAGGGTCTAAGACTACCAGGAACCCCGTATTCATGGTACAGCGGGAAAGGTATGAGAATCCCAGGAACGATTTACTAAATCGGGAATCTTCGATTCCTATGTCCAATTTTGATTTACTCGATGCTGCTAAAAAAAACTTGCGATTAAAAACTTCAGAGGCGTCTTTATGAAAGATCAGTTACCGGCACAACCAAACAGCGTTGAAACCGGTATCATTAATCTCGATAACAGCACCGGACATAGTACTCACTGGGTTGCATACGCGATTGATCCACGTGCAATCGTTTATTTCGATTCATATGGATTAGCGCCGCCGAAGGAATTTTATTTGCTATATAAACCGCTTAAAAACTCCTCACAAAGTGAGGCGTTGGTATTCCACGCTACCAACACAACAACTAAATGATCCACCAATATGCGGTAACGAAGTATTAAATGTCCTTGACGCTATTTCAACATCTGGAAAACCACCACATGTTGTCGTAAATGAATATACTAGCAGTCGCTGGTAACGACAAAGTCATCAACGAAAAGATTTTAGAGAGAGATTATATAGAATAACATGATTGATATTAGGAGAGATCTTTATCAACGCTGAAGAAACCAACCACAGAAACATCTGAAACCGGTGATATAAAAAAACTAATCAAAGATGAAATAGCTGAGACGTTGAATTTAGTAAGTGTTGATCCTAATGAAATAGTTGTATTTCAAGATTTCAGGGTAAATTGAAAATTAGTAATGTTTCCCTGGATGATATTTTAGTTAAACAACGAGACTCAGTAGAGGATACTATCGCGTTAATTTCCGATCAGGGTAAACTCAAACCCAGCATACTCGTTTCGACTATTAAAGATAGATTAAAAACTCTCAACGATGAGTTAAAATTCATACAAAATTTTGTTGGTGATCCAGCGACAACATCACCGAATTTATCATTAATAAAAATCTCTATGAACAATATTAAGACTGTCAACGATGAATTAAAATCGATTATGGCTTTCTTCGGCGAACCAGCGGTAATATCACCGAAGCTCACAGAGATAAAAAATTCTATGTTGGAACTAGCAACACTTCAATCTAGAATTGAAGAATACGGAAAACAGTTTTCAGTTTTTCGTATAAATATTATAGATAAATTTTTTTGAACCACGTTGGATAAAATTGAAATAAAACTCCCCGATATTAAAAAAATCCATCGATGAGACGAAAAACTTCATCGAAGCAATCAAAGATGATTTTCCGAGGATGATAACAATAATTGAAAAAACAAAAATTCCTCATGAGAAAACCAACAACGTAGTATACACGATCCAACACGGATCATTTGCGTGGACTCCTACAGACAATATACTAAGTATCACTGCAACCGTCAAAGGTATTTAACGATTAACACTAGTAACACCGACTCAGTTTAATATATCATCGTCGAGTTCATCTGGGATCAACAATACGATATCAACGATCATCGACAAGGATACAACTGAACAGTTCACGATAACATCCACTGATAAGAATTTGGTTAGGGTTTCGGTATCATGGTATATAGAATTCGTAGCAGATTTGAGTAAATAACTAAATTTAAATCGTAAACTGATTTGGAAATAAAATGGCATCATCAACGATACCTTCAGTATCTCAATACCGACGAAGAATCACGGTAGTTGATGTTACCGTGTACTCGGTGAGTGGTGTAATCACCGGAGACGGAATTATACTATCCTCGGTGACAATGATTGCTCCGATAGCTGTTCCAATTTGTATATCAGCGGCAACAACAATCGCGGGAATAATTTCGATAATAACAAAATAATATCATCATGCAGCCAACGCAAACTACAAGACTACATAATTAAATTTCATGTTGTATCAACCGCGTACTCGCAATTGTCCTCGTTGATATCGTCGTCACTCGATGATACATTTATATCAGATAGTGAGTTCTCAGCGATGGTAAATATTTATGATTCCGCGATGTCAAAATTAGAAATACAACATGAATATAATAACAATGACAACACTGCAGGAATTACTTCAACGAATAGTGGAGAACACAAACCCAGTACAAACTAGCATGATCTCAATAATATCAATGAATCCTGAATTCAGTGTGAATTTCCCTATTCCGATTCCCGTGAAGGAGATAGCGCTAGCAAAACTACGAGTGTATCACAGTTGGCCTAATATTAGGTCGGTAGCATTTGGTGGTCAACAACCGAATAATTCCTTGGTGATCGCGAATAAGAATAAAGAAGGCGGAACTCCAGACTGGAACGTTGTTTCGCTGCCATTTGGGTCATACCAAATCGAACAAATCAATGCTGAATTTCAGCGTAGAATAAAATCCAATACTGGAACAGACTCGAAAATCGCTATAACGGTTCATGAACCAACACTATAATCCGCGATTGAGATAAACTCGACTAGTTATGTCGTAGATATCTATCAGAGTTCGATAAGGACAATATTGGGTTGGCCTGAAAATCCACCTCGACAAGCCGCCTGAACCGCCTGAACCAAAAAATCTGATTATGTCACAGACAATAAATCACATCACGATTTTAACCCTAGAATAATTAACGGTGTTTGTTGGAAAATTTTAACAGAGCATGTTAGTTACAATAATGGACAATGGTTTTTCGGACAGCGGGATGGTGGTTGGGTCGAAATTCTTTCACGTCACGTCTCGGAAACTTTTAATGCTTTTAAACGAGAACATAAGAATAATTTAGATAAATTACGGCAGAGTTTTCAAGAACAATCGTCGAAAACTTCAATTATCAAATATACGGAAATATTAAATCAAATTGTACACGATATGAAATTGTTTCACATACGACTTATTCAAGGAGTATTAGATGCCAGGTTCGGTTCTGAGAGGATAGAATTTGCAAAAACATATAATATACGCGTAGAAGATATTCCGACATTTAAGTTCCCTGAGTATAATATTCCAGAACTAAAAAATCAACCAATGATCTCCTCCTCAATGAGTACTTTCCCCAAATACTCGCCGCATGGAAGAAATTGCAACCACCAACAATTCTTAAATACAATAACGACCCAGACGGAGGCGGCAGACATATCGCTCCTCAAAATGTGAATATATCCTCGGTGATTGCATTGAATTTAGTATGTGATGTTATCGAAGGAAGCTATCAAATAAATCTCGAGCGATCAAATCAAGCTCAGCAGGGATATATTCTATATTCATTTGCACCAACAGCTCCTCCAGGATTTCTAATTATTGAGGATCCAACTAATCCAGTCTATATGCGATGTCATAATAATTCGCTAACGAGAATTAATTTCAGACTCACTAACCAGTCTAATAATCTAATTGATTTACGAGGTGAGGTTCTACAAATTAGTCTGTTTGTGAAATCGTAGCCATCATTGAAGCTTCCAATTCATAAAATAAGGTCTCTAAAAAAAAGTAGTATGAAGTGATCTCATAACCCCCCTTTTCCAGTTTTGAGACCCCTAACTTGACAAATAGGGTTCTAAAATCGTTAAGGCTCCATTTGGCAAAAGGAGACTTAAAAAGTTTTGCTTAAAATCCAACCCAATTAGAGACGTCTGATCCACCCTCTCTGCTGCTGTTATTGATAAATTACGGCAACATGAAATGTACAGTCATTATTACTAGCCATTTTAATTTTAAATTAACGTGTTCTCTGTCTAAATAAAATGTATGGCTGTTGACATGGAGGAGTATCAAATTAGGGGTTTTGCCGTTTTGATTCCTGATATGCGTCACAGACTCTATCGTAAAAACGTTTACCTATTTGAGCGTGTAATTGCACATATAGTGCAACCAGTGGAATATTAGCATTAATAATCCTTGAAAGTGAAGTAGCCCAAGCAAGAGTCATACAGTGAAGCAGAGCAGTGACTGGCAAGACTGCCATTGTCACCCACGTTCTTAAACATAAGACACTTACGCTGACAGTCATTGTTGAGCGACTTCATTTATGGTGTTACTAGTTGCAGCCACCAATGTTACTGTTTATGGTAGTGTAGCCGTTTTTTATGGTGCTCGAGTCACTCATGGCCGTAGGGGACCTCTAACTCCTATAGGCAATACCTATTGCTGCAGACGTGTTTTCATAGCTTCCTCAGGTGGCGACACAGGTTATATTGATCTGGGTCGACGAGGTATTCCTGACTATGCCATGCGCAAATTGATGTGTAATCACTTCGATTCTGCACGAGAAAAAGTTCATGTTTGGGAAGATCTTTAGGCCAACCTAGAACAAATTGTGTATAATCATTTGCAATGAATGAGCTCATGCGGACTTTTTTGCACTATAGAAATCGTAGAGTCTTTACCAGTCAACACCAACATTCTTCGTCGGACCGCACCATTTATGTTAGTAATATTATCTCCGTTATTAATGTATATAATACCCAAATATATTCCGCGATCATATGCAAATATAAAGTTGTTGTTCGCAGACCACTACCGGATCGGATATTAGACCAATTGTAATATACTCGCTGCGACGCCAGTGTAATTTCAAATGTGCCTAACCGGTGTAGATAACTTTCCATCAAATTGTTTTCGTTCGTTGATGAGATTGTGAGCATCGAGGTTACGCTTTGGATTGTAGTTACGACAACCTGTTTTATCGTATAGTTTATTTCGCGTAAAGTCGTCTCAGAACTTATCATCGTTGTCGTAATTATTCAGCAGTAATATCTTCAACAATTCTATGTATCAACAACTGTTATGTTTCTCTGTCTCTAATGTCATTCGCGAGCAATCACTGCCAAATGGATGTGGCCTCTATAAGTAATTTAAGTGAGTTATTGCTCAGACATATTGATTCCAAGAGTGTTTCCAATCGATCCTTGATGTTGGCATTGTCATATAGTCAAACGATATTTTTTCCATGGTTATTTAGAACGTTACTGTTGGTTCTTTTGTCCATTCGGATTGTTCTTTCTTTGTGCGATATTTAGTTGCAGGTTGTTACGCTATTCATCTTTTAAGCTGTTGATCTGTACCAAGTCGTCGTTCTTTCATGTTGTTTTTGTTTGGTTCAAAAGTGAACTTGTTACTTCTAGTTGTTGATATTGTCCTTAGGGTCAATGTCCTATTCGATTTGTTGTTCCAGATATGTCAATTTGTCTGGACAATATAATGACAAGGTTCTTATCTTGAAGTGGAAACACAATTGCTTATTATGCGTAATTCTTTTTAAAGATCTTAATACTCTTTCCGCTTAATTAATTTAAAAAAACAACATATTTTGTCATTTGTCAGTACAACGTCTTATTTCTGTATGATTACTGAATTTGTACAGCATCTGGACTATGTCAACTATGGTAAGGAACGTGATAGCGTTAGTTTACCTGCTATTAAATTTTGAAAAAGTGATCCCCATTTCATAGTTATATTCATTTAATAATAGTGATTACAGACGACGTTTCGCCTACGTTAATGATATATTGTGTCAAGAAAGGAGCATTACATTTTCTGAAATGGAGGAAGCTTTTGAATTTATGTCCTTGTTAGCAATTTATTAACGACTTTAATGTAAATAGACTAAGAAATAATGAGTTCCTTTAGATTCATGTTGCCACTAATTTCATTGCATTCGATTCGACTTTGTCCTTATTTGTGTAAATCTTAATGCAGAAATACAAGATTATGACAGCGCTGAAAGATGCAATGAATTAGTCAACGGCCATATTCGTCTATTTAACATTATTCATTGCTAATTGACATCAAACCAGACAAACAATATAACATTTAATATGGTGTGTTTTGGGTTCGACCAATTGCCATCTTGACGGGAACTGCGCCCGTCCATCTGTCTCGTCCCAACACAACAATGATCATTAGTCTTTCTCCTTCATAGTGCCATTCGTTATCATATGTCAGCGAGTCGATGTGAAGTTTGAAAAGATTATTATGATGTCGAAAGATACGGTTAAGTAACGGAGATAATTCTTTACAACATTTATCTAGATCCTGATATTTTATTTCAATACTTAGTGGACTCATGTATGGAGGGTTCTGGTCTGATGCACATCAGCAAAGAGAGTGGACGAAAGGACGGAGACAAGCCTTTAAATAGTCCCCACGTATTTAATGTATTCAAACCCAAGTCCGTTTATATTAATAAAATATATTCTATACTTTTGACATTGAAGAGAGAGAGAGAGAGAGAGAGAGAGAGAGAGAGAGAGAGAGAGAGAGAGAGAGAGAGAGAGAGAGAGAGGTCTGAATATTGAACGACTGATATAAGGAAAAGCACGAAAGCTAATTGCTTCAAAGCAAAATTATTATTTACTAAAAATAAAAGGGAACTATTAAATTCCAAAGGAACAATGTTTTATTTAAAGTAAAGAATTAGTTGCAAAAGCAGTCACAATGAAGGGTATGTTTTTGATGTATGGAGAAAAACGTAGGGAAATTAGGAAAGTATAAAATAATTTGATAAATGACGCAATTAATGGGATCGCAAAACAACCCAGACGATTATATCTTCTCGTTAGAGAAACTCTTCAGACAAAATGTATACACGCGCCGAAACTGGGCTATGAAACATGCACAGAGAATGGACGCGAGAGCTGTCCTTGCAGCAATGATCGTACATAAACACAGAGTAAGTAAACACTTTATGTAAGAAAAGGAGTTTTAGTGTAGTAAGTACTAAATGAACCAGATCTTATATTAAAAATATACCTCAATTACATATACAATTTCCATCTACCATCACAGGCAGATGGGAAGTTCATAATGACCAGGGTGATGACGTTCTGATTGAGGATATGATATTACAACTAATGCGGATTTTAGTGCAACAAGTACTAAATAAACCAGATCCTATATATATTAAAAATATACGTCAAGTACATTACATATACAATTTCCATCTACCATCACAAGCATATGGCAAGTTCATAATAACCAGGGTGATGACGTTCTTATTGATGATATGATATTACATCATAGACTTATAATTACATGGTATTCAACTAATTAAAGAAAAGTGCGAAAACAAGACAGGTTTGGTAAAACAAGACAAATATTTTATTTTCCTATAATAAACAGTGAAAACATAATAAATGACTTAGAGTACTGTGGACGAAATAAAATAATTGCTCCGAAGATTCAATTGTAAGTTTAAAAATATTTTTTGCGTTCCATCGGAGTCTAGTTGGGTTCTGAATGAAGTCGTATATATAGTGCTGAGGTGCCAATAGTCTGGGTGTATTACAATGATATAAGCCAAAAATGTCGTTCAAGTATTTCAAATTTAAAAAAAAAAACAGCTACACAGTTCTAACGTCTGAGCATGTTTACAATCCAATGAAAACTTAAACTATATAAACCCTCTCAATCAAGTTGGACACGACTATATAATTGCTCTAACAATCAGTTTTCAGTCAATTATGCTTTCTACAAAAATCTATGATGGTGTTTAATTTTCTGCCGAAATTATGCAATGTGGTTACTAAAATGACCTTAACTTTAACGTGCAAAACCCACAAGCATAAAGGCAATTAGTATTCATTGTTAATACATAAATGATCACTACATTATATAGTCATGAAATTACATGTACATACTATTCATATGCGTAACAATAGCACATATTGCATTTATATCAGTGCGTCATGTGATAAGAGTCTAACAACAGTGAAAGATATAAGCAGCATACATGATACTTCATTTGAAATGTGCATAATGAGTTGAAAAATCATATTTGTTACGAGCTTGTTGCAGCAAGAGCATTTTCATTATTCATGAATATTAAAACTTTTTAATCAAATAAATGCAATTTTAAGATTCATTTCATCCGAAATTTTTAATATGTTTGCATTTATACGGAGCTGTCTGGTGAATGACTTATTATTAATTGATGCCGCCTACAAGGACGAGTGGCTTTTGGTACAGTTTAATGTTACTGCAATTTTGCAATAATACAATTCTTTATACTGCATCTGCTACGTCAGAACAGATCAAGCAGTATGCAGAAAGTATGGAAAATGCATGTATAAAAATATATTAAATGGTAGTTGAGAACATACCTTTACTTGTTGCCTCGCTGTTTGCGAAAACACCCATTTTAGACATTTGCTATATATTATTAGCTAATTATGTCGTCAAACGTCTCATCTATATTTCAGACACCAGTAAATATCAGCTCTTCGAGAGAAAGAGATTGAGAACATAAAAGTAACTGTGTCCACAGAATGTAGCTTTGCTAAGCGAATAACCGTACAACCAATTACCTTGGACCGAAGAGGAGAAGGCAGGGGTAATAGAACAACTTGGCAAGTAGTCTTAAGAATACGCTTCCGGGAAATACTGAAATTGACACTATAATTTACCACACCACACCACACCATACCACACCACACTATACTACCCTAAAGGACCCTACACTACACTACACTGCACTACCATATACCACAATATATTATTCTACCATAAACGACCTTATACTACACTACACTGCACTAACATATACCATATCATATTATTCTGCACTAAATAACATTACACTACATTGCACTACACTGGACTACACTACATTACACAACACAAAACTACACTTTACTAAAACACTACACGGCTTTACATTACAATGTATCACACTTTATAACACGACATTACACTACACTACATAACACTACATAACATTACATTGTATGACAAAACCCTACAATACACTGGATTACATAACAATTCACTATAATGCACTACATTTCATCACATTATACTACAGTTATCTAGCCTACATTACACTACACATCATTACACCAGATTGCACTTTAGTTTACTAAGTTAGCTTACATAACATGCATTGCATTAAACAACAGTAAATTACACTACACTGCACTCTATTTCATTACGCTACACTACAGTACACTATACTACATTACACTACACTAAACTATACTACGTTCCACTATATGATATTACACTAACTTTACTAAATTACACTATGCTACACTATCTCACTTACACTACACCACCACTACTACCCTATACTTAAATGTACTTTACTACAAAGCACTACACTCCGCTACACTAGCTTACACTGGATTGCACTCCACAACACTCCATTACACTCTATTACATTACACTATACACACTACACTGCACAACTGTTTACTACACTATACTGCACTGTATTACACTACTTTACACTTTACTATACTACACTATTTTTATTTTCAATGTATTATACTATTGTACAAACTTCGCCAAGGACGGTCCCAACCGGGATGAAAAAGGAGGAGGGTTGGGCATAAGACTAGCAAACCCACCCCGTTAAAACAACTCTTGCTACGGAAACGACAACAACTGAACAAAATACAGACAGCGCTGGGAGCGAAGCAGACCAGCCAACTGGCTTTATGACGGTTGGTAAACACAATCGCAAGGACGTCCCCACCCCAATAGCGGAACTCCTGTCGCCAAAAACATGGATCAGAGTTGGATGCTGGAACGTGTGGACGCTCAACCAGACTGGAAAATTGGCACAAGCAGTGAGCGAGTTGAATCACTACAACCTGACTCTCATGAGTGCAACAGAAGCACGATGGATTGGCACCAGTATACTGAAGTTAAGCTCCGGCGAAGTCATCATCTGGTCCGGAAGGAAGGTTTGTGATTACTAAAGGGAGTCGCCATTATTATCAGCAAGAACAAGGCCAATACCGTCCTATAGTGAAAACCAGTAAATGAGCACCTGTTGTATGTCAGAATGAACTCCAAGTACGCCAAACTGTCTGTTGTCGTAGCTTATGCACCAACAAACGACGCGGAAGAAGAGGACAAAGACACCTTCTACTTCGGTCTTCAAGCCGTTTTAGAGGACGTCCCTCGACATGATGTGCTGATGTTGCTTGGCGACTTGAACGCTAGGGTCGGTTGCAGCAATAAAGACAGAGAGAGATGACCATGGGGCGCCATGGAGTAGGCATGATGATTGACAACGGGGAAAGACTGATCAACTTTTGTGAAGAAAATGACTTGGTCATAGGAGGGACTCTGTTTGAGCACAAGGAGATCCACATGCTCACATGGACGTCACCAGACGGCGGAACTCAGAACCAGATTGACCACATCATCATCATCAACGATCAGTGCAAACACTCTTTGCAGGACGTGCGAGTGATGCGGAACGCTGATATAGTCAGCGATCATTTTCTTCTTGTGGCCAAGGTGACTTTGTAGCTTAGGAAAGTTAGTATAGGGGTCTCCAGGAACAAATATTTTGATGTGGTCAAGCTGAAAATTTCAAAAGTGAAGGAAGAGTTTAGGCTGGTCCTAAGGAAAAGGTTAAGTGCTCTAGAAGATCAGACAGCGCTGCCCATCGACAATTTTAACAGAGCAATGAAGGAAGCAGAAGAAGAAGTTTTAGGCTATAGGAATAGTAAGAAGCTAGAGTGGATATCAGAAGAGAAGACAGATTAAGAAGAGACTTTTGGATTCCAAATCACCAAGACTGAAAGAGAAAATTTCGAATGAGTATGGAGGACAATACAAGGAGGTGAAAACATTAGCCATGAGAGACAAGAGATAATACACAGAGAGGCTGGCAAAGGAGGCGTAGGCAGCAGCAGAGCAGAAATACATGAAGATATTGTATCAGAACACAAATAAGCTGAAAAGCTACTACAGTCAGCACCACGACCTTCGAGTGAGAGATGGAGTTGGAACCTATGTCACAGTGGAGGAGGAGAAACTTAAAAGATGGAAGCAACACTTTGAGCTATCTTGAATCTCCAAGTCCCGTCAATACTCGTTGACATTCCTAAAACAGCAGGACCTCGACATCACTATGGAAGGGGTCAAGCAGGCCATTCACAAGCTGAAGAATGGGAAGGCACCTGGTGATGATGGAGTATGTCCAGAGATGCTGAAGGCGGAAGACACAGAGACTCCGCAGCTTCTATGATAGATTCTCTAACAGATATGGGATAGTGATAAAGCACCAAATGACTGGAAAACCGGAATCTATGTCAAACTTCCCAAAAAAGGAGATCTGGCCAACTGAAACAACTGGCATAGAATTTACTTATTATCCCTCTCCAGTAAGATCGTCAGCCGCATCATTCGTCAACGCATCACGATAGCTTTGGACGGCATCCTACGCCAGGAACAGGCAGGCTTTAGGAAGGGCAAATCCTGCATCGACCACATCTTCACACTGAGGCAGATCCTTGAGCAGTCTAATGAGTGGAATGTATCTCTTTATGTGGTATTTGTGGTTTTTGAGAAGGCCTTCGACAGCCTTCACCTAGCCTCTATGTGGAAGATCCTACGACACTACGGCATCCCCCAAAAACTTGTCAACGTCATCAGGTCCCTGTACGAGAACTTTGAGTGCAGAGTAATCCACAACAACCTACTCTCTGTACCATTCATGATGGAAACCCGAGTGAAGCAAGGATGCATTCTCTCTCCGATTCTCTTCTGACTGGCCATTGACTGGATCATGCGACGCACCACAGAGTGCAAGATACAAGGAATACAGTGGACGTTGACCTCAATGCTGGATGACCTGGACTATGCCGACAACATCGGGTTGCTAGCAAGCAGACACCAGGATATCTAACAGAACACACAACAGTTGGTACAGACAGCAAGTATCATAGGTCTTCAAGTCAACATAGGGAAGACAAAAGTCTTGAGGAAGAACACTAGAATGGGCAACCCAATCACCATCAACGACCAGCCCCGCAGGAAGTAGACGATTTCACGTACCTGGGCAGTAATTTAGCCACTGCTGGAGATTGCACAAAGGAAGTCACGACAAGAATCAGCTAGGTCAATCAGGCCTTCGCAATGTTAAAGCCCATCTGGAGTACAAGAAACATCAACCGCCACACGAAGATCCGTATCTTCAAGAGCTACATGTTGAATGTCCTTTTGTACGGGCTGGAAGTCTACTGCTAACATAGAACGCAAACTCGGAGTCTTTCAAACCATGTACCTGCTACGGATCATGAGGATGGTTTGGCCAAACATGATCTCAAACGAGGAACTCCGGCACAGAGCGGGCGCAAGCACCATCTCTGATATCATTGCAACTCGTCGATGCAGATGGCTCGGCCACGTCTGCAGAATGCCCCTTGACTCACTACCAAGGACGGCAGTGAGATGTATCCTTCAAGGGAAAAGAAACCGTGGCAGACCCCAAAAGACCTGGCGACGAACTGTGGAGAGAGACCTTAAGACCAGATGCCTCACACTTGAAGTCCGCCCCTGCAACAGCTGCCGACAGACCAAAATGATGCTCCCTTGCCGTCGCCTCAAGCACCAGACGGCGCAGAGAGGATTGATTGATTGATTGATACTGCAATACATTACCATGCCCTATATTGCATTAAACTGCACTGTCCTTTAATGTAACATTTTCCTATTTAATATGTACACATGAATATTGTGCCAAACATTTATCACAAAATCACTCTATTATTATGACCTCGATATGTATGTTACAGGGGTCAGCTAGAACATTGCATCCTGGAGTGACCTGTTTTAATCACGATTCTTGTGAACAATGTATGGATTCTAACATGTGTTTACAAAAATAAAAACTTTGGCAAAATACGTACAAGAAGTTAGCGATGCCTTTGATGCCGATAGCGGGCAAATGGTTATTCTGTCTCATCTTACTCTAATTGTGGCCTTGAGACAAAGTCTCATTCAGAATAATTTTATTAGGAATGCATGTTTACATTTTCAACTGTTGTACAAAGTGCTGAACCGTAATTCAGAACTAAATATAAGTATGTGAAGTGTACGTTCTAATTAACGCGTTGTCTGTTTATGTACATTCTTAATAAATTATTTTTCCTTGTGTACGAACAATTGGAGATATAGAAAGTTTTTTCCATTATTCTTATGCATGATAATGTGTCTTTTATGTAAAACATCTACGACAAATACTTATACCTTTCATCGCGTGATAGTTGTCTTTTATCAAATGACCTTGTATTGCGAATTTATTTGCAGACAAAGTGACGAAAATTAAATATTAATTGCAACATAGTTAGATCCTAAAATATTAGGCAATTGGTGATTTCATCACACCAACAAGATATTTTCACTTCTTAAACCTGCTGCGGGTACAGTTTTAATGGTCCTTCTTCATGTAGGAAAATCCGTTGTTGCAGTTGCTACTTTCTAATCGATTTGTGCAATCATAAAACAAATGTGAATCGAGGACTCCATTACTATTTATGTCTCTCTCACGCAATTGTTTTCGTATTTGTAACAATGCGTTTTAACCAGTACTCAACCAAACGATTGTGCATCCCGTTTATCCCCTTTACCAGTACCAATCTAACCTTTTACGTTATATATTTCTTTGAGAAACTTCGCAATTATCTATTTACATCTTGATCTTTTTCAGTTATATGTTATGACAACACTCAATGTTATCACCGGCCTTCATTATTGTTTCAAGGATATGACAATATTATTTAGTCCTGCATTTAAGCATCGTGATTGAAATGGACAAGTCACCATAGGCATACTGAGTCTGCACAGGTATTAGTAAAGACTGATTTCAGGTTACAACTTCTAATCAGATATCTTTGAATGGGTTGACGATAATCCGAAGTAGTCCAGTATCTATAGGAGTGTGCAAGTTTATCATACGCAAGCTAGCATACAATCCAACTTTCTATGTCAGTCTAGTATGCGTCATACATATTGCGTCTCATTGCTAATTGTACTACACAATGCGTCATACATATTGCGTCTCATTGCTAATTGTACTGCAAAATAATTAATATCCACATAAACTAAATGAACTCTGATAACATCTCAAGGACAGAAACGTTGATAGTTGTAGGCTATACTAAAAACACAATGCGCCCCACCCACTTCACCTGACAGTTTTCAAAACTTTAGTGTGAGTTAGATAATTATTTAAATTTTAGAGCTGAATGTTGTGCTGTAAAATATATCATTCTTATATTGTTTTTCAATTTTAAATTAAATCTGGTTAATTATTTTGTCGAGTTACAAGGCATGTGATTTCAGCCATGTATGAGAAATGAGTATAAATGAAATCATATATTTAATTTCGTCAGAGACCGTTGTTCACGGTGGAACAGATGTAAATTTGGTACATTGTAGTGATGATATTTTTAATATCACAAATGTATTTATTACCTGACTGGCATTTTATTCTTGGGCTGGACTATCACGTGTATCCCCCCTTCGACGCACAGCCATTTTACGAGAATTCGTCAGTAGTCGACAGTGCCTGCCATATAGTTAGAATTATGTTTTTGTACGTTTATGAGCGACCAACACATCTGATGAAAGGATCACAAAACATTTTATATACAATTTGTTCCCGGTTTATTACCTGCAGTACATACTTTTGATCTATCACCAGACATAAGAGCATTTTTAATATTGTTGCAAAAAGAAATGAAATATTACAAATCAGCATTATGTTTTTTGATTTGATTGCATCGCGATGTATCTTATGCTGAGAAAGTAACTTTCGCATCTAGACATTATTGTGAAACTTGTATACTGATTTGACCAGTAATCGCGGACTTTGTGTTACAAGTGTGAAATGCCACACACATATTTTGCCATCAATATTGCACAGTTTAGTAGATTTAGCCGCACTTTGTCATGCCGTGACAAGTTTTCTTCATTTATTTAAATATTATTGTGTAGGTTTCCAAACTGTACAATGACATGCATGTGGAATTTTCAGTTTACTAAATTTGAGTTACGTTAGACATTTATTGGGAAAAAAAACACTATTCACAAGAGGTAAAATAAAACATGGATAGAAGTGATGTACTTATTATTTTGTTCAGTGCTTTAATCTAAAGATTTATAATTGAAATCAAAATTTTAGGTCAAAACACGGCTTCTATATTACGCAAACAGATTGCACATCATTTAAAATTTTCAGTTTATTTTTATATCAAACATTATACTATTCCACCATTCATATGCCTTCATAGTCTTGATTATTCTATATAATTTCAGCTTAAACAACCTTATTGTTTCGGTTTTCCTACTTTCTCCACCACATTTCGCTGCGGAATTTATTACAAGAATGTATTAGTGTCATAGTTATTTTTGATCGTCCAATACATGTTTCCCTTGTCGTTTGATTTTGTTAATAACTTTATTTTGTATCAGTTTTGAGCGTTTTTAAAGTCATTTAAATCAATATGAGTTTTTCGAGTGTTAACCTTGCTTTAGCATTTATAAGGTCGTTTGAGGTAATATTATACGTTCGATTGTTATCTCTTGCAATGATATATATATATATATATATATATATATATATATATATATATATATATATATATATATATATATATATATAGAGAGAGAGAGAGAGAGAGAGAGAGAGAGAGAGAGAGAGAGAGAGAGAGAGAGAATATGTACGATGTATCAATGATATACCACGAGATACATTCATATTTCATCAACAGAATGCGGTAGGTATATCATATAAATATAGCATACATCTAATATATATATATATATATATATATATATATATATATATATATGTGTGTGTGTGTGTGTGTGTGTGTGTGTGTGTTCTTTTAACTGAGTTAGCATCTATATTGTGACGGCATGAATAAATGGAATCACATCCATGAGGGTGTGTTCGCTACAAAATGTAGTTCTGTGCCTTTTGTAGCTGTTCACTATCACGTTTGCATATTGGAAAATGTATTGTTTTCTTTTTTTAGTTTCGTTCCTTATTCACATCGATTAAATCAATATAAGACACACATATTATTTAAAAATGAAATATGGCGTTACTAAAGAAAGAGCACTACGAACACTGAACGCTCAGCCATTCAGGTTCCCGCACATGGCAACAAGTGTGGCGTGGAAACTAGGCAAAATTACCAACCAACAAGAGGTGGTTAAAAGATTCAATAAATGTACAATTGGTCTATATCATTATTATGATTTAATTAATATTAATACCGACTCAAAACAATATCTTTCCCTGTCTCTGTATCCCTCGCTGTCTAACTAATATTGGTAATATTAGCCAATAATGGCAACTGCATTCCAGTATATTTATTATTATTATTATCTCTGTCTGTCTGTATGTCTGTCTGTCTCGGTCTCTCTCTCTCTCACTATTTTTGTCTTTCTCTCAGTGAGAGAGAGAGAGAGAGAGAGAGAGAGAGAGAGAGAGAGAGACAGAGAGAGAGTGAGAGAGAAAGGGCGTAGTGTTTCGAAATTTGCATATTTAATTAAAAATATTAGTTTTAGAACATTAAAATAGGGTTACGAAAGAACACAAAACAAAGCAGTATGTATGTTACATTATTTTTGCTTTGTATTCGAGAAATGTACTCAAGACTATTGCAACTTTGTATCATTGATGATATCAACACTGTAGATAAATCCCAAGGAATGTATACACATACCGTTATGATGAACCAAAAATGCTGGTAGGTTTTTTTAGTGCATTTTCAGTTTTAAGGTTTTTATCCAGCTCTTGTTATTTTTATTTCTCACTCCCCATTTATGTTTGTTTTGTCCGTTGTGCATTAGAGGGGATATTCATCATTGATCCATGTCCCTAAATCAATAATACAGACTTTCAAGACTGTTTATACATGCGTATTATTGCGCCATTGTAGGATCACAATTTGATATATTAAATGTACTGAGAAAGTTAAACTTTATATACCTGTTTGGGGATCATGGACAAGTCACATTACTCCAGTGAATTCGATAATACAAAGCAATAATTCAGGTAAAAGACTAAACGAGGCACATCTTGTAATTTGAAAGTTTAAAGTGCCAAATTTTTCGTCAAAAAAATCCATTAATTAATTCTTATTCTAGCCAACAATTAACTGTTATCTTGTGGTAGATTTGTGCACGGAGAAATGTTTTTCTATCTCGGGTCACACCGTTAGTATGTTTATAGTAAAAACGAACTAGTTATATGACAGGCTAGAAAGGTGAAATTCACACGAAAAACTGTCGAAAGTGATTTGAGAGAAACGACAGGGTGTTAAATACAACTCCAGGTTGCATTTTTGGCACATTGATAAGCAGTTTTCCAAATGTATGTAGGAATAGAATTTATTCCGATTGGTCAAATGTGGAATGAAGGGTGGGTCGATCCCTGAATCTTGGAGGGAATATACTCTTCGATTTAGTGAATTTTCGTCAGTCTTGAAATTCTCTGAGAGAGAGAAAGAAAACAGAAGTAAAAATACATAGAAGAGACTCCGGACGGTATTTTAGGGAAAGACGTCCGTAAAATCGTGGTTCCAGGGAAAATTGATAATCTAGGAACGATTGTAAGACGCCAAAAACACAAGGAAAATAGTTTGTTTGGAGAGAGAGAAATAGCGAGGAGGTCGAGATCCAAAGGAGGAAAATGAATTTAGAAGTCAGAGTTGTGAGAACCCCACGTTCATCCGGAGGGCAAGTTAAAGTCGAGACGCAAGCAGAAAAACAGTCGACGAGCAGGTCATGAGAATTTACCAAGTGGTCAAATGCTAATGAACACTCGATTTTGTGATGAAATTTTCTATCAGCCATTAACGGCTAAATTTGTCTATTTTATTAGTGTTTGAAATTTAGTTAATGTATCAATTATTTTAAACTTCGGTTTTAGAGTGCTTCTGAACTAAGAGTATTCAGAAAGAAAGAAAATTGTAATTTACTGTGTCTTTTCTTCTCTTGATTCTTTTGATTAAATTCTTTATTTATTTTTACGGGACATCGTGTGTTGTCTTTGTTCAAGATATTGTCTCAGATTGCCATATCCATTCTATAACCGGGCAAATCACACCGTGGAGGTCATTCCTTAGATAACGAGTATTAGCAGGAGACCATTTCGGGTGTTGTTTTTCCAAGTTGCGCAATACCTCTGACCAGTGGGCTTGTGCAATATTGTACCAATAACGCTTGGGACCGAACGACCCTTTACAGAAAGCAGCAAAAATTATTACGGTTCGATGATCATATCAGCTTTAATGTTTCACTAGTGTGTGCGTGTGTGTGTGTGTGTGTGTGTGTGTGTGTGTGTGGATATCAGTGTGGATATTTGCGATAGATGCACTTTCTAGTTTTAGTAGTATTACTTATCTTGCTATTTATTACTATGATTATGACGATGATGGTGTTTATATTATCATCATCATCATCATTATTATTTTTAAATTATTATTATTATTATTATTATTATTATTATTATTATTATTAGTATTCATACTACTACTACTACTACTACTACTACTACTACTACTACTACTACTACTGTTGGTCTTGTAATATGCGCACAGAAACAGCATCCCTGTCATAACATATTTTGAATGAGACTATACGCAACGATTAGCTAGTGTCTTCAAATTAGTTCCATATGATTTTGTTTACCACAGTTCACATATTCATAACATATTGGGCAACTCTCTTAAAACTCCAGTAAAGTCAATATTACTTGCGCAACCAATACATTCCTTGATTACAGTTACCTGTTGTACAATTACCAATTATGTTTCTAATATTATTAATCTTTGATAAATATATGAAAATTATTTATTACAAAACAGAGACTCGTGAAAAATTTGATTGCGTGTTGTTTCAAAGCAAAACGACTTTGTTCTATTCGCCTGTAAAATTAGCGTTTTACACAAGAGTATATTCTCTGTCAGTAGATAAATTTTAAATTGACCACACTAGAAAATATGCTTTGGGATCAGTTTTGCAATTGCTTATGAATTACATCTCTGTTTACCGCAATACATGGTATAGTCTCTCATAATATTTGAGTACTTATACTGGATGGGACATGTTTGTGTGACGTTTTAGGCTTGTGAAGTCAGGTATATTTTCAAACAACCGAATAACACTTTGCTATATGGCATAAAAATAAGAAAGTCCTGTATGTGTGATAGTTTAGCACGTGCTTTTTGTGACGTCAGCTGGTCTTACAAATTGTACTATTATATTTGTATGTCAAGACAGGCATTTGGTTTATAATAGCATCCTTTTGTTGATATCTGGTGTATAGTTTATATGCACACCAACTGTTAATATATGATTCATGATTATAAATGATTTGCTATTTTTCAAACGTTTACTTTAACACTCCAGTAAGATGTTTGAACTCTCGGTATCAATCATTCCACCACCTAACGCCATACACAAAACTTGTATTGAACGTCTTTATGATCACATTCACAATTGTTACACATCAATCTTCTTAACTTAGTAACAGAAAGAAACAACATCAGAACGTCTTGTAAAGCATAGCAATAGTCTAATTACCAAGGACATAAAATTAAATTGTAAAACGTACATTAAAATATTAAGAATCGAATCCCCCAAAAAATTCTATAATGTTTTATTCAGTTCCAAAAGATTCATTTCCGAATGAATTTTAGAATCCAGGAGTTCACTGGTCTGCCAACGGTCCTAATGTGTCACTATGGCATTAGGTAGAACTGCTTTGCATAAGTATCACATGTCCCAGAATAATATTATAGTCGCAGGAAATTTCCTAATTCCTTTGAATAGTCTGAAAACTCGTTTCCTTCCAAATACTATTTAAACACAACAATAAATATGTCTAAAGAGACTGTGTTACGTCTTTAAGTATCAAATAAAGAGTAACACAGTAAACGTGAAAACAACAAGCTTGTAAAATTTAATTATTTATTTCCCTGGGAAAAGATTGTAAAAATGGAAAAAGAACTTACAGTTCTAGGAATCAGATCCAACCATAATCCAAGAATATTCCATGAAATGAAACTACAAAAGTCCTAGCAACGAGTTGTTCTAATAGATTCAAGCCCTGTTGGAAAGTCCAAGATCGAGGACGCGCAAACATCATTTTACACTCCGGTGTGAGAATCCGAATAAATGTTTAATAAATTGTCCATGAATTATGCATGATCACATCAAATATTTTCAGATATACAGATTAATTCTTCAAAATGCAAACTAATTGAAGAAAAGACATGGATTAAAAACCAGGCTACACCAAAAGAAACTAACCTACCTCAGATGGAAAAGCCCAAAACTAACTATATTTCGCTAAAGCAAAGATATATCGGGTTCGGAAAATTTAAATCCCAAATTGCAAAATCAGAAAAAGGAGAGTCCCGTGATTGTTTATATCACGTACTCCTAACAAGACCCAGACGAGAAACAATCATATTGCTTTGAGATTGAAGGATATTTGCTTCTTAATTCACTAGTATGATTTTGACCAAGACATCAGCCAATCATTTCAAAATATAATGAGAACATCTTCACGTGGATAGCAATAACAATACATCAATGTCAGGATCTAGGTCAACATTACTTGTTCATCAAAGGAAAATTCAGGCAAATAGACTGTCCCAAAAACATCATCTCTAGTGAATAAATTCACATTACAATGTAATGTAATGGAAATAAATAGAAGTTAAATCTGATAAAGAAACAATTAATTATATATGAAATCAGATATACATAACAACTAGTCTTGTAACAAGATCATAAGAAATTAGATTGACCCAATTATCTAGCTCTACGCTCTTATATACAAACACAAGGGTTTAAAATGCATTGTGCTGCTACTAAATACATCAGATTTTGCCAATATCCCACATTGTAACAATACCCACCTGACAACCTTTCCAAGAGCAAATAGCCTAATCTTTTCAAATAACCCACCTGACCTTACTTGCTACTTATAAATTACAATAAAGTTGTCACACAGTTTAAAAAAATAATATTATTAGCGACTATACTATAAACACCCACGTCAACAACAATTTAAAGCTATCCAAACATTTAATATCTTTAATTAGAATTTAACACTGTGGTACAAATGTTAACTATCGAATATCATATATATATATATACATACATATATATATATATATATATATATATATATATATATATATATATATATATATATATATATATATATATATATATATATATATATATATATATATAGTTAGTTAGTTAGTTAGTTAGTTAGTTAGTTAGTTAATTAGTTAGTAAGTTAGTTAGTTAGTTAGTAAAATGGTTTGTAAAATATAATTCAGTGTCGATTCTAGCAATGTTTGCACGATCATACTGTGAAAAATGCAATACAGGATTCCTTATCAATCAAGCCCTATTCTAATCGACGAGAGAGTATTGGCTGTATTATATACTTTTCATAGTCGTTATTGATATTTTTCATGTAGGCCATCCTAGAATAATAAAAGACTGTAATTAGAAGAATACATTGAGATTTAATCTTAAAATAACCTGCCTGAATTGAAAAAGGATCTTTCGAAATATAATACAATTGAATTATTTAATTAAAATAAAGATCTTCTTCAAAATATTGTTACATTCGTTTGAAATAGAATATAGGAGAGTGATTTAATCTCTGGTTCTTGAAATGTTAAACAAAATTCTGAAAGAAAACTTAATTGCTTTGTACGATACATATATATCACAGTACTAATGATCTGACCTAAATATTCCACGGGGAGTTGCATCATGATCATATGTGAGGTTATAGACTGAAACATTCAATGCCTATATAAATGGAAGCTTTTTCAAAAAGTTCTACTATTTCGTTCGCAAGAAACGCAAAGAACTGGAAAAGGGAAAAAAAAAGCTAGAGATTAGATCCATTTCTAGATATTTTATAGGGCTATACTTTCTAGCAAAAGCAAATAACATTGCTTGTGTTACCGCATGTATTAAGCGCTTAGAGATTCTACAGATTGGGCGCTATACAAAGTCGTCATTAATATTAGTATAACTAGAATTGTACAATCAGTTAACTAAACCGGTTTGGGTATGAAACTATTACGTACTTACACACAATGTTAGAGCAGGCTATGACAATAATAGAGCTGAAATTTCTGATTTTGTTACCCCACAATCTAATGAATTGCTTCGATTGTTTATTAGTGACTTGATAATATTATAGATTAAACACTACAAATTAGCATCGTATTAGTGCCCCTGTAAACTTGAAAACTTACATTCACAACATCTCTTGTCTTCTGATATCACATTTGCGGTTCTAAATAAAGTTAACTTTCTTTAGCCTACACGTTTTCTTTTCAATAAATCTCCGAATTTGTTTTAGTCACCAAGCAGTCTATAATTACAATTATAAAAATGAAATATTGGAGATGATTTGCGCGTACACAAATTAACATAAAATAAGAGATGTCGCTATGGCTCATCGATTTTTTGGTCAATATAAAATAGCTTCCAGATTTCGCAGCAAGTTATAGCCATGTAAAAAGTTGCACACACAACGGTTATGTTTTTATTACTGTGTATATATCGTGTCTATGTTTTGTTCTTCCCTTTGAAAAAAGATTCATTAAGAGTCGAAAGAATTTCGGTTAGTTAGATACTAGTTTTGCACGATTCGTAGTCAATCAATTGCCGACAAGCGTGAGAGTTTTCTGGATCCAAGGAACTTAAAATAACTGTTATTTGCCATATGATTTTGATTTGCATATTTATTAGTGACTTGATAATATTGATCACCCGCCATATATATATATATATATATATATATATATATATATATATATATATATATATATATATATATATATATATATATATATATATATATATATATATATATATATATATATATATATATATATATATATATATATATATATATATATATATATATATATATATATATATATATATATAAACTATCTTTCCTTGCCAGTAAGTAACGTACGTTGAGGTAGCTTTTTTCTATCCTTTTAATATTACATACCATCTTTCTTCCTGAATGTATTTTTGACAGTATCCTATTCCGCTGCATTAACGTTTAGTATATCACACTGCAAATGCGAAGTCACAAACATGGGAAAATAAATTCCATGTCCAGTGCGTTTTCGGAATCGGCGATGAAACTATAGGTAAAGAGTTTAAGTGCCTTGAAGTAATTTCTTTTAAATCCATAAAAGGGTAATTTTATCAAATTTCGGAAAAAAAATAGTTACTTTGTTTGCTTGTATTTGAATTTTTATAAACAGATTCACATTCTATACAATAAAGTGTCATTGATACGTTGTGTTGCATATGTTTAGCAATGGAAAACAACGTTTTCTATACTTCTATAGTCGAACTGTCAGCTTTACACAAGATCAGTATCTCTTATAAGACAAAAACTTAAAAAATAATAATTTCGTTTTAAGTAGCTTGAAGTAGCGAAATTTCTGGTCCTAGATGTGTTGACCAAAATATGATAATTAAGGTTACAATAAATGAACGCTAGGATTAATAATCATAATCAAGGGATAGTTAGTATAAAATAATGTATGAGATTATAAATGAAATAATCAGTGCTCATATACTTGCAAGCCGTTTCATCAAGTTCTAAAATACTTTCTAAAATAATTTCTCTTGAAAGAAAAAGGAAACAAACAGAAGACGAAAGTGATGCTAACATCATTGAAATAGCAATTGTAAAGATATTTGTTCCACTTCTATTTTAGTTAGGCTTATAATTTTGTTATGAAACCAAATATAATTTTACTTTATATTTTAAAGCTATAAATGTACGATTATTGTGCTTAGCCTAACCTGTTTTGGCAGGGATAGTTACATTTCAGACGAACTGCTAAAGAACGAAACATGCGATAATAGATCGGCATTTCTACTTTGGGAACTCAATATCGTAATGTAATGGCTCTATGTTTATCAGTGATATTATGGTAAACTAAATTCTGCAAATTGGCTCTGACTCAGACGGACGATTTTGACATGACGTTTTAGGGTTTCCTGTCCTACAGATGATACCATATCAAAGTTGTTATTTCTATCCTTGGATAATAACACTTCCAATGCCGTGGAAATATTGACAAAAGGCCAGTAAATGAATGCTAAACCTGCTTCAACACCACACATAATTTGAGTTGAATGCCTACTGGTTATAAAACGGACGTTCATGCACTTCGTGTCATTCTATACATGTGTTATCTGTTTGATAAGGAATACTGCACAAGCTGACTCTACCAAATGATATACTGTCAATATATAAAGTTATTAATTTATCTATATTACTCTTCCTAATTTTACCATATGTATTTAATTAATAATATTCATCTTTTCGAAATTCACATGTAAACTAAATCTGCATCGTCAATTACACAAAGGTTTATTTTCATTGAATTGTAAATTTTGTATAGTGTTTTCGTTTAAATTCGAACGTTTTGAAATGTTCTTGTATGTATTAAATTATATTTTCAATTTATACGCCTTTAGCTTAATTCGATTCATTATGAATAGCTTGAAGCACGAATTTCGACCCTCCCTCTCAGTGCTTTTTTATCCAAGGCAAGGTTATGCCCAGTTATTGATATTATAAGTACTTTATTTTGGAACTGCTTAATAATATACCACTCAACATTGTACAAAATTGTCATCATTTCTCACGTGTTAAATGCAACATTGTACAAAATTGTCATCATTTCTCACGTTTTAAATGCAACATTGTACAAAATTGTCATCATTTCTCACGTTTTACTTGCAACATATTACATGAAATACATTTAGTTTTGTTTTGCTTTAACCTTTGTACCAGTTAGATAACCAATTTCGCTATTTACAATCGTTTCGCTTCAGCAAATGTTCAAGTCTTTGTATAATGCCAAAGCAGCATTACACTATGACTGGCTGCAAAATGTTGTCCTCTGCTGTTCCATAGTGGACGATGTTTAGTAGAAATTCATTGTTAATTTCATTTATTGATTCCATTTGACGAAATCCTCTTTGATATACAATATATTTTATTATTCGTTTTCTTTTTATAAGGAACCTAAATGTCCTCTTGCAGCTGTAGAGCAGTTAAAGCAGATAATACCAGAATGGCTAGGATCACCCACATTAGCAAAGCTTTTCCTTCCCTGTTAGTATCTAATGCACAGGGTTTGATTCGTAAAATAAAGCATATGTCATGGATGCAAGCACCACTTTAGCCATGCTATGGCAATGCTGCGTAATCGAAAATTCCACATTAAAAAAATTCGTAATATTATTGCAATAATATATTTCTTCATTAAATACTTCATATGTATTAGAAGTGTAATAAATTGCGGGAAAGGAGAGCGCGAAATTCGCGAGTGGATGTCGAGGGCCCCAAAGAAGCTCGAAGCCTAGGCACCTTGCCATGTGTTAATACGGCACTGAAAACATATGGTATTTTGGTCTTTGAGACGAAAATCAAACGTAAATGTAATGGTAGTAGCAGTTGTAGCAATATTAGTAGTTTTAACAGTTATTGTGCGTTCAGCACCATTTCATACCACAATGTAGGTATATATTGCTAAAAGATGAAGAGGACACACACGGGATTGTAGTAGCTGTACCACTTGTAACATTAAACCAGCTCGTTATGGCAAAATTTATAGTTATATAAATGTACGACTACCAATACAAAAAATTATAATATTTGTAGGTTGTTAATATATTGTGTTTTTATTATTGCATTCAATAATTCGTCTGTCCATCCGTTTTCCATATATAATTTGAACGAACTCATGGAAGGTGATTATGTCCGATACATATATAACATTTTACTAGGATGAAGTAGATGATGAAGTAGATGATGAGAAAGGATTCGAATTCTAAGTACATCTAGCAGGTGCATAGTGGTTGAAGTTAAACGTTTTGATACATGGAATGGGCACCTGGGCATTTCACGATCCTTTAATGGTCTTGATTGTAAAACACGTCATGCATTAATATGCGGTCAAATACCAAACTATTATAATTATTATTATTATTATTATTATTATTATTATTGTTGTTGTTGTTGTTGTTGTTGTTGTTGCTGTTGTTGTTGTACACATAATACCAATATAGCATCCCATTATAATTAGAATGAGACTATACTAAAACTTTCATTAGTGTCTTAAAGTTTATTTCGCTAAAGATTTGTGGATCAGATGATTTCGTAATGTATTATTCTTCTCTCATGAGAGCTGTATAAAGTCAATTTTACTAAAAAAAATTAATCGCGTTGATTGCAGGTATTCGCAATCTTTTTGAGAAATGTTATCTCTGCTCTTTTACAACAATCATCAATTATTTAATTTAAAGATATAACAGTCTATATTAGAAAGTAATGTTCCAAGCAATTGTGTTCTATTCCTCTGTAATTGATTTCCTTCACATAAGAAAGTATTCTCTTTTTTTGATAGATAAGGCTTAAATTGTTTATGTGCACACACGAGGAATTGTGTTCTAATATCACATTTTCATTTGACTATCACCTTGGTTGGTTTTGCATTAGTCCATTTTTTGTGTCTCACAATATTAGAGTACTTATATGGTAGGTTGTTTGATGGTTAAGAATGTGACGTCAAGTTTATATTCAAAAATCAAAATAACACGTGATGTATACAGATCACACAGTTTTTGTTTGTGCACTGGTTTGAATCGCTCTGTTTATACGTCATCTGTATTTTGTTACGGCTATTGGATTTGATTTATTTTTTTTTAAATGTTAAATCCAAATTTGTCAATTTGCCTTTAAAATGAATTGATTGGGAGATTTTTTTTCTAAAAAATTCAGGCTGACCTAGATTCTATTTGTAAACAAGCTGACCTTGGCTTATTTACTTCATTATCTGACCTTGCTTCAGATTGATAAACAGGTCTTGAAAACAATTGGTTAATTTCAAGGACAACTTTTTATTTTTAGTAATTAGTGGATGATTTTTCCTCTGGTTCATTCTTTTAGTACCTGACTTGGTGAAGGTAGCTTCTTTCTATGACCTTCCAGAATCACATGATTCCTTTTTGTTTACGAGGGAATTACATATATATAGCTGTGTTTTGGAAGCTAACAGTAGTAGAATCTCTGGGCTTTAAGATATTAGTTGTGTATATTTATTTGAGTTATAATTATTCTGGACTTTGTGTCAATTCATTGAAGAAAGAGGATTTATTATCTATTTGGAGGAGAAAACATGTGCTCATAATTCATTTGGATGATAATTAAACAAGAACTGCATCACGTGACATTGTCAGCGATTTCGGAATACATCGTCAAGATTCGAACCTGGAACTATTAGAAGATTTATTTATCAGGACTCTTACAATTCCATTAGTGGATTATTTTTTGTGAATTCTATATTGGATTAATGTTGGATTTGATTCTCTAAAACTGTAAGTTTAATTATTTTATGAAAATAATTGTACTTAATAAATTCATTGTTCAAGTTATACAGGCTTGTTAGTTTTCACTCTTTCTATGTTGCTGCTTATTCGAGCCTAAGCACGTAACAATTTAAAATTTGCACTGTTACCTGCTGTGTTTCGGTGGAGTTATTAATATAAAATAACACCTTTATGTTGATATTTGATACATAACTAGGATGCACTATGGTTTAACGCCATTTTTCAGCACACGATAGGCTATACATGGCGACCAGTATTAATGGTGGAGGATGAACCTGGGAAAAACAACGGAAAGAACCACTGATCCACGAGAAACTACTAGCATGCTTTTTCACATAACTCGATTGGTCGAATCTGAGACTCGAACCCACACAGGCAGAGATGAGACGGCAGTGATTCGTAACGGAGAGCGCTTTATACCACTCGGCCACCCGATTCCTCACCCCCCCCAAGGAGGAAATTAAGATGGCCTTAAAATAAAATAATATATAAACATTTGACTGAAGTAGCAACCTCCTTTAATATATTAATGTTAATTTTATAAAAATGAAGTAGAGTAATTTAACTACTGGTTCTTGAAATGTTGAAAAAATCTGCCGAACAAGGATACATTTCTAGTATAGTATGATGCATCTCAGTATTATAATTAAGTTTCTGACGTAAATAGGTGACAGGACAGATAATATAAACTATTTTTGCGACTGAAATGTCTTTTTTGTGTAAATGCAAGCTTGTTCTCTAAGTTCTCCAAATTATTTCGTGTGAAGTATGGCGTATACGAAGAAGAAAAAAATACGTTTTTTTCATCCATATGACACGTTACATGCAATTACCTCAAGTCCTAGATTTTGTGATGGTATACTGTGTGTATGATGTTGATTTTACAATTTTTCAGTCCTAACGATATCACATCTATTGCAGTTTATAGTGATGTCTAACTCTTGGGAGCCATGGCGCAGAAATGTAGAATGATGTCCCATCCAGTCACATTTTCCTGACACCATGCCAGGCAGTCATTATATTAACCTATTAATGCTGAGCGCCAAGCAAATCAGCTGCTAGTACCATATTTATTCTTTGTTCCGACTTGGCTGGGGTTCGAACTTGCGACGTCCTTCCTATATTTGAGACACACGCCTAAGCCACTTAGGCTACATGAGCGGTTGTTTATTCCTTGTAACAAAACAATTACCATAACTTGAGTTACAGAATCTATTAGAATTAGAATTGAACAAATGATTTTCTTAGAAAAACCTGTGTGGGTTACATACTTGCACATAATGTTAAGATATTTAAAAGCAACAACATATATTTTCTGCTTTTTATAGCTAATAACATAATATAGTGCATCGATTCTAAATTAATGACCTGATTGTAATATAAATTCAATGCTGCAAATTAGCTCAATGTTCGTGTCAATTTCACCTTGAATACCAAGGGTCACGACATCGTGTTCAGGAGTGATGACCTTGATTGGATATCCTCTGGATTTTCTTTTTCGGCAGCATTAATTTACCAAGAATAGATATATATATATCAATTCAATAAATATTAAAGACATCATGAATGAGTTTCACGTCCTTATAAATAGTATTGAAGACACCCGATTTTTTGTCTTGAAATTTTGGCTTTGTGCAGCTTCACTTAAAAAGAATAATTGAATTTAACTTAAATTTGTATTGGAGCATTGCATTATAGTGACCAAGTAATGAGCTTCATTTCTAGCTCTTTGCAATATCTGTCAAAGGAGGTATGGTCACCGATTGTCATTCCTCATCAAATTGGTTACATCAGAATAACCTTGCGAAAGGAGTGTTGGTTTTTAACCAAATGCCATACACATTTATAATCTTAAGACTTCGAACGAGATGGATTTCCATCAGTACACGTCACCATTTAAAGGGGATTTTAGCCTGAAATCCCATTAAACTAACTTCAGTTATTCAAAACAAGATCCTCTTTCAAACGTTACGTCGAGAAGATCGTAGTATGTTGGGCGCTTTCTTATCACTAGTAACTCATGTCCTTTATGTACCTGCAAACTATTATGTTTAAAGCCTTGAAATGACCTTATATCACAGAAATTTCTTTGTGAGTGTGGATATAAGGAGTTACATCATGAAAGCATTGACATGAAATGTCCTTCAGTCACTGCTAAGCCTGCTTCACAGTGTCTAATAATTTTAGCTTAATGTCTGTCAATAGGGAAGCCGAAATTTGAATCCATTTAGTGAGTGCCTGGGCTGAAATGTATGCTCGCACTAATTTTAATGTACCTTATATATGGCCGCTGCGGTGTCCTTGCGGTTAGAGAGTCTGCCTTGGATGCGGAAGGTCGTGGGTTAGATCCCCGGGAGAGTCATACCTAAGACTGATAAAGACGGTACTAACAGCTGTCTCGCTTGGCGTTCAGCATTAAAAGGATAGGGTTAGAACTGGTCAGCCTGGTGTTAGGATAATGTGACTGTAGGGACATCATGCTACATGTATGCGGCATGTCTGTTAAACATCACTATAATCTGTGACACTGCAGACATCGAAGTGATAATACAGAAAGGTCCAGTTCATCATCATCATCATCATCATCATCATCTCTCTCTCTCTCTCTCTCTCTCTCTCTCTCTCTCTCTCTCTCTCTCTCTCTCTCTCACGCACACACACACTATAACTTACTTTCTAGCTAAGGTATATGAACAGTTATGGGCCATTGAAGTTAATGAATTTTAACATTTAATTTATGAAATGTATCTGATCTACACAATACGTTTCCTTGGTCATTTAACATTCCATGAATCAAATCAAACACAATCCAATCTTTATTTAACATGAACTTTAATTTCACGTGTTAAGGGGCGATGAGCATATTTGGAATACTTTTTCAAATAAATGTTTTGGTTTTGAAACCAATACCTGCAAATTGACTTTCCGTAGCTAAACAGATTGCCAATGTAAAAATGACGAATGATGGTATTATTTTCCTGTGTCTAATAACATGCAAGGAAGGAAAAAAAAACATCCGTCTTAAAACGTTAATTGAAGTGGAAGTTGCAGTTTTACATCGAGGTCGATAAATTAGAGAGGCTCCTTTGAAGTTGTCAACCAATCTTAATAGCAGCAGGAACCTCTTAGCTTATTAGCATGATGTTTTTAAACTTTGTCAGACAGTGCATAGAACATATGCGAACCATCAAAATATGTCATGTATTAAATCTCTATCTGGCTTTTTGCAACGTATACAATTTGTTAATACCCTATCACAAATATATGATAATGTCCCTATGGGTATTTAATGGAGAAAAGCAATGAAAATTGTTGCACGAAGTTGATATTCTTCGTTCCAGTTAGTACTTTGCGTGTTTTTAGCTTTTGTCTATTAAGAAATTGTCAAAAGGTTCATACTGATACATGTGTTCTTTAATTACAGATCATAACAGTTGTAATTAAGCAATGATATCAACTGCTTGCTGAAAAAGAAGTAAACATTTACTGAAAGCTATAACGTTTTTACCATCATTGTTATGTAACTTATATACCGTCTCTATTTTCAACAGCTGTTTTTCTGTCGTTATTAACATATTCCATTTATATTCTCTGTTGATCGGAAAGCTTCATGTATTACCCTTACCATCTTATCGTTTTACATTCAACGATTTGGTTTCGATGTCCCTGGTCGATATGAAAACTTGTATCATTTGTGACATATCATGTCTTGAACCTATTGTATGGCGCTAAATAGCATGACGATTAATGTGACATGATTGTGCATAGCATCAATATAGTGTATAGAACCATATACATCTTCATTGTATTGGTTGCAATCAGCGAAGAAACAAGACTTAATGAAAACTAAACATTGTGGAATTTCTGATCATATTCTCCTTAAAAGAGAGGTCGTCATGTATTGATGGAATTTATAGTGAGGGATTAAGATACATAATTATTTACTTGATCTATTAGACATTTTTTTTAAGTTTGTTATTATTTTTAATTAAGATTAAATCAAGTTTGTAGTGCTGCTGTTCTTACACCTTTGAGAATTGCAAGCCTTGCCAAATAGTTTAAGGAATCTTTTGAAATTTAAAGACGATTGATATGTGCGTATCAATCTAGGATACAAATTTGGTATGTTAAGTATTGATAATTTCATTTTCATATTCTTGGAAACGTTATATTATGTCCCAGAATTAACTGAACAATCTCTTTACCAGCTTCACGTGGCGAAAATACTTTGGCTTAATCTTTTAGTCTGATAGAAAAAAGAGTGTGTGTTTGACATAGTCAAATATCCTAAGAAAGATCTGGGTTTACGACACACTGAAACGTAGAAACTGCAAGTATATAAATAAACGTTTCCGAGAAATACAAATGCAATTAATGTTAAACAATTATTTATAACCGGTGATTCCGAACCATAATCCTTTTCCAACAAGATATATTAATGTTTGCAGACCGGTACTAGTGAACTAGAGCTAAAGTAATTTTAGGCTGTCTTCTCCTGTATCCATTGCCATCAAATTATTGGCCATTTTTCCTATTTATTTTCCTTGCACAATACGGGCACAATCTCATATTAGCTTGCACTAGTTTACATATTAAATTAATGTAAGTCTAGACACGAAAGTATTTGCCTACATTCAACTACAGTCTAAGAAGCTTCTAATCCGATACCTTACGAGTATCGCCACATGTCAGTCTAGACAGATTGTTCTGCCATGTCTGGTTTGGAAACAGTACATTTTTGTTGCTTTTTATCCTCTGATCAGTTTCTGAACAAATATATGGTATCTTATGCAGTGTACCCAAAACATAACACCAAAATTGATTCGAAAGGCAGCTGAAGTTAATCTAGTTCAAGATAAATCTTATTTTGATTCTTAAACATTTTGGAAAGAGTTACTAAATGATCTACTATCATTGTAACAGAATTGTTACCGAGAGGATGGTGGATTAAATGAACAACACAAACACAATATGTGAAAGAAAATATAAATTTATGAAATAAATTATTAATGAAAAATAATGATGTATCAACACAATAACTCATGCGTTCAACCAACAATTACACTCACAACCATTCACAATACATGAATAAATGAAATATTAATACAAAATAAAACACAGATACAAAGGAATCTCTTGGACTATACACAGATCCAAAGAACCTTTACAAAAATTATATTAACGCAAGTATAAATTACGATAATAAACACAAACAACAAACTATACTATCGCACGTATGGATTGCGACAACTAGCACGAACATATACATGTATTTAATCAAGTTGCTAGCTTTTATTGAGAATCATGCAATGCCTTGAAATACTATTGTGATTTGAAGTAACCATGTAAATACAACACTGTATTCATTTGTACTACAATTGCAACACACACATGTGTCTCGACCCTGTATAACCGTACGATTCACCCACAGTTGAATCGCAGCCCAGTTTCCACGAAGACCTAGGGTTGACTCAATACTTTTATCGGTCACTTGCCCTTCACGGATCCACCACAGTTATACGTACAGACAGCATACAACATCTACTAGAACTAACGTTCCTCAATACCCTAGATGTCGCCTCGGATGTTTTACAACTCTAGACAGCTCCGACACTCGGACTTCTAGATTTCCGGATATTTACACGTCACGACAGATGTAGACGGACAGACAATCTGACAGACAGACAGTCAGATACTTCAATTCGATTGCACAATAAATCAGCAACAATTTCAGCTGTACTGTACATTGTTACGTCTATTGGATTTAAATTATTTTTTTTTAATTGTTTTTTATAATTGATAAATCCAGATTTGTCATTTAGGGTTTAATATTCATTAATTGGGAGATTTTTTCTGGAAAATTCAGGCTGACCTACACTCTAGCTGTAAACAGATTGACCTTGGCTTGTCAACAAGCTTCTAAAACTATTGGTTAATCTCAAGGACAACTTTTTATTTTTAGTTCTTGGGGGTAGGAAATATTTAGATCTTTCATTGAGTACGTGACATGGTGAAGGTAGACTCTTCCTCTGACCTTCTATCAATTTCTAGAAAATCACGTGATCCCTTGTTTACATATTAAAAACGGGTATTTAAATCATTGTACTGGAAGAGAGATTCAGTAGAATCTGGGTTTTTTAAAGTTAAGTTGTGTATTTATGTTTGAGTGTTAATTTTAATTATCTTGTTCTGGACATTGTGTCATTTCGTCATAGAAAGAGGAATTATTTGGAAAAGAACCTGAATTCATAATTTCATTTGGATGATTATAAAACAAGAACTGCATCACGTGACATTGTCAGCCATTTTGGATTACATCGTCAAGATTCGAACCTGGAACTATTAGAAAATTTATTTATCAGGACTCTTGCAATTCCATTAGTGAATTATTTTGTGAATTCTATATTTGTTGGATTTGATTCTCTAAAACCGTAAGTTTATTTATTTTATGAAAATAATTGTACTTAATAAATTCATTGTTAAAGTCTTACAAGCTTGTTAGTTTTCACTCTTTCTGTGTTGCTGCTTATTCGAGCCTAAGCACGTAACATAGAAATTGGGGGCTATCGTCCGGATTGAAATAAATTGGAATTTAAATTTGAATTTCCCGTAGTTTTTAAAAAAAAAATTAAAATCTTTAGTGAGACTGACACGCTTGTATCAAAATGACATCTAAGGTAGAAATATTTCTTTCTAATCCTACCCAGGAGCAATTAGATCTTTTAAAAAAAGACGAGTTGGTTCAACTTGCCAGGAAATACGATCTTTCTGAAGTCAAGGATTCTTTAACGAAACAAGATATCAAAAAAATTTTGGTCCAGTATTTGGTAGAAAAGGACATGTTTGAATAAAGTGCTTTGATTTCGGTCAGTAAGTCAGCATCAGACTCTGACATAAAATTAAAGGAATTAGAATTAAAATTCAAGATGGAATTAGAGTTGAAAAATCTGGAATTTCAAGAATGGGAGAAAGAAAAGCAAATTGAATTACAAAAAGAGCAGATGCTGATTGACAGAGAAAAAGAAGAGAGAGAGAGACAAGAAAGGGAGAAAGAAAGACAATTACAATATGAAAAAGAGGAGAGAGAGAGAGAATCAGAGTTAAAGAAACTGGAATTTCAGGAAAGGGAGAAGGAAAGACAATTGTAGTTTGAAAGAGAGAGAGAGAGAGACAATTACAATATGACAGAGAGAAGGAAGAAAGGGAGTTTCAAATTAAAATGAAAGAAATAGAGCTGGCAAGTGAGAATCACCATCATACTTCAAATCAAAATTTTGATTTAGCAAGGAATATTAGATTAGTGCTCCCTTTCAAAGAAAAAGAAGTAGACAATTATTTTATTCTTTTTGAAAACGTTGCAGAAAATTTAAAGTGGCGAAGAGAGAATTGGACTCAGTTACTACTTTGTGTACTTACTGGTAAGGCTAGCGATATTTACACTTCACTGTCTGTTCATCAAAGTAGTGACTATGATGTAGTTAAAGAATGCATTTTTAAGAGGTTATGAGTTAGTTCCTGAAGCTTATAGGCAAAACTTTAGAAATTACAGAAAAGAAGATGGACAAAGTCATGTCGAATTTGCTAGACAAAAAGAGCAGTTGTTTGATAGATGGTGTTTAGCCAAGAAAGTCGAGCAAGATTATCAAAATCTCAAGCAAATTATATTAATTGAAGAGTTCAAAAACTGTGTCCGTAATGATGTTAAAACTTATCTTGATGAGCATCAGATTGAAACCTTGGAAAAATGCTGCTCGAGCTGCTGACGAATCTTTGACACATAAAGTTCCTTTTGTTAACAAGACTTCTACTCAACAATTTTCTGGCAGAAAAGAATTTCCGCCTAATTCAATCCCTTCTAAAACTCAAACTAACACAACTTTCAAAAATCAGACTTCAGAAAAGTTTGATTCTAGATCCTTGTCTCTTCCGACGTGTAACTTTTGCAAATTGAAAAATAGGCATCAGAATCAGGACAGACCTGTTCCAAATGCTCTTATTTCCAAGAGGTCAAGGCCACCGTCATGTATTGAAAGCAATAAATTTGTTGGGTCTAATAAATCCCAGTCTGATTTTGATATGGATAATTATGAACCATTCATATCGAAGGGTTCTATATCATTCTTGGGTGATTCAGCCAATTCCACCCCTATTAAAATTTTAAGGGACACAGGAGCTTCTCAGAGTCTTTTATTGTCAGGTACTTTGCCTTTTCCTGAGAAGTCTTCTTCTAATGAAAGTGTTCTTATTCAGGGAGTAGAATGCGGCTTTGTTAATGTTCCTCTCCATTGTGTAAATTTGTCATCGGACTTAGTGTCAGGACCTGTGACAATCGGAACAGTCTCGGTTTTACCTGTTGAGGGCATAGATTTATTGCTAGGCAACGACTTAGCTGGGGACAAGGTTGTGGTTAATCCACTTGTAACTGACAAGCCTAATTTGGATCAGAAAGTTGATCCAATTGCAAACGAAATCCCTGATATATTTCAAGCTTGTACGGTTACTAGAGCTATGGTAAAGAAAGCTCTTGAGAATGAAGTTGAAAAGGACAGTATTCCCTTCGTTGACACATGCATGGGTCAGGTTTATGTTATTGAGGACAATATTCTCTTATCTGACACCTGCTTGGGTCAGGTTTATGATGTTAAAGTAGGCAGCATTCCTTCAACTGACGCTTGTATAGGTCAGGGCTTGCTGAGGCCACTTTTACTCTTGGTTTAGATCAATCAGAAGGTATTGATCATAGTGATCTTCTTTTTACAACTCATTCTCTTTATTCTAATGAGGGTGATGATCTTGAGAATGATGTTATAGAAGGCAGCATTCCTTCAACTGACTCTTGTATAGGTCAGGTTTTTGATGAGGTCACTTTTACTCTTGGTTTAGATCAATCAGTAGGTATTGATCATAGTAATCCTCTTTTAACAACTCATTCTCTTAATCAGGGTGATAAAAGACAGTCACTTGTCGTCGAACAGGAAAAAGATCCTGAGATCTGTTTGTTTCAAAGGGTAATAAATGAGACTGAAGTCACCGAAGTTCCTGTCTGTTATTTCATTAAAAATGGAATTCTTATGAGACAATGGAGACCTCCCGAGGTACCTGCTGGTGATGAGTGGTCAGTGAACTATCAAATAGTAATTCCAAAACCTTACAGACAGGAAATACTTAATTTGGCCCATGAAACTCCTTTGGCTGGTCATTTAGGGATTAATAAAACTTATCACAAGATCTTGACTCACTTCTATTGGCCAAATATCAAAAGTGATGTTGTCAAATACTGTAGATCTTGTCATACTTGTCAAATGGTAGGAAAACCCAATCAGAAGATACCTAAGGCTCATCTGCAACCTATTCCTGTGTTTGATGAAACATTCAGTAGAATTATGGTAGACTGTGTAGATTCCTTACCCAAGACAAAGTCAAGTAATCAACTAAAGTTAAAAATCAAACTATGGTTTGAAAGAACTGAAATAGAGAGAACTTTTGAGTCTTATAATGGAGTTGTGTTACTCTTGTTCATTCTTCTTACTTTTCTTCAAATTAGATATTACGGCCCTTACAAAGTAAAGAAGAAAATGAATTAGTTAAGTTATAGTATTAGTGCTCCTGGGATCTAAATTAATTATAGGAGTACCAGTGTATTGAAAGAAATAACCATGTTAAATATGTAATTAATTTAGTTGTACATATCCCACATGGTGAAGGAATATCATCGGATTGTACTGATATAGGAGCGACAAATTGTTGGAATTCAGAAATTATATAAAAATCTAGACCAGAAACTTTCACATTTGCAAGTGCAAGAAAGAAATGAACTGAAAGTTATTATTATTATATGAGCACTTATGTCCAAATATTCTTACAAGGACAAACAAAATTTTCATGACGTTGAGATTGAGAATTCCATGCATGATGAGTCCACTCAAACAGGAATATTTGAAAAAGGAAATTCAGTATTTGCTGGAGAATGATTTTATCAAGCCCAGTAAAAGTGATTGGAGTTCACCCTGCATACTTGTTCCAAAACCAGATAAAAACTTTCCGTATGTGTACTGATTATAGAAAGGTGAATAGAGTGACAAAAACAGATTCATTCCCATTAACAAGAATTGACTATTCTATTGATAAAATTGGGAATGCCAAGTACGTCACCAAATTTTGACCTTCTGAAAGGATTTTGGCAGATTCTACTACAGAAAGAGCAAAGGAAAACTCAACATTGTGACTCCAAAATGGACTCTACCAATATAAAGAAATTCCATTTCAACGTCTCATTAAAATGTTCATCTCTGGTCTAGAGATTTGTCTCGTCATAATCTACAACAACATCTGGTGAGAACATCTAGCAACAATTAGAAAATTCTTTGACAGACTCACTAATGCGTGTCTGACTGTTAATTTATTTAAAAGTGAGTTCTGCCCTGCTAGAGTGGCTTTCTTAGGACATTTAGTGGGACATGGACAAGTTAAAAGGTTGAGGCTATTTCTTGATAATATAATTGTAGACACTCTTTCCCGTGTATAACAATTTATTATGCTGTGTAATTTATACTAGTTCTTTTAACCTCAGATGTTAATTGGTTTGTGATAAAAAGAAAGTTTTATCATATAAACCTTTCTTTTTATTTTATGAGGGAAGGTGTTACGTCTATTGGATTTAAATTATTTATGTTTTAATTTTTTTTTAATTGTTAAATCCAGATTTGTCATTTAGGGTTTAATATTCATTAATTGGGAGATTTTTTTCTGGAAAATTCAGGCTGAACTACACTCTAGCTGTAAACAGGTTGACCTTGGCTTGTTGATCTAATTCCTGACCCTGCGTTAGACATTGTTAACAAGCTTCTAAAACTGTTGGTTAATCTCAAGGACATCTTTTTATTTTTAGTTTTTGGGGGTAGGAAATATTTAGATCTTTCATTGAGTACGTGACATGGTGAAGGTAGACTCTTCCTCTGACCTTCTATCAATTTCTAGAAAATCACGTGATCCCTTGTTTACATATTAAAAACGGGTATTTAAATCATTTAAACCATACACTAATATATTGCTGTCGTAATTTGCAAGTTTTGGTCAGACTGATTGCTCGAAAAAAATGTAAAAGCAATTACAAATGCCTGAATTAAAATCCATTGGAACATATTCTAAGAATCGAGACCTAGACGACCGAAAAGTGAAAGGCTACGAGGTCTAAGCCGTTCTTGTTGATAACAGGTTGCCAATGAAAGGAGATTAAAACTTAAAATAAAAAATGTAACAAGACTGTTTTTTGAGGCCTGTGGTATCTGAATCATTGAAATAGACTGCGCACTTTTCACTATGGACATTGTTAGGATACGATTCAAACTCCAATTCCAGGAGCGTAACACATTTGATTAATTACGTCTAGGCGGATGACCAACTCTAAAGTGCTGCATTTCAGCTATCATACCTCTTACCACTGGCTTAGTAGTGGATCCAAAGGTGATACCATGTACCCAGGAACTGATTGGTCTGCCATGTTGTCATAGAAGCCACAAAAAATCAGAGCCTTCTACTTACCGGGAACTGCGATAAGGGTGCGATAAGGGTGCCTGTATGTCATGAGATAGGGATGCTTCGGTGTACTTCTAAAAAAAACATGCGACCTTCATCTGACACTCATTTAGATGTACACTTATTTCACAGTGGCATGCGTTCCCTGTGACCTTGTTGTATGTCTTGCATATCATTCCGCTGTTAATGAGAATGAGTGTAGTAGTAGAATGATAAGAATATTGGCGTCAACCCCATCATTAAAGAGGAGAATATATAATGAAGAATACGACTGTATATCAGAGAATGAGAGGCTAGTAAGGCTGAAATAGAAGGAAATGACTGTTTCCACGCTTTGTAAATAAGTAACTGATATTACGATTGTAGGATGATCGGTGTCTGTCATAATGTGAATAAGTATAAACTTTGGTTGCTTGGTTGGTTGGTTGGTTATGTGTGTGTGGTTGGTTGGTTTGTTATGTGTGTTGTTGGTGGCTGGTTGTGTGTGTGAGTGTGTTTGATTTGTACTCTTAATGTAGCTTTAACAATTATTCAGTCATATTGCTACAATATCTTCAGTGATGAGCAGGTTAACACACATATTTGTTTCTGAAAAAAGAGATTATACATTTCAATATTTATTTAGATTTTATTTCACTGCTTAATATGCACTAAAACTATATTTAGGTTGTGTCGCTTCTACTTTCAATATTTGCATATTAATTTATATCTATTAGTTTAATGCATACGTATACATTCCTAGCCTTAACATACATACGTGTATGCCCATTCATGACATATTATTGTGGGGAATACAGAGTAATGAAGTGGATTTTATTAAACCATTCAAATCCACTTCATTACTCTGTATTCCCCACTATAATATGCCATGAAGGGGCATACAAGTATGTATATTAACTAACACATATAGAAAACTAATTCCGTATTAAGCATATAAAATGTCAAGAGAAATTTAACGTAATTGAGACTTTTAATTTTCTTTGATGGTGCACCTGCTGTTTATGTCACCAGACTATAAAATTCACTTTCTAAATGACGTTCATAATCAGTTTTCGTTACGATCTTTTAGTGCTTATTCGTAAATATGTTAAATATGTGTGGCAGACGTTGTATTTTGCGGGAGTTGCGCAACTTTCCCATAACACGCTATGCATTTTGTTTAGTTCAGGCTCAATCTGAGGTGAAATATAAGCTCGTATCTATCTTAAGGACCGTTGATTGCTGCAATATGCAATTAAATATCTAATTCATAATATAATCAAGGAACAAGCATTTCTGTGTGTTGTGTTCATCATGGATAATGAATTTCCCCACTGGGCATGCTATTAATACAATCTATCTTAAGGCAGAATATACTACAATTTCTGTTTTGTGAGACCTTTGATCATGTGTTGTCGACTTAAATGAGTTAGTATACTAAACGGGTTGTATGATTTTTTATTACGAAGTCAAAGTTTAATTCTGTTACATCGTCAATATATAACAGTTGTCTTGTTGTTATTAATGATATTGCAGAACGTTTGTCTGGTATAACTAACGTTTCGCATCAAACAATGAAAGAAAACAGAATACTTAGATGTCATATCCCACATTATCTTTAGATAACGCACCGATTGCCTTTGTATGTTTTTTTATGAACACTCTGAAGTAACTAAGGTGACTGAACTTTGCAACACCTATAATGAAGAAGTTGTTCTGAAGTCTTCAAAGATGATTTAATGAATGGAAACAATCACTTTTAAAATGAAAGTACATTGACTGACCACACACACATCTTAAAGATAACACAGCATTTATAGTTTTTGTATAAAGCAAAGTAATGAACCTATATTATTGGCATATAAGATCGTGATCCTGCCATGACGCAAGAATACGAATATATATATATATATATATATATATATATATATATATATATATATATATATATATATATATATATATATTTGCAATAGCCATTGACACTAGGCCTTTACGTTAAATTTGTCGGTTACGAGGCGCATATAATGTATTGTGCTTGAATCTTTTGCTGTGTCTTAAAGATATAATGTTCTAAAGATCGATTATTAATTATCAAATAAAAAACTGTCCAAATGGTCGCCCCTCCCCCTCCGTTCCCTTTTCAATGTCTCTTTATCTCTCTTTTTGTCATTTCTGTCTATGTCTATGTCTATGTATATGTCTATGTCTCTGTCTTTCTGTCTGTCTGTCTCTGATATATGGCAGGTAGATTCCATGAAAATACGAGTGCTAAGGATTTTTGCTCGTGACATACAACGATGAGTTTGGACTTGGTAATGACGGTAATGTTATACAATGGACTGTCAAGAGATTACATAATTTTAATTACCTATTATTGGTTTATCATTCACTTTGCTTCTACTTCACGCTAATTTCTATACGCCGGTAAAGAATGCCGGACAGTATAGTTTCAGTGAGGCTAATCTCGTTTGCAGTGCACTACTTTCTTCACAAAAACCATATTCCATTCTTAAATCAGAGTGGATCTTATACTACTACTACTACTACTACTACTACTACTACTACTACTACTACTACTACTACTACTACTATTACTACTACTATTAATAATAATAATATTAGTAATAATAATAATATTAATAATAATGAGGACTTTGTATAACGCCTAATCGTTAGAAGCTCTAAGAGCTTTACAATATTTAAAACGATATGACTGCACCACAGAAAATTAAAAACAAAAAACAATAAAAAAACGTGAAATTGGAAAACATAAAAATATGCGGAAAGCATATAAGATACAAAACATTATTACGTCTCTAAGTTTGTTCCTGCAGTCAAAAAAGGTGAGTTGTAAGAGCACTCTTAAAAGGGACCACTGTGTCTTTGTATTTTATTTCAATGGGGAATTCGTTCCACATCGCTGGGCCCTGGCATTCAAAAGAATGTTGTCCATATGACTTCGTTTTCATAGTGGTAACAATGAGTATACGATTGTTAGAAAATGATGGTAAGGATATTGCTGGTGTATACATATGGCTGAGGCCGGATAGATATTTGATTATCTATGGAATGGATAGCCAGTGTAGGGTACAGATCAGTGGTGAGATGAGCTCTGATCGAGGTACTCTCAAGATGATCCGCGCAACTGTGTTCGGAACTTTTTGAAGTTTCTGGAGTAGATATTGTGATTTACCAGAAATAATTGAGTTACAATAGTCCAGTCTTGAAAGTACTAATGAACACACAAATCTTTTAGTGGCATTAACTGAAAGTCTTTGACGAGTGGAACTGTCGCGTCTCAGCTCAAGATATGCAGCCTTGTATATGTGCATGACATGTTGGTGCAGTGTGAGAGTACTGTCTTGAGTAACATTTAGGTTTAGTACTGACTGTGTGAATTGTATGTTGGTGTTACTGATATTTATTTTCTGAAGTAAAGGATGTGAATGAAAAGGTCTTTGTGCTGTGATCAGATTATTTTCAGCTTTATCATCATTCATCTGCAGCTTGTTAGATTTGATTCATGAATTTACATCCGAAATGCACCTCTATACTCCTTGGATGGTAGCATCAACTTCAGTTCGGTGGCTAGACTTGTATACTTGGTACTGTGGCAATGGTGATATGCAGACTGTACATTGCTGAAAAGACTGTTTGAATTCTAATAAGATACAAGTTGGGTTAGAACAACGTTTTCTAAGATATGTTATATGAATGGGAGATGAGTAACTGGGCGGTAGTTCTTTAAATCGTTATGGTCAAGTGTTGGTTTCTTCAGCAGAGGCTTTTCTATGGCAGTTTTGAAAAATTAAGGGAATTCCCCGATGAGAGAGATATTAATAACATCAGTTAGTGAAGGTAATTTTGGGTCTAAGTAGTCAAGCATGTATATATATATATATATATATAATGTTATTTTCCCCTGCTATTGATATGTATTTTGTTCTGTCCTTTGACTTAGAATTTACACCCACACACGTAATACACAAACAGCATCGCATTAACTTTGATTACTCTTGTACACTTTGTTCCCCACGGGCTGAATATAATTAGCATCCTCAACTATTAATCTCTTAGGCAGATATGTAAACCTTTATTGAAGAAACATTGTTTTAAATCTTTAGCAATGGCAGTGATAATTTGTTTGTAAATAGTGATTTCACTACGTCCAAAAGTGACAAACTATTATGTGCATAAAAAAATTATTGTCAGAAAAAGCGGTGTCTATTCCTAACATAAATGCATGTCTTCGCTTACTAGGTTTGAGAAAACATAGATGATGTAGATTGAAAGAGTTCATTTAAAATGTTGCGACAGGAAAAACGTTCTCATTCGTCTTTTGAAGTATATACCACGTTTTTTTCAGCAGATTACAATTTTTATGTGACACTTAATGAAGAATAAATGGTTTTTATACGTGATTACTTGACGTAAACTCGCGTTTGCCAGAAGCGCCTCTATTCGAATATATCATTTGCGACACTTGGCACCAAAGCAGCATATATTGTTTCAAGATGAATAACTGTATATTTTTCTAATGAACTTGTTATCAAAGACGAATGTTCTGAACGCGAGCAGTTGTCCAAACAAACAGTGAACTAATTTCGTCCAGCCTACCCTTATTACATGAGAAGACATGTGTGTCATGCTTAATTTAACATTATTTTGCATTTCAGCTTATGTATTAAAACACTGTTTAACATGGAGACACGATGTGTTAGTTAGAGAAGCAAATGAGTAGAACATCAATTTCATGCACAATTTCTCTCCTATTCTTCTTTGAAATACATTTCTCATGGTCTCTTCCCGCTTTGTCAAATAATTTTAGGAATCGTTAAAAGTTTGAGTCGTGTACAAGAATTTAATAATTTTGGTATTTACGTTCCCAGAGTTTCTTGTACTCACCCGCTAGAGTACACACTCGTATGATATCGGTATTGATAATTAAGACGTCCAAAATACCTTTAATAATCATTAAATTGAGAGAGAGAGAGAGAGAGAGAGAGAGAGAGAGAGAGAGAGAGAGAGAGAGAGAGAGAGAGAGAGCAACTTTTTTAAAACACAATCGTTATGTATAGATATAAATCTTGAATTTTTACTTTTTTTATAGGAATAAATGGAATTACTTTTCGGCTTTGAATATTGGCTGCGGATCACATCTTTCATTACCGTATAACATTGAAACATTAATAACATTTTTTTAAAAACTTACATCGTCTAAATTTCCATAATATTTAATATGTCTCTCCTCAGTCTCATCTCAACATGCATTTGACCTTGCGAAAGTTTCCAATATGCTTTCATTGTAAATTGCACATAGCTCCTATTTCTAGCTATCAGGTGAATAATTCATTCAAAATCTTTGACAACACTTGGTTTGTTTGTTTGTTTGATTGGGATTTTTAACGTCTGCAATTTATAGTGATGTCTAGCAAAAACAAATCATGCCGCAAACGTGTAGCATGATGTCCCACCAAGTCATATTTTCCAGACCCCAAGCCGACCAGTCCTAACACAACCCTCTTAATGCTGAGCTCCGAGCGAGGCAACCGTTAGTATCTTTCCTGTAAGTCTTTTGTATCACATGGACGGGGATCAAACCCAGAACCTTCCGCTCTCGCGAAGGACGCTGTAACCACTCGGCCACCGGAGCGTTAAGACAAAGCTCGGACAGAATACATTGCTCATTGTCGTCATTAGATTTATGTTTACTTTCATGTCGCATATTGTATTGTTACCTTTTCAATTTTTACAAGATGATGCATGGATTTACATCTGATGTAATTATCATTATCATTTGAAATAATTTGAAAAAAAAAGTATCACGATGATCGGATTTACTTATCAATACCATCGGAATTAATTTACTCTAATTAAAATGCTTTCTCCTATATGTTCTTTATAATACTTGTCTCTTAAAGGTAAGATTTTAATTTAGCTTAAATTGTCTTGGATCGCTAAAAATACTAACGAAATAAATAGCATGACACGTTTTATCCCTAATGATATCAATGGTATTATACTTTTCAGAATCAATCTCCTAAATGTCATGATTAATTTTAATATTAACGATATAAATGTTTTAATGTGATATCAATGGCATATCAAATTTTAGTATAACGGATATAAATGGCATCATTCGTTTTAGTTTTATCCATATAAATACCATTATACGTCTTATAATCATTATTATAAATAGCATCATTTACTTAAGTATTGTGTATTATATCTATCTATCTATCTATCTATCTATCTATCTATCTATCTATCTATCTATCTATCTATCTGTCTGTCTGTCTGTCTGTCTGTCTGCCTGCCTGCCTGCCTACCTGTCTGTCTGTCTGTCTGTCTGTCTGTCTGTCTATCTATCTATCTATCTATCTATCTATCTATCTATCTATCTATATATCTATCTATCTATGAGGCATCACACTAGATACATTATAACCTTTGTTATATAATGTAGTTAGCTTTTCTGTTTATAAATGACGATTATAATCAAATTTATTATGCCCATACAAAATTGGAGGCATGCTGGAATGATTTGCAAACAGTTAATAATTTTATTTGTTTGTAGCGGTTACTTTGGGAGGATTTAATTTCTCAATCAATATGATATTACAAAAAAAGTTTCGCCCTTTTTATGACAAGCATACACTAATCTTGTTTTGAAATGTTTATGTGTCAAATGAATAGCCATACGAAATACATTACATGTATTATTTTAAAGCAAACTCCGCTATAGATCGTTTAATGTTCTCATCGATCACACCACATTTTTCGAGAAATTGAATGCTTTTTTTAATTAAAAGAATCCGCGTGATGTGTGAAATTTTTTCACAGTCACTTTCATGTTTCAATACTTTGTTTTATGTTATAAAGTCAGTACCAATTATTTCAGAACCATTAATTGTACACACATATTCTCAGGAAAGGATCCTGTTGTGATTCATTGCATCGATTGACTGAAAGGAAGGAGAACGAAATGTAAAATCGATTAGAGATATTATAGAAAGATATAAATGTACAAGCATGTCAAAATATAATGAATGAAAACAGTTTTGTGGTTTATATATTTATGGTCAACATGTCACATAAGAAAAATATAGGTTTAATTATGAACTGATTATGAGTCAGTTAATGCGTTGTGTGTAATATAATTGAAAGTGAGTATTGAACTAATTGTCACTGTCATGTACATTTCCGAAATTATGTTTTACGCATGCACGTACATTTGCTATTTTCGAAAAGGAACTATAATCAGAATGGTATAATGTGCTTTTAACCACACAGTAGCAGCTTAGAACTGACTCTTTTTGGCGTCGATACAAAACGTATATGGGTGAGGCGTTACCACTACTAAGGTAAATTTATGCTGTATTATAGATGTTACGTACTCTCATAGAAACACAACTTTGATATTTGATTTTACAATGCAAATTAGACACACAAACAAACACCGTAATTAAAAAGATATTTATCTCACCAATGATTAGAAGGTAATGAGTTATATAGTGATGCAAAACATGTTTGTTAAGTAAAATAACTAATGCTCGAAAGCTTTGTCGGGGATTTTCTGATGATTTTCTCATGATATTATCATTGAAATTACCATCAAACTTAAGGTTTTATTGATTTGTAGTTGCCTTTCACTATGTGTCCATTCAGCTTTAAACCTACCTATTTAAATGCGTATACGTTCACGCATCCTATTCAGTTGGATATAGTTTATCTTCGAAATGACATCTAATATATTGCGCTTAAAATTGAATCTTGGATCCGAAAATTCGATTATAATTTCGCTTAATAATAGTATGTGCCATTTATTTGTGATCATATTGTACACATTTGTTTTAAAATTCCTAAAAACAATGTGATCTCAGATTTAATGCATGGAGTTGCATTTATTTTCTGCAGAGGTAGCATAGTTGTACCTTTGAAAATGATTGTGTCCGAAACGGATTTACTCGTTCTCATAGTGTAAGAATTTGTTTTTCTTTTTCTGAGATTCGATTACTCTCTTGATCTGGTTCAAGCTCCTACACTACACTAAAACCATCAAGTCTCCAAACTACACACTTCATGATAATTAGGAGAAGTGATTTTCTAAAGTAAATTTGAAAGGAATGATCAAAGTGGTAATCATAACAAAATATACACAAACTGGTATCAATGAGTTTCAGATTAATCAGAACTAAAGATAGGTCTCTAAAGGACTTTATTCAGAATTTATTCCACGCTACATTTGATCTATATGCCTGCCACAGAAGAAATCACCCTAATTTCTCAAATGAAGTTTAAAGACATGAAGCAGACATTTTCGGAGGATTATAATTACAATGAATTATTATCCGAAATGTAACTTCCATGGCCTTTACACTTTTCTGGAATTGCTACCAAATTTAATTGTGTTATATTGAATGTATAGATATGTCTCGGAATTATTCGATTAAAATGGGCACATTTGTTTTACATTGATTGCTTTCATTGATTTGTGCTGTACTTTGCGAACACATTACTCTAGGATGGTCTAAGAGTCTTGAACATTGTGGCTTAAAGGTAAGCGAAAACTAGTAGATTAAAAAGGACATGTATGCATTGTATACGTATTGGAGAGATAGTTTTTAGCAATAGCATTCGACATGATGCTACATTTCTGCGACATGATGCTACATTTCTGCGACATGATGCTCCAGTGGTAAACATCACTATAAACGGTCACACTGCTGGCAGCGTAACTGTATGACTAATGAATTGATAAAGCTTTTTAATGTAGGTCGATAATTATTATATGATCCGCGTTTTCAAATATATCTATAAACTTGTATGGACAAGTCATGAAAATGAATCAAGAGATTGTTTTAGAGACACTGCATAGCCTCAGATCATCGTGATTTGTTCCAGCAGACTTTGAAATATATATATATTTTTTTATTAGGATTGTTAACGTAGTTTTAAAACTTTTTAACAATGTTTCAGTCATATCGCTACGATGTCTGCAATGAGGCAGTTTATAGTGATGTCTAGCACTGGGGAATCATATCGCGGACATGTAGCTTGATGACCTACCCAGTCACATTATCCTGACACCAGGTCAACCAGTTCTAATACTAAGCAGCTGATGGGTACCATTTTTGTACGTCTTTGGTATGACTCGGTCGTTAATCTAATCCACGACCTTCCACTACCGCGGTGGACGCTCTTGAAAGATACTGGAAGTCGTGTTTACAGTTATCATTTCCTTTTTGATATAAATATGGGAATATGAAATGGCTAGCATATGACCTTGAGATAATTAAGATTAGTAAACTCATAATATAAAAAAATACTCAATGGTAATTAACCAATATTTTACTGATCGCGTTTTTGAAGAAAAAATATATTTAAAAGTGATCGGGACGATTATACTGCTTCACAGTTGCCCTAGTTAAACAATCTCAATATTCTAATTAAAGAATCAAAGCACAAACAATTTCAATAAAATGGTTCGTGAGTGTGGGTGTTTATCAACATTTTTATAATGTTTTTGGCAATTACGTTTTACAGAATTGCATTAATCAAAATTAAGTCTAGTTGTTAGGTTCTTTGCATCACGCATACAAACAAATTTACATACATACATACATACATACATACATACATACATACATACATACATACATACATACATACATACATACATACATACATGCGCAACTAGAATAGGTTATGCCACGCCATTAAGGTGTGTTTTGAAAGTAATACAAAAAATGTAGGTTCCAGTATTTCAAAAAGTTTTTGAAGAAAAGGCTAATTCTTTACAGCGATAAAATCGGTTTCCCTCACCCATTACACCAAGGATTTCGAAGCGAATGTAGTGGCATTACTGCAGCCTTCATTATAAAAGATGGTATAGCCCAGTATTTGGAAGGCCAATCAAAAGCGTATGCTGCATTCCTGGACAATGCGAAGGCCTTTAATACGGTGTGGCATGATGGCCTCTTTTATAAGCTATTCCATCTCGGAATCAACGGAAAACTGTGGAGATTAATTAGAGATTCATTTCAAAAAGCTAGGGCTCATGTTCTGCTCAACGGACATCAATCGAAACCATACGCTGTCAATCAAGGAGTAGGTCAAGGAAGAACGCTATCGGCATGGCTATTCTTAGTCATGGTAAATGACCTAATATCTTTGCTGGACTCTACAAAATCTGGAATACAAGTTGGCACTCTGAGTATTCCCTGTGTTTTACTAGCAGATGACACGTCCTTGCTATCTTCGTCATTTAATGGTATGTGTGTTTTACTTCGTAGCCTCAATGGCTATGCATCGAAGTGGAGACTGCGGTACAATGCTGATAAAAGCAATATTGTCATATTTTCGAAGAGGAAAAACACACAGAAATCTATGTTCATGCTTGGAGATAAATTGATTCCTAAAGTTTCTTCTAGAACCTACGCTGTGGTTACTCTTTATGCAGATCTTTCTAATAAAGCTGCAGTAAAAAATGCTTGTGATAAAGGAAGATCAGTATTTTATTCCATTTTTGGGACTGGCATTGGAAATGGTGGAATGAATCCAATTAATAGTGCTACAATATGGTCAAAAATAGTACTACCTGCAATGACATATGGATGTGAATTGTGGTCTAGCTTGAGCCATATACGTACGTAGGTATACGATCTTGAAGTATGTCAAAGAAAAGCGGCAAGAAAAATTATAGGTCTTGATCAGCGCTCTTGTACAGAAACAACAATTAGCAGTCTAGGACTGTGGACCATTGAGAGTTATGTGGATAAAATCAAACTTGGCTTCTTCAATAAAATCTGCAGAGCTAAAGGTTCATTTATATGGTAAATTATATTTCACAGAATAATCCTTGACTTCTTGATACATGAGAGCGAGAGTGTTGGGTTTGTTAATGATATATATCGTGTTCTTTTGAAATACCAGCTTGGCGGGTTTTTCCACCTATACGTGAACACTCTATATTCTACCCCGAAATCAGCATGGAGGAGGAATATTGAAATGGCAGTTCACTGCTGCGAAGAATCATTGTGGAGATCTAAACTTGAAATGAGACCTGAACTTTCACATTATGCAAGTGTCCAAACTAATCTTCAACCACTTGCAGTTTGGAAACTTGGCAAATGTGTTCCCAATACAACTTTGACTTTCGCTAACATTGCTTATAATTTAACTATGTGTCCCATTACAATCGAGAAGGAAAAAAATTGTAAACTCGGCAAGAGATCGATTATAGACAGAACCAAGCATATGTTACTATTCTGCAAAGCCCTAAATGACGAGCGTAACACTATGTTTGAAAACATAATAGATGTCATCGACATACTAGACTCCCACTGGCTTTTATGTCAGGACAATGACACCCTACTTCATATCCTTTTGGGCAAGGGAGTGGACATCTTTGATTCTTGTGTGTGGTGGCTGATGGAATAGACACAATTTACAGAAAAGCAAATGAACTTGAAAATGATATCCCATAGTATGCTTGTTCAGTAAATTAAAGAAATGGACCAGATTCATTTATATCTAATAAATAACTCACATGTGTACTAAGTGAGTGAGAACATGATAATCAATTTAAATCGTTTTAGTTGAATGTAAATAATTCCAATTCCATTATTTCTCCTCTCTTAATCTATGTTGCGTATATAACTCGTTTGAAACGAGTTATCTCACGCATGTGTTTTGATATTGCGTTCTCTTTGCTTTTGTTGCTATATAGTGTACTGTAAGTAATTTAATCACAAACTATGTTCCTAACTTTTCTGTATTTACGAAACATTAACTGAATGAAATCTCTTCTGAAGAGGAAATAAAGAAAGTCAGTCAGTCAGTCAGACACACACACACACACACACACACACACACACACACACATATATATATATACTCTACAAATTATTTGCTGTGCAACTAGAATTGGTTATGCCACGCCATTAAGGTGTGTTTCGAAAGTAATACCAAAAATGTAGGCTTTATTTACAAAATCTTTTATATGATATTTACCTAAGCCATTGTGTTTATACAGCCATTATTTAGAGAACAAAGAGCTTGTTTTCTTTGTTAGAAGTTCATCACTGGCACAATCATATTATTTGGATGAACATTGTATTTGTAAATACTTCATCCGCATTTGCTGCACCAAAATGATTAATACACATGCGGGCATAGTTGCAAGGTTAATATATAAAACGTGTTATTTTAATTCTTATTGAGTCATTGCCTTTACTTTTTCTGAAATATATATTAAATGCTAGTAAGTAGTTAATATTGACATATGTTAGTTTTATCACTCCGCTCTGCCGTTACATAACATAACATGGTCTGTGCTAAATTCAAATTATTATTTCTGCCAAAATGTTGTCTGCCTCTGGACATATTTGCTGGTTTAATATCTCCGTTAGGCATTTATGTTGCGTGTGCTCAGACTGACTGTAATCAATTGGCGTTTTCACAGCTTGGTGTCAAAGGTATATATTTTACTAAACAGTAAGACATAGTAGGTATGGAATGGTATGGCAATGTAAAACATAATGACAATTACAATATATTCTAAACGGAAATTATTAATAAACTAAATTGTAAGAAAATGATTTGTGTTTTATCATGAAAATGAAAAGAAACTATTAACAGCAATGAGTTTTAGGAATTAATGTCGTGACACTGTTTAGAGAAAGGTTTTGAAGGGAGCTAAATCTTGCTTGGATAAGTTTAACAATAATTAATTATTAAATGTGCGATATACTGATATGCAGAAGTTGGGATTCCGGAATTCTACACGTTTCTTTCACGAGAAAGGTTTCCGAGGTTGTTATAGGAAGTGAACAATGCATGTGAACAATTTTTCTCATGAAGATTAACAAGTCTGTGCTAAGGTCACGACTCACTGGTGAACATTTGCAAGCAACACTGAGATTGGTTTCTTCTCATAAATTCAAGCCTAATATTGAGGTCCTTGTTGATGCAAAACGCTGCCAGCTAAGTAGCCAGAACAAAAACTGACCGAAATGTAAACCTAATATGGTAATTACATCCACGTTACACATTAGTTTAAAAAAATGGATTAAATAAATTTTGTACAGCACTATGTTCTTATTATATTGGTTTTTTTATTGACTTTTTATCATTTTAAAAATACATCCGATGATGCGGCCTTCGGGTTACTTTACAAGTTCTCATCTGGCCCTCAGAGCAATTTGAGTTTGAGACACCTGCTCTAAAACGTGATTGGAATCTGTCATAAAATAATTTCGCGAGTAGTGTTATACCGTAATATTTATAATTAGTTTATAATTTGTGTTATCATTATTCTCACACCTACATTCTTTTGACACTTTTCAATAAAGCATTTGTTCTTTTTTAAAAAGCAGAAAGTGTGCAAACTACAATTTGAATCCATTTGTTCCCATCCTTTAGAAACACAAGTAGTTTTAAAAAAACAACTGCAGTTTTGGCTATTGGATGTAATCTTAAAGAGAATGATATAAAATTATATTATTATTATTATTATTATTATTATTATTATTATTATTATTATTATTATTATCATCACTAATTTATATTATTGTTGTTATTATCATTATTATTATTATTATTGTTATTATTGTTATTATTATTATCACTAATATTTATATTATTGTTGTTGTTATCATTATTATTATTATTATTATTATTATTATTATTATTATTATTATTATTATTAATGAGATATAAAGGTATATCATAAAAATGTATGTTGAAGTTCCCATTTGTGTAATTGTAAAAAACTGACATAATTGACAATGTAATAAGACAAATCTAGTTCTCTGTTAGATGATAATAAGTTCTTGTTTATTGAAGCATTTGTTGGTTTGCTATTTGTAGTTTTGAACATCGGTTACACATGGGTAAGACAGGAATATAATGATAAATAGAGATAGCTAATTTTACCATCTTAACATGTTATGTGTGAGCGTACAGAATTAGCCATGACTACAACTTGACAGTTCGGTTCAAAGAGTTTTATATATTATTGACTAATTTGAAACAGCATGATTGGGGACGCTTTTGTTTATATAACATTTAGTCTCCTTCATATCACTCATTGCTTGTGAATAAGAAATTCTTTTTCATATAAATTATGTATGTTCATAATTTTACATACTTATTACATACGCTTTTGTTACAAAAATCAACCCGAAGATTCCTGAAAAAAATCCAAGTCCAATATATAAATTTAACATTTGACTTTCTATCAGGGGTAAAAACCAACATTTGTTTCGTAATAATTATGCTGTTGTTGTAACAAAAATAGCTACTTAATGTTCCCTGTAAACACTTGTATCTCCAAAGTAACTGCTTTCTAAATTATTTTCAGCATTTTAAAATCATTAGACAATGCGTAATTCAAAATATCTGCATGGACATTTTATTATATTAGGCCATGGTTAAAATTTATTCCTGATGTCATTAGTCCGAATTTCCATTCCTTTTCATTTTAAACAAGAAAACTTAAAGAAGGTTGGCTGAATGCTGGGAGCCAAGAATTGTGTTCAACGTGCAATTACAAAAATGGCACAATAGCTGCGAAATGCGCTTTAGAGATGGACCGGATGCCTATCCATCTATCTACATACAAACACATGCATACATACATACATACATACATACATACATACATACATACATACATACATACATACATACATACATACATACATACATACATACATACATACATACATACATACATACATACATACATACAATACTGAATTAGCGTTGAAGGCCAACATGACATGTATGGCTTTTAATTGAGGGTGATATACAGTTATCACTCTAATTACATCTTGTAGAAAGGAAATGTATTATGGTCTATATGCAGTGATTCCTCAAGCTATCAGTCGTCTCTCGTATAAGATAAGACATTTTAAATATCGCTCTGCACGACCCAACACGGTATCTTCTATAAAGTAAACTCGTGGAGTCATCTGCAGTACTCCGTCACATCGATTCTCCTATAAATATATACAAAAACTCTTAGTTATAACAATATTCCCTCACAGTGTATCTCAATTAAGTAAAGTCTAGTTGATCATATACAATAGTCACCCACTCTGTTCCCCTCGTCGAGATGGATGGAATATTGGGATTACGTTGTTTTAAAACTGCTATTGATAATCTCAAGATTTTCATTTAATCAGTATCATTATGTTATCTATTTTCGTAAATAACATTATCACAAGGGGTTATTAGCAATGTTCCCTCTATGCTGCGCGCACGCGCAGCTGCTCAGGCATCCCCGTGCAGCTGAATTGTCAACTTTTGCTCAATCCAACGTTAAATTTTGCTCGTCTCCGTAATGCTTGCGCAGTGCAGCGAGCACTGCGCACACATCTACCATTCTCTTAGAGGGAACGTTGGTTAATAGTCAAGGGAAAACACAAACACATACACGCACGCACACGCACACACACGCACACACACACACACACACATATATATATATATATATATGTATATATATATATATATATATATATATATATATATATATATATATATATATATATATATATATATATATATATATACACAATTTTGTTCTATAAAACAACGTTTATTACATCATTTTCTGTTTTATAAGGAACCTTTCAAATTAGCAGATTATTTTATTTGTTCCGTGGTACAGAATAGACTATTCTACTATAACTCTGATATTATTCTTATTTATACTTTCCAGGACTTATGGTTATTGAGAATGCAATCCAAATGGTCTAACAGATAAGGAATACATCAATGCCATTTAAATATATGTTATTCTGTAAGAATATCAAGCAAAAGGTGATACAAGTGATACATTAAAAATTTAGTTGACAAGAGCTTATTATTTCTTTTTTTTTTTTTGATTGATAATTAGAACTGACACAATTGAATATTCACAGGACAAAGCAGAACAAACCCAAACCCAACCCCCCCCCCCCCCGCCAATATAATTAAAGTTGAAATTTTATATTTAAAACTAATATATCCAATAATTGATACTGATATTATTACATTCCATACTAAACAAACCGAACTAGAAGAACAAAGGAAAATGTATGGAAGGATTAATGCAAAGGTCAAAAGAAAAGATGGAATGCAGTTGGTGTAATGGACGCTAAATATTTGCCTAAGCAGCAAAATAGAAAATACACGGATAAAACAGTGATAACGTTCATTTGTAATGATGGAGAGAGAGATGAACCGGCCAAAATTAAATGCTGAATGAACATATAGTTTCTCGAAAAACGTTTATATAATTATAACTATTAATAATCAGCAAATTTCTTTGTGCATGATAAGGCTTTACAGGTGTTGATATAAACTCATATTTTGGTAAGAGGACATTTTCGTAGAGTGGTGTAGCATTACAAACATGAAAAATGAGATCAGTTCTTGGTCTGCATTATTCACGAACTAATGTTAAAAGTCAGTTTGGGATGATGTGAGTGAAGAACATAAATATCTCTGCATTTTAGTTATGACACGCTCCGAATTCAGTCCAAAGAGAATTAACGCATGCCTTCTAAAGGAATATAAAGATATTAAGATTTGGTTACGTAATTGGAGACACATTTATTTATTGAACATGGATTTCAAAATATTACTAGCGGCGATATCATGCATGTTAAGGTACTTCCTTCTACTATATGTGATAATCAGAAATGTATATAAGTGAGATTTATTGGCAAAAACACCAGACTCATGTGATTTTATGATCTGTAACGCCTAGTTTGAGTTTGAAATAACTTATGACTCTGACAATTGAGAGACGCCATATCAATCATTTAACTTTGGAACATAGATCAGTGGTTCCGAGCATTTGCAAGAAGTTCAAAATACAGCGATACTAACAGTGGTTATCTGTCTCCGTTCCTTCATTTAGAAGAAGGTACCGTCATAGAGACCCATTAACACCATAAATATTTATCTTAGCAATATCATTATCTACATCGATTAAGGAATAACATAACATATTAACGGTATATTTTATAATCAGAGCGAATTTTAACTGAGTTAATGGATGATGTCTTTTACTTTTGAACTGCTCGCCACGGTAAGGATTTTGTCTCTGTTCAAGATTTTCATTGTAATCTGATAAAATCCAAAACCTTCTGGAGTGGAAAGAAATATGTATCAGAATAAACGATACACCTAGACAATGAAATCATTTGGCTTCCTTCTCCGTATTTATATGTAGAAACTGGATTATCTTTATTAATCCTAGACGATTTGTTAGAGTTAAAATTTCAGAAGAAACTAAAGTACGTTTAATATAAAATAGCAGATTTTTAGATAATGAGATATCGCAAACGCATCCGCAAACTAACATCGATCAAATTAATAATTGTGCCAAAATGTGTTATTTGATTCTCGGCAATGTCTAGTCATTCACTATATATAGTAACTAAATTTGAATAAATATTTTAAACCTGTATTTGGAGTCGTAGAAACGAAATTGATAAAATATATACACTTGCAGCTGCAGACAGCAGCTGATGCTCTATGTATCTTTTTGCTTTCACTCAATATAGGAGGATCTCTTCAATGGAATGCCTGAATGCGAATGATCAAACGGCTTTAGCAGCATAATATAACATATACGTTCTAAGCATCTGTAAACCGATCTATATGTCATTGCCTTAACAAAATGGAAATGGAAGCTCATGTAAATGGCATAATTATAGTCTCAGTATATTCGCATTCGTGTTAGTATTACTAACTTGCATCCCTATACAAGACGATCCAAATATGATGATGTCAAAAATGATTTTGATGATCAAAGATGATATCTGGATTTTAAAGCATTACGAAAAAAGCTCCTCACCACTAGTTGTACCGGATTATTAGTCTTTATGTGTATGTGTAATAACTGTCACCAGGAAATGGGGGGGGGGCGACATTTTCAAAGAGACGGTGATATATATGCTTTAAGTAGGTTCTAAAATGGATGTATTTAAATATCGTTTTAAAAATATCACAGGAGTGGCACACTATTTTTCTTATTTGATTACGAGATGGGCAAATGTCGAAATGGCGGCAGAAAATGAAAATAAATATTTCAAACGGAATAATATTGACAAGGGATGTTACGTGCTTAGGCTCGAATAAGCAGCAACATAAAAAGAAGTGAAAATAACAAGCTTGTAAAATTTAACAAACAATTTATTGAGTACAAATATTTTCATAAAAGGAAATATTTAAACTTACGGTTTTAGAGAATCAAGTCCAAATATTAATCCAAAAAGAATTCACAATATAATCCACTAGTGCAAGAGTCCTGATAATAAAATGTCCTAATAGTTCCCGATTTGAATCGTGACGATGTAATCAAATATGGACGACAATGTCACTTGATTTAGTCAGTTCTTGTTAATGGAAATCTATGAGCACATATTCTTTTCCAGATAAATAATAAAATAATTCCTCTTGCTCCAAACGAATTGACACAAATTCCAATACACGGTAATTATAAAAAGAACTCAAAAAGAAGACACACCTTAATATTAACTATAAAGCACAGTGATGACTGAAATAAGAATGTTTGACAGGTCCAACAACAAGCTAGCGTCTATAAATGAGGAGGATACTGTTGGCACACACATGCACGACTTGAAGAAAAACGTCAGTAATCACTGTTTTAATACAAAAATACGTTTGGGTATGCGCAGTTTGTGACATTAATCATTCTACTATTTGATTGCTTCCTAAAATGTTTTTAATTTGTTGTTGTTGTTGTTGTTGATGTAGGGTTTATCGCCATTCTTCAGCACACGATAGTTTATACAGGGCGGCCGGTATTATTGGTGGAGGAAGAACCCGGGAAAACCCCGGGAAGAACCACGTCTGTGAGAGAAGCTGCTGGCAAGCTTTTTCACGTAACTACATTAGCCGAATCTTAGACTCGAACCCACGCAGACAGAGGTAAAATGGTGAGATCCGTAATGGAGAACGCTTTAGACCACTTGTCCACTCGGGGCCCCACATTAATTTGTTTTAATACACTATATCGCTGTACCTGTTACATAAGTGAAGTCTAGAAGAGCTTCGTTCAACTTTCCATCATATAACCATATCTATAAATACAAACTATATTCCAATCTTTTGGGATATTTGCTTGAATTGGGTTTTATCTTCAGAGCAGTTCCATTTCCATCATTAATGTCATATTATTGGAAAGACTTAAAATTTCACTTATTATTTGAAAGAATTTAACTTCATCAATACTTCAACTATAAATTAAGTTCGACAATGGTTATTCAAATAAAATATGTTTAAAATATACTGCACATTTTTGGGCTAAATTGTATGAATTACAATTAGGTCACTATAATAACAGTGATTTTTTCGTTTCGTTAATACGTCACTTTATTTCTTCGCTGCATTATAAACAATATGGTTATATATACTTTTATGTATAAGATATATTTATTATATATTTACATATATATGGAAACATCTATGGGTGAGAATAATAATATTGTCACAGTGGCTAAAACAGTTTTATCGCCAGATTGACGTTATCATTTTATGGAAGTACATTTTTCTAGTTAGGAAAAACGTGTACCTCAATCTTGTATATTCATATTTTTTAAGCCTTCCAAACAAGAATGAAATTTTGCCAAAGGCTACACAAAAATTCAATTGTGAATATAGAAATAAGTAAAATACAGAAAACTACTTTTTTTACAACTTAACTTACAATAATTAACCTCTTTTGATTAAAACTGTTACGCTCTGAAGCTTCTCAGATATAAGCGCTCATAGATGTTTCTATAGGCCTGTCATATTCCAGCAACGTTAATTCTCGAATGAAATGAAAAATAGAAGCAAAACTTCTCATTTCAATTTGAGGGAAATACAATCATTAATTGTACAATATATACAATTAGATGCATGCTATGTACAAAATGATCTGGTAAAACGGCGTTTTCAATAACTTATTGTGCGACTGAGAACGTCTTTGTATTTACTGAGTAATGATCACTTATAAACTTTCGCAGGGAATATAAACACAATGCATATCAAGGGCTTTTGCAATTTAGAAGTATAATGAAAAGAATATTCACATCTGTCTTGAGTAGCTATCAAGCAAGGTTGCACTCGTAAAACTGAAATAATTTGACCAGTGTAGACGACAATATCTGTATTTTACATTATTTACAAAATTCTACAGAAACCATCGGTTGTGCTCCTGAGGGGAACACACACACACACACACACACACACACACATATATATATGTATACAATCATACAAACACACATATATACATATATGATATATGAGTGAAATTGAAGGAATTATTACATTCTCTACAGCACTTGTTTCAAAACACTAACACATTTTTATGTAATATAATAATTATCGCAAATATTTCTGGGGTTTTTACTTTTAATGTTATCGATAGTGGGTGTAACGTTTATATCAGGCATAAATAGGAATTATCATCTATGAAGAGTTTAATTACAACATTCCGAAAGAAAATTAAAATAAACAAAAAACAAATTGTCATTGGCAATACACCGAATGATGTTTTGAACCAAAGACTTTATGACATTATTTGAGAACACATTTGCTCTTTGTGTGTTATGGGGTGGGAAGTTGGTGTAATTATTTGCTGGACGGCAAGTTTATGAATTCGTTTGTGCGTCAAGGGAATTGTCTCCCCTTCAGTTCACTATGTTTGTTAAATAATTTCAAACACACAATATTCAAATTATTCTCACTTTGTATTAGGTATGACATTAGAGTCTAATGACGTTTACAAAACAACATACATCACTTACATGACGTGCAATGTATTAAATTTCCAGGTTCGTTTTGCAATGTAGCTAAATGGTATTTGTTTATACGTTGTGTACGATTTGTAATTAAATTATTGTTACATTTAATTAATATATGAACATATATTTCAGATATTAGTAAAAGTGGTTTGCCTTGTAATGATCTTTATTTGGAAAAATATGTTATTTCGTTTGTTCAATAACATTTTCCAATACATAAATGCATGGTATAATTTACGATTGGTTTTACTCGCAGACACTATAATTATTGCACTGCCTTGGACTGCGTAGTCAAGGGCGTTGGCACCTGTTGTATGTGAATTATGTTTACGGTACAATTAACTATGGTTTTCTGAAGATGGAGGTCTGAGGCCATCTACGTAATGTGGGTAAACATTAATTTCTCTCTTTCATCGCAACAGAGGTCAAATATGTGACATACGTAGAGGCTTCGTTTTCGTGTTAATCTAGGTAACAATCTCTGTGCAAAACGCGTATAAGTAATGATTGATCAAAGTTACTAAGTTTATGTAACCTAAATAACTGTGCAACAAACAAGGTTATTTCCTCATCAATGACTGACGAAATCTAGTAACAATCAACCAATCATGTAAGTATTTGTCTAAGTTAGAAATATATAATACTTTCTTTACCTTGCTGTTGAAATCTGAACGAAAACGTCACAAATTATAAACGTCTAATTATAATGCAAACGCTTCATCCAAAATCTGCACGAATGAAGATTTCATATTGAATATAACTATTCATTTTGATACACTGAAGAATAATTTATTTTAGTTTCCACAATGTCAAGTAGTTCGCATCCAAGTTCTAGATATCGTCATAAAATTATGAAATGTTCAATCCTAAATAAACCGCCGGTTATACTGGCGGCCGCGTGTGAAATGCCGTATTTTCAGTCGATCTTTTAATAAACCATTAGGTGGGACCAGATAGCCATTAGTTAGATTTATGAGAGACATCGTGCAAAGGAGAGGGATCTGTATAGTAGGATGTGACCGTTGTACTAATTAACCGTGTTTGTTCAGCAGCCGACTGACCGATAGCGACATTTTAAAGTTTCATTTCGCACGGAAAGTGTCAAATTTGAGAAAATGCAGAGATTATGTTACTTAAAACCAAAGCATGTCATACTGACCATGACGTAAGCGACTTTTAGAGGAAAGCGTGAGAAAATACAGTTGATCCTGATTGGTCACGGTTAAGTAAGGGGTGTGTTTTACACGGAAAATCTTTAGAACATAATATCGAACTTGCTAAATTAGAATTTAGTCTTGAAAATTCCTTTGCAAGAGAGGAAGACAGTGGTAGAATTATTTAAAGGCTCCGGATGGTATTTTAGAGAAGTACATCCGTTAAATAATAGACCAGGGAAAAACTGCCAAAACCAACGGTTGAGTGACACACCAAAAGCACACAAAGTATTATCGTAATTCCATGTATATTGCATATAATGTTTGCTTAGTTACAGGTCTGCATGATTTCGTTTGATACAACTGTATAATTGATTTAATTTGATACATTTGTATAATAATATGTTTTGTATTATGAATCGGAAGTACTTGCATGAATTCATTTGATACATACTAATATGCTTTTGAATTATGAATTGGAATTCTTACCTTAATTCTTAGTTAAGAATGACGTAGTGTTAATTTAAGTCGTAAAAACACTATGCTGAATATAAATAGGAAGTGTTACGTTAATTCTTGAACTTATCATAATGTTTGAATAATGATTGTGTTCTAAGAATTTAATGTATTACGTTAGTAAGGGATTTACAAGAATACATATGAATTCACCAAATTTTGATTTCATAGATAATTTAGCAACAGTGCATACGATTCTACGCCTCGCTTTGTAGTACGTTAACGCCTTAGGTAAAGGCAAAACAAATTAACAATTGGTTTAACTACATTCATTTGAGGACATTTGTAGATAATTACTAGCCGCAAAGTTGTTATCATTGATATAAATATCTGATTGCTCGAACCAAAAATAATGGACCGTCTCAATGTAACCATTGTTACGAGATACTTAGGTTGTTTTAATTTTCTTTTGAAAGGAAGAACATAGCTTTTGTTGGGAAGTTTGTGAAGTATGAGAATAACGACATACAGGAAAAATGCAGTGTACGCATGAGACAGTGGACAAGTCCGGAATCAAGCGGAGCATCCACGAGTGCAGAGCATCTAGAAATTGGACGAGACAGCGACTTCTTGAAGCGACATTGATTGAACAGTGAACGAGGACCGATAATAACAGGTTATGAAAATCGAACAAAGCACTTACCTCGATTGCACCACTCGATTCTATGATGATTTTTAACTATCAGTAATAGAACGGCTAATTTGTTTAAATCTGTTTCAAATATTATCGTAAGGTGAAAGTTTATTTCTGAACCACGTGTATTCCTAATGAAAGGAAGTTCATAATTGTGTATGTATTTGATTAAATTGTTTGTTTTATCTTTACGGGGGCTCGAAGTTGTTTGTTCAATAAACCTGCTCAGTTTGCCATATACATTTTCTCTTACTTGATTCGGGCAATTATACCGAGGGCGGACACCTCTTAGATAACGAGTATCAGAAGAGGAGTGGGTTCTAGTATTATTATTATATGTTGTACAATACCCCTTGACAAAGTGGGACTTAACACTTACCCTTTGACAAGTGGGTCTTATACAATATTATACGAATAACGCCCATAACCCGCGGAGAACCTAACACCGCGTATAGGCTGTTTATCTCATACAATAAGCATAAAAGACATGTTTTCATCAGCTTTCGTGATATTTATTTAAAATGAAGTTTCACTCATCTCCCCTAGCATCAATTCCAGGCAAAATGATCCTCTTGTAGAATAAGCGGTTTCTCGGTCTATACCTATCATCCGGTACGACCATACTATATTTCCTGTATAAAAGTCAGTTTTTTTAACATCCTCAAAAATTAAAATTGGATATGCTTTCGATAATGGACAATATTCTGTACTTGATGTTATGTACTTAACTTCCAATATGTCACTGGACAGTCTGAAATCTCCTTGAATCATTAGAGAATCATGTTTGTTCACCATCTGAATTCGTTTATTTCAGCATAAAACGAGGAGAGTATATGCCTTATAAGTAGTATATACATATTGTTTCATTTTCAGATTTTTGATATGTTTGAATATATAAACATGTGTTTGGATTGAACATGATGAGGGATCGTTTTTCTATAGCTAGAAATTGATCGGTACAACAATTAAATTTCCGTTGCAATTAAAAATACCCTCAGCAGTCGTTTTCGTGAGCATAAGTCGAAAAAAAATTCAATTGGGTTATAAACCCTAAACCAATGGTTTGCATAGAGGATATGTTTGGCTGCATAACATGCACGCACACTGAAAATATTGATGTTATCCTAGGTCATATAACCTCAATCTTTACATAACCATTTATCAACAAATTGATGCGCAAATCATGCAGGCAAGATAAGATTACATTTTATGTCATGTATATATTCGCATTATGCCAGAATAGCTACTGTTAAAGTTGTATCGTGATTGGTCAATTAATACTGAATTTAATTACGCTTTCCATAGTATTTATTCTTGCTTACAGCTGTTACATTAATATACTACTTTTCCTGAATTCAGGACAAAGAGGTTGGCCTGGTGATGGGTGAAAATGTATCTTTCACCCAAACACGAATACATACACCCATATCTGCCAACCACCCAGAGCCTTCACTGCTCTCTAGAACTCTAAAGAACAACAAACATAGTATCTTCTCATTTGTCGGTCAACCTTATCAGCGATTATAAACGGTAGAAAAAAGTGCAGGTATGTCCAAGCATGTATAATGATGGCGACAAGCAGATATTAAGTTTAATATTCGGCCCTTTCAAACGATTACAAGTGACACATTGAGTCAGTCCATTTAGTATTTCCTCTCTTAAATTAATATATACAATCAATATATGCATACGCATACAAAATATAATCAAATAAATTAAGAAACGTTACTTTCCATATATTGTCGTCATTGCACAGAAGAAGTACGCATGTCATGAGAAACAAACTTTATTATAAAAAGTGAAAATATATGAAACAAGTGTTCAATAAGGGATACTTTAAAAAGCATTGCATGTATGTCTTTTGAATTGTCAGTGGTCAGGAACGGTGCCATCGTTGACTAAGATGTTAACAATATTATTTGATCTGTTTCGATTCATGATTTGTGAAATCATATACTCTAAAAATATTTTATACACATAATTATATTTAAAAATCTTACATATATCCAAGACCATGGTTAATATATAACATTTCGTGATATGGCTATCGCCAGCTTTAAATTTTTTTTTTCGAAAAACTTGTAAAGATTTTGCATTGGTAATATGGAGTTAGTACATACTTTGTCGTGGACTAGGATTGTATCAGTCCGAAAGTTCAAGGACGTTTCCGCTTGCGTTGGGAAAAAGTGAACGGTGTTTAATAGTTTTTCTTACAGGATATAATACGAACTAAATACATTATAAATAATTTGCTTTAAGAGAGATAATTTACACACAAACACACAAACACACACACACACAACTACATTCTGAAACAGCAAAATCATGATCATTACTTGAATAAAGCTGAAGTCTCAAAAAGCACGCACATCAGTGAACCTAATAAATAAACAGATGTAATAAATATCGATTTTGCGACTTTCACATTAGAGCTTTGTGAGACTTAATGGAGGCACAAGACGTCATGAGTTACGTATTAGTATACTGCAACTGTATATCAATCTGCTTAAAGTACCTGTTGGCAGGGATATTAAATTTATGACAATAACTGGAAATGTGAAGGGAAAAGTTCTTTTGTATTCATTGAAGAAACAAAAAAATAATTAATCAATAAAACACGCTTGGAACATACGATATAAAATATATTTAATGATATACATCTAATAATGAGAATGATCTCCAAGGAAAAATGACGGCAGGAGGGTTATCTACATTCCTTACTTAATGAAACCTAATGAATGTTCTTAAAAATGAAAGTTAGTTACCTCGTCTTAAAGGAAGACATATATGAAATCCCACGTTACATATTTTACTAATAAATGAGATCATTGCAACACTTCGTCTTCCAAGGAAATGAACGATAGGTCAATAATGAATTACATAATTTGCTAATTTGAAGCAACCATGTTGTAGTGGTTGTTGTTTTCACTAATTTTGATAGATTGAATGGATTGCTTTGCGGTATACATTCGCTGCTTGCAAACCGATACCGAATCATAGCAATCTGGCTAAAAATTTCAACATGTCTCCTGAAAATGAGATTTTACGTTGTGGGGACATATTATACCTATTACAGAGTTGATACTTCATCATGATATACAGAGAAACAAGATATTTCTAAACAGATTCAAACACAATATTGTAACAATATATGAAGAGAGCTGAAACCCATTACCAACTATATAAAGACAAATTATAAAAAATACGGTCAGGGTTGGTAAAGGAATACAATCCATTTAGCTCTAAAGGATTAATAGCTTGTGAATTGAAAACCATGATCATGCTTCAGTGTATTGTTATCCATATATAACCATTAATAAATAATAAAGACATACTAATGTTTACCATTCGATATCTAAAGATGGAAATGTGTCAGTAATTTATTTGTGGTCACTATGGATATCTTTCTCGAGTTATATCCACTGACCACTATGATAACGACGCCAACATTTGTTTCACATAACTATTTGTGTTTTTTGCATATTAAACCTCACATTCTTTGCTTCCTCCATTTATGATACTAAAACGATCCAAAGAGTGAAGAAAAAGGCAAACATGACAGCTGTAGGGACTGACTGGATGTCATAACAGATTTCACTTAAAATATGTAACAACCTTTCCATGATGATAAACATTTGTAACCAGCAGACTGGTCTCCTACGTTAAGGACTAGTATATTTTTAATTTTAAAATTCTGTCCAAATCCACCGACTTTCTTTCTTTGTCTGTCTGTCTTTCTGTCTCTGTCTATATATATATATATATATATATATATATATATATATATATATATATATATATATATATATATATATATATATATATAAACAAATTATTCTAAACCTTTTTACTCAATATCGAAAGTGTATGGCGTTTCGCGAAACAACAACTCTGAAAAAGTGATCTAACGTTGATTGAAAGTCACGAGAATAGCCAGATACTTTCTGTTTCCATATATTCAAGGTGTAAATCAAAGAATGCAAAGGATATTTTTAGTACATTTTAAAACATTGTACCTAGTATCCTAAAATACCAGACTTATCAGTAAAGTTTCTTAATATTTTTGGTGAATGATTGTTGTGAACAGTTTTTTTAAGCATATAATGTAGCTGATGGAATCTATTAATTTCGCTTACATTGGTCTTATAAGCCCCTCTCGCTAAGTGACTGGTACAAATAAAAAATAAGTCATTGAATTAAGAAGTGTGTACGTGTGCTTTGCGGTTTGTGTGTGTGTGTGTGGGTGTGTGTGTTATAGAGTTTTAACTTAGCTATAGCAATTATTCTGTAATTTCGCTACGATGTCTGCATTGTGACAGTGTATGGTGCCGTCTAGCATTGGCCATCATCTCTTAGACCTATATCATCACCTCCCAGCTAGACACATTATCCTGACACTAATCCGACATTTATCTTTTAATGACGAGTGACCAGCGAGGTAGATTTGAATACCACTTCCTACGTCTTTGGCATGACTTGCCGGGAGTTCAAACAGAGGCGCCCATAATAACCAAAGAAATAGTCAAAGTAAATTAAGAAGACAGAGGACAATTTGGATTTATAATTGCATTTATATACTCTTTAATTTCCATTATTAGCAAAATAATGTTTTATTCTTTACTTTATTAAAAGACATGTTCACCTCTAGTGATTCAGACATTGAATGTTTCATCATCTTCACTGATATTGAAGTTCTAATCCATAATTTGCGTTTGCCACGCACTGGGATTGTTTATATTATTGTACAAAATATAAACAAGTCTTTAAGTTTCATATTAAAATTCTAATGATAGGGTTCTAATGTGTTCATGATTTTACTAAAAATTTCTCTGCTGTCTGAACTTGACTTTCACAATTTTTCTTCATAGTTATCTACATTTTCGTTCCATATCTTCCTAATTTTAGTTATGGTGGGTATGTGGTAAATAAACTAGTGTCCTTTTGTGATTCTTAACATGTCTTCTATTGTCAAATCAAAGCATAACAAATATTGTTAATAATGTTGAGTCAGTCTAGTAAATGTTTTTCAGATCGATGTTCTAAGAGGAAAATTACTTTTGAGATAATGTGATGTCAATCAGTGAAGCAATACTGGTTTGTTTTGTTCAAATTAAGGGTCATAATTTCCCAAACCACTCACTTAATTTTGCGCCAAACTGGGATTTTATCTCTTCCTTTTTAGATATCCGTTAACTATCAGAATGGGATTACTTTTTACAGCACAGTTGCTAGAAAAAGGAGAGGTTAGCAAACAACAACCGTCATTAAAAGTGTGTATAAATCACGAAACATCAAATCTTTGATAGTTTTTAGGGCTTTCACGCTCAGAAGAGCTTTGTCAGTCAGAGACACGTTACGCAAGTGATTTTATGTGTATTGGTTTCTGTAATAACACATTTGGTTCAATAATAAATTATAGTTCTTAGCTGCTTCTTCAAACATTTGTCTCGATGTTCTTGCATACGGATCCACATCAGACATTTCATTATTTGCATCGGTTGAAAAGTTTGATTATTCAGGATGTAACAATAGGACACTCAAATGAGATATTTGTCATTACTATCGATAATTCTAGTCTGTTTCATATTTATTTAGTGAATGAACAGAACTACATGATTAATAGTTGATATACACCTAAATACCACCAGGTGTCTTTAAATAGAGGATCTTAAGATTATATTTCTGTTGTAGGTTTTAATTTCGAAATTATTTAGAAAGACATGTAGATTTATTTTGTAAATTATTTGAAACGAAAAGGAACTAATTAACTTCGTTCATTCTGACAGACGTTGCACATCTCACTTGTTGTGCGTAGAAAATAGTACCACATAAAGTTGAACAAACATCAAATGTAGATTATAGTTTTCTACAACAATATATAATTTAACGAACTCACCTCTTTCCGAATAACAAAATAGTTTGCACAGACAAAATAATTTCTGACCACAGAACATCCAAGGTCCAATATGCGTTATATGACATGGTTTGAAACCGTACCGCTCAGCGTGCTGTAGCTACGGCCCATGTTTGCATAATCTAATATGAAACTTTCACCACTATACATTACAATATTGCAATATTAATTGGAATGAAGGTTTCCTAGATGCAGATATTCCCATGTTTATGGTAATGTATTTGTGACGGATGTTTCTATTATTTAACTTGCAAAAGCAGACTACAGATTAAATACACAAATGTAAGTTTGCGTCGGAATTGTATTCCATATTTTCTGCTTAAGTGGTTGGATAAACGATTTTCAGTTTGGAAACCGGTTTATGTCTCTGTTTGTCTGTGATCAGATGTGAGTAGTTAACATTCACATCACGCTTATATACAAGGTGGACAACTTACGTCAGGTTTAGCTCATCGCTCCAACCACAAAATATACAGGCTCTAGGAACTATGCAATACTCCTAGTTTTACTTGCTATTGTTCTTTTGTGTTGGTGTAATAGCCATGTTTCATGTTATGATCTTATACATACAAAGCCTATTTAGTGGTAAAGTGACCATATTCAGACAAACGATACAATTTTCCACCCGATTTCTTTCAGGAATCGAATCAAGAAATGGCGGTCAAATCTTTGGTGATAACGAAAAATTCCAGAATATGCGGTTACAAAAGTTTGCTCACAAACAGTCACGAAGACACGAATCAATCAGAATCACATAGACTGACTTGTTTGCATGTTATAATATCAAAAATGTGAACTGCACACATTATAGGCAAGAATGTATCTGATATGTACGTTCAAACATTCAAACATACTTTTTAGTTTGTCATCGTTCTTCATTTCCTTGGGGTTATCTGTTGAGGACTGCATACACTCAATTGTAATCGTCGGAGCATTACTTGCCTGCATGGTGTTTGTCTCTGACGCAGTTTTGAGAGGAGGCCATATCCACCCATTTCAGCAAACGTCTTCAATCGTCTCGACCACCTACCGAATGTTTTTAAAGACTAATCATTTTGTCGTGAAATAATTGTATACTTTAAGAGCGACTGAAATACCTCTTAAAGTTGAATTTCCCAATAAAAAATACAGAAAAATCCAAAAAATCTTTTCAAAGGATTTACATTGCACCTCTTTAAACCAACATATTTTATCTTGTCATACAAAGCTGATAAATTACAATCGAATGCATCATAGATGAAAATAAAGGAATCGTTGTCATCGTCATGGCTTGCTTGGTTACGACAGATGAACACCGGGTTTACGCAGACGACACTATCAAGCCCTGCAAAAACGAATAAGGGGCTAAAACGGCAAATGAAAGATGTCACTGCAAGTTGAAATCCCAATTCTACAAGTATGCGACTCAGACCTGTGGCCCTCTTGTGTTGAACCGGAGAAGACACCATCATCCAGCAGCAGCTTACGTGACCAAGCGGTTTTATGTAATGACAGCAATGCTTTCTCTGCATGAAAAAGGCCTGAACAAATGGCCTAAATAAAGTTCGTTTCAATAACCCCCCACCCCGATTTGGCATCTGCAACACACGTTCATCGTCCAACACGGTCGAAACATGACATAACAAGTAATGCATGCCCCACCTGCATCGCATCGTAGGAAAAGACTTAAACTAGCTTCTTAGATAATTCGAATAATCCTAGACTCAACCGCCAGCAGCATAGCCAAACGACGCTCTGCATTAATCGCACACAAACCCTCGCCTTGGTGTTTACCTTGCTACATTGTGCGAGGTCCGGCTTTCAGACGAGAAAGGTCTGTGAAAACTTGGCACTGGATACACAAAGAACTGGTTAGTAAAGCCAAAGACTGTTAAACGACTTTCAGAAGCCGGTTTCATGATCAAGGACTCAATTTATCATCCAGCTATCACAACCGTCCCACTGGTCAGACCGACCGAACAATGCCCATACGTCGTGTCCCTTTAGAGACCTAACAAAACGCTGCGCTCTTCAGTGTATATGCTCCAACACCCTAGAAAGAACCTTCTAAAACGGATAAATTCCTCGCTGACCTGCGCAGTCGTCTCAAGAGCGTCCCAGAAAGGGACACATAAATCATACTTGGAGATATGAATTCTACAGTAGGCTGAGACTCAAGCGCCTGGAAAGCCCTTTTTGGGAAACATGGATTGGTGGCTCCTATGACAATTAGCGCCTTCTTCTTGCATTTCGCACATAATTACTGGTCACCATAACAAAAGCCATATTGTAACATAAAGACTGCATCAAACGACATGGATGCATCATAGAACAAAACAATGGCACCTAATAGATTAATTCATAGTACGCCAGAATTTCACAAAAGATGTCTTTCATAGCTGAGTGATTCCCAGAACAGAGTGCAACACAGATCATCGTTGTCAGATGTAAGCTGGATTCCCAATTCAAGTCCTGGCACAGACAACAAGGAAGTACCTCGAAAAGCAAACTCCAGATCAAAAATCTTTGCTGACGTCAATACGGATGTTGAAGAAAGCCCACAGTATAGGCTTGAATGACCTAATGTTCCGTTAGATCTATCTCCGGGAAGATGTGGAATCACTTCAACTGTGCCATTATGCAAACCTCAGAAGATATATATCATTGGATTTAAGACTAAGCAAAACAACCTCTGGTTTTATGAATACAACCAAAGTATCTAGGCATTGCCTGCCAAAATAAATAAACATACCACGTCCACCTCGCTCATCCATCCTGACCATAAACAAAAGCATCGTTTTGCCGTTACTGCAGTTTCCTCCAGTGCATATTCAGAGACATACAAAATGAATGGTAGAAAAACTTGCATAAACAGCCCAGCTGTACGCTGACACTGGTCATAGGAGCCACCAATCCATGTTTCCCAGATACGGTGGAATAACTATGCATGGTGTTCTTCCTGAGTCAAATCCAAGAGAAATGTCGAAAATAGAACAAATGACTATGCATCGCATTTGTGGACCTGACGAAGGTATTTAACACGGTGAGCAGAACTGGACTGTGGCTAATCCTTAAAAACCCCTACTTCCTCCAAAGTTACTTACCATGATCATCTAGCTGTATGAAGACCAAGTTGGTAAGGTCAAAAACATGAACTGCCCGTGTCAGACATGCCCATTGTACATGGCGTGAAACAAGGCTGTGGTTTAGCCCTTCACTATTCTCTGTCTTCTACAGATGCTCCATAAAGAATACGGTAGATGGTATATATATATATATATATATATATATATATATATATATATATATATATATATATATATATATATATATATATATATATATATATATATATATAAATCAACTTAAGGCGAGGAAGAATACCGGCCACCAAGCAGAGAGAGATGAATGTTGTCCACTAGTTTACCTGCGGCGGCTTTGTGATATTCTCTGATGCAAAAGTTGACAAAGAAATAGACAACAGCTGACCAAGGCAAAGAGACCCTTCGACATAACGCTATGACCAAATGTGGTAACATGTCAGTCTCAAGAGATGTACAAAGATCAGACTCGACAGAGCTGACTACCCTCCTCCGAATCATGGGTCACCTACAGCCGACATATCCGACTCCTTAAACGCGCCCATCAGCGTTGACTCCACACCATCCTAAGCATCCATAGGTGTCACTAAGTCACCATTACTGAAATCCTCAAATAAGCAGAGATCGCCAGCGTTGAGACAATGCACATGAATATATAGCTATGCCGGGCAGGGCACGTGTACTGGATGGTGGATCATCGCCTGCCAAGGATCAAGAAAGATCGCACTACATAGTAAGCTGTACACTGACCACCGTGATAGAGAGGCATCTTGTAAGAGATATAAAGACTACCTGAAAAATACCTTCACCACCAGTGGGATCGATAAACGCTAATGGGCATCACAAACTTCAAACCGTAAGAGTTATTGAATTACAGTTCACCGGGCCACTGTAACCTTTAATCAAAACAGAAGGGCCATGCTGGAGAAAAACGATGGCAAAGATAAAACCATGAACCGTCGTCAGCACCGACACCAACCCAGATATTCCCCTGCAATTTCAGTGGACGACCATGCCGGTCACGTATTTGGCTTATCTGCCACCAGTGCGAGTGTAATCGACATGGGCATGCACCTTACTCAATATGTGCAGGTCAAGCCAAAGAAATATGTAAAAAAAACATCATTCCTTTCTAAAGTGATTTTTCACTCTAAAATGTGTTTTGATTATAGCATTTTTAATTTCTAAAAACTGTGATAGCAATCATGTTGAAATAAATACGTTTATTTAGAATATTTGAGCACGCAGTAGAAATATGATATTGATACATATACAATAATGAAGAAATAAATGTGCAAGAAAGTTAATTGTTTCTTATAAATCACTAATTTACATTAAAGCGTAAAAACGTTAGTTTTACATTAATATAAATGGAAAATATCCTACTAACATAAAGTATTGTTTTTATTGGTATATATATTACACATGTATAAAGCATTTAAAAGATTATCACATGGACATATTCTATAAAAGTATAAAAACCGGATAATTATGAACATTAACAGAGGCAAAACCATGACAAAAATACATTTAGTTGCTGATTAACAGGTATATTAAGCATCCTAGATTGCATTACTGTGTAAACAAAAATCTATTACGAAAACATTATATAAGGCTAAAAACGTATTCAAGGTCATAGACAATATTGAATTATGAATGTTAGTATTTAAAATCAAGATCATTTCCATGTTTCTCATTTGAAAATATCAAAAGCCTGTTTTTTTCTGAATTTATTCGCAATTTACGGCGGCTGAAGAGTTCATCCATTTCAGCTTTACAGCAGCTTTACAGCAGAACCATATCAGTCGTATAGCTTTATCAGTGTTGCTGGTCGAGTAACAGGTGATCGGACCTTGCTGACTGAGATTGAAAGCTGCTGATTACTTGATTGACCAACCTGAAACACTCACTGCTTGATTGGCCAGTGTGACTAGTTTTCGAGTGTGCTGGCGACGCAGTGTACACCTCCATACATTTGATCATTTAGTCGTGGGTTATTTTGGGGGTTCGTACAGCCAAGTGTATTTGTGACTCTGAATATATATATATATATATATATATATATATATATATATATATATATATATATATATATATATATATATATATATATATATATGCATATTATATATCTGTTTCTTTTTGTTTATATAGTTTCTTTGTTTGAGAGAATACATTTTACTATATGTGTAAACAATTTTGTTTTACTGTTTTAGTAAAACGCAAACCCCTTTTTTTGTGGTGAAATCACTATGAATCAGTCACCCCTTGTGTTTTTACTCTGTAAGGTCATTTATGTGTATTGTAATCATCATTTACGAAGTGGTGTTCCTCGGAAATTTCGTTTGTAAAGTACAGGAAAGATAAAGGGGTCAGAGGTTAAATGAGAGGGAAATTGAACGGGAGAAACTAGAGCTAGAACGGAAAGCCGAAGAAAGAAAAAGGTTCTTAAGAAGGAGAAGATATAATTAGACGAGCAGTCAAAGAGGAAGACACCAGATATAGAAATGGAAGCCAGTGAAAGAAACATGGCTTTTAAAATGAAGAAAAGATGATAAGGGGAAAGGTAAGCAGAAAGGAAAAAATACAATTAGATATGAGGAAGTTATAACTGCTGAAAGAAGTAGTGGATTGAAGTTAGAAAGGGACAATACAGTAAGGTTAGAAACATTTGGAGACAGAAGAGAGAAATAGGAAAAGGGGAATATCAAATAAATTCAGAGTTATTGTTATTGTTGGACATGAGTTTAAACTGAGAGGATCAAACTTTGACCTATTTTGAAGACCATAAAGATAACATTGATAGTTATCTAAACAGGTCCAAATGCTACGCCACTGTGCAAATATGGAGAAAAAGAAGATTGGCTGCTTCCTCTCAGCGCGTAATTGAAGGGTAAAGCATTAAACGAGTATTCGTGTTTAGCAGCAGCCAATTCGTTAAGTGAGCTTCCATTAAAAAAGCACTCTGGAAGAAATACAAGCTAACGGAGCAATTGTTTAGCAAAACGTTAATGTTTAGCAAACCCGAGAGAGAAGAGATATTTACCAAGTTCGTCAATTACTTGCAGTGATGGATGGAATGTGGTAAGGTCGGCAAAGCCATTCACAAATATATATGTTATAGCCACACAGGCAGGTTTAGTCGCTGAAATAGGTAGATTCTCCGAATGTCATGTCGGGAGATAGCAAAGGTGGCAATCAGGTCAAGGACCAAAAACTCAGAGGAGCTGAGTAATTTGGTAGGGATAAGCAGGGAAGTTATAGACACAAGCAATGTTTCATTTGCAAGATGTTGGGTCATATGTCACCAACTTGTCCTAAGCGGAAGATACATGTCCAACGAGTCTCTGTAGTCATTGAAGGTAGATGGTCTGTATATGTAAAACGATGTTACCCTGCGTTCTGAGCGGGACACAGTGTACGATCCAGTGCTGCATGCCGAGATCGGTCGATATGCAATGCAATCCAATCGATTGGCACGTTTATTTAACCCCGAGTCAAGGGTACCAATGGCAAACGGCCTTGTCGGCGGACACGAAGTGACCGTTTTTCGAGAGACATGGTGCACTGTAGTAGGGAAACGAACGAAGCCCCGTTGGCGATGAATAATCGCTTGGGTTTAAATCGCCTTGCATTCTCCTGTACCAAGCATGCAATCAAGTTCTGTTGCAAGGACTGTATATCGAAACACCTTTCCCGATAAAAACCAGAGAAGCGTTTTGCATTGTCAACCCGATCTATGAACTTACGCTTGGAAATGTATATGTCCAACTTCTGATTCCCAATTATCCAAGCATTGCAAACCAGAGCCCCGGTAATAAGATAACACGCATCTTCGTAAGTTAAAGTACCGGATTATATTACTGATATCAACCGCGCAGATTTTCTGAATGAGCAGAAACATGAGTTTTTAAGTACAACCGCGGCGAAAGCATTATTGAAGACCGTGAGGAAATATTAGAGCGGATTTCCTCTAACTTTATATTTTGTGTAAAGGTTTAATGTACAGATAATATTCTACACTTGATAGGAAGTTCTTGCAACTAGTGGTTCCCCAGAAATTATGGTCGCATGTACTCAATGTCTCGAGTATGGCGGGTCATTTAGGTATGAAGAAAACAATATATAAGGGTATTAAGATAATTAAATTGGCCTGGTGTTAATAACGAAATAGCACGAGTTTGTGTCTGGTGCAATATTTGTCTGAAGACGGTTTCTAAGGGAAGGGTAACTAAATTATCGTTAGATCAGATGTCCCTGATATACACTCCTTTTCAAAGAGTGGCAGTTGATATTTTAGGACCTATATTTCCACATACAGATCGGAAAAACCTATATTTTTTGATCCTGGTAGATTATGCCACTATTTATTCCAAAGCCATAGCTTGGTCATCGATGTCGCTCATATACCTTATTCAGTCGAAGTGGCTCAGTCATCAGTTGGCTGTTGTCCCATAAACAGATGCGCATACCACCCTACCACCCTATGGGATGTTACAGAAATGCAGCGGCACGTTGAAGGAAATGTTGTGACGGATGTGTGCGGAGCGACCTAAGGATTTTGATAACGACATTATGTTCGCGTATCCTAAGGTTCCTCACGAAAGCTTAGGTTACTCCCCGTTTGAACTATTGTGCGGTAGGACGGTTCGTGGTCATATACGTATTCTACGCCAACTGTTGTCAGACGAGGTCTCGAACAAAGAAGGCAATACCATTTACCAATACGCGGAAGATTTACGCAAAGGGTTAGAGAGTACACGTTGAAAGGAGCAAGACGAACTCGCACAAACTAGTCGTAAATATGCTTCGTACTATAACTATGTAATGCGGAATAAGACGTTTGAGGTAAGCGATCAATTGTTGGTGCTTCTCCCAATAAATAACACAAGCTGCTAGTCCAGTGGAAAGAGCCATACGAAGTGAAACAAGTGAAAGCCGGGAGGGACAACATCAACAACGTTGAAGATACGTCCAAGATAGTTCACGCTAATATCATATGATATCACATAGAAAGACCTAGTCAAGCGATCGTATCTTGAATGTATTATGTGTAGTGATGATTGAGGATCGGTTGTCGGACGAATTGGAATTCGTCTCCTGTACAGAAATGCAACTTAAATATCCCACCGTGCGTACGGACAAACCAGGTTGTTCTGGATTGATTCAATACCCTTTAATGCACTAGAGATGGTCGACAAAGAAGTTGGGAAATTGATCTAACCTTCAATTTCCTCGTACTCGTTCCATGCGAAGATTGAGGAAAGGATATCTTCAAGTCTATTGCACGCGCGATGGTGGCTGATAAGTCTAATATGTGACCGGCACGTCCGTCCTGAGAGTCTGTAGTGGAATGTCTGCGTGTGTCTTATTGCTGATGGAAGCGTTTATGGCGGCGAAGGTGGCTGCGTAGGTGACACAGGATTCGTCGCCATTTAGGAGGATGGTCAGTACAACATATCTGTAGACGCTTTTCTTTGTGCCTAACTTGAGACTGGCATTGTACCACTCCTGTTTTTAGAGTCTGCTGAAAGTGTTGTTTTCCTTGATCTGTCGCTGTCTATTTCTTCGTGGCATCAGAGGATATCACACGGCCCAGGTAGGTGAACTAGTGGACTAAATTCAGCTCTGCGTGGTCAATGCAAACATTTGGTGGTTGGTACTCTTCGTTGGGTGCAGGCTGGTGAAGTACCTCATTTTTTGTTTTGGCTAACTGCAAGAGGAAGGAGCTGGCAGGCTTTTGAAAATCAGGATGTTATGTGGTGTAAACCGCTTCGATGTGGGAAACAAGACCAGCGTCATTTGCAAAGAGAAGTTCTCTAATCAGTTTTGCCAAGGTCTTGGTGTCTGTCTAAAGTCGCCTTAAGTTAAAGAGGTTGCCATCAATACATAATCAGATATAGATGCTATCTTCGTCATTGAGGTATTCTGTTCCTTTTAGGAACATCATGCCAATAAAGATTGATTGCACTGCAGCCCTATTTCACGCCGTTTATAATGCGGAAAGGCTATGACAGATCGTCATTTTTTCTAACCTGATTCAGCGGTTCTTACTGCAGTTGGATGACCACGTTAAGGATAGTGGGAGGATGCCGAGCCATTCAAGGATTTTCCATAGTTCATTTCTGCTCACCATGTCAAATGCCTCTGTCAGGTCCACAAATGTGACATATTTTCCTTTCTTTTGTTCTCTACATTTCTCCTGCATCTGTCTCCGAACGAACACCATATCAGTTTTGCCCCAATCGGCTCTAAAGCTACATTGACTATCTGGACCATGTTCGTCTGCAAAGGTGAGCACCTGTATGTTCAGTAATACTATAGCACGGATCGTGCCTGCTATGGAGAGCAGAGTTATCCCGGGGTAATTTGAGCAGTCAGAATTTTTCCCTTGTATTTTGCACAATGTGATGATGATTGCATTTCGAAGCTCTTGTGGAAGTTTCCCTTGCTCCTTGCAGCAATGGGGAACTCATGAAGTTTGGTGGGTATAGCTGGGCCTCAACTCTCAATATCTCTGATGCGATAGTCTTTTCCTACAGCTTTCCCGACTACAGCTATTACACCGCTCCGGTGGCCTAGTGGTTAGAGCGTCCGCCCCGGAAGCGGGAGGTCGTCGGTTCGATCCCCGGCCAAGTCATACCAAAGACTTACAAAAATGGTACTAACAGCTGCCTCGCTTGACGCTCAGCATAAAGAGGTTAGTGTTAGGACTGGTCGGCCTGGTGTCAGGATAATGTGACTGGGTGAGACATCATGCTACATGTCTGCGGCATGATGTCTCAGTGCTAGACATCACTATAAACTGCCTCACTGCAGACATCGTAGCGATATGACTGAAAAATTGTTAAAGCTACGTTAAAAATCCTAATCAAACAAACAAACAAACAGCTATTACATGGATTTTACAGTCTCTTGCAGTGTGCGTGCCTAATCGAGTTGCATCTTTGGTTTCTGTTGTGTGATACGATCATTTTTTTTTCTCCCTGGACTGCACGCCGAGTGCTGAATGAAGATGGTGTGGAATTGCGTTAGATTTAGGATATATTCAGTGTCAGTGAGTAGATCAAGGCCATCTGCACTCCGTATGGGTCTCTGTATTTGGAAGAGAGTACCATGTACTGTTTTCAACGCTTCATAGAAACCTTTGTAATCATCAGTGTCAGAATATAGCTGAGTTCGTTCTGAAAGCTTTGTCCACCAATAATTTTGTAAGTTTCTGAGACTGCACTGGAGGGAACTGCAGTTAAGGAAGAAGGCTGCTTTATTTCGTGGACAGGATGCTTGATTGAGGTGGGATTGGTAATCTGATCTTGCTTTGTCAAGCAGTTCGTGGAGTTCTTGGTTGTTTTCATCAAACCAGTCTTTATTTTTCTTATTGGTGAATCATTGGATTTCTTCTGAACTTTGCAGAATTGCAACCTTGATGTGATTACATATCTCTTCCGGAGGTAGATTTGACGGAACATTAGATTACTAAGGTCTAGACTGCACACTCTTGTTAATCTTCATTGATGTCAGTACGCACAAGGTCCTTGAAGAGGAAATCGAGTTTGAATCTGTCAAGACGATGATCTGTGTATAACGCTGCACTTGACACCACTCTGCTATGAAATACATCATGTAAGTCCCTCTGGCATGATTTAATCTATTAAGTGCCAGTGCATCCTTGTCGTTTTCAGGCTATCTTTCTGGTGAATTACATTGTTGCATTGTCATTGCAGGCACCCACGCCATGTTTCCAGAAAACCGCTTTCCAGGCTTCTTAGTCTGTGTCCATTCTATCATTAAAAACTCCGAGGATGATTATTTTGCCTCCCTTTGTGACGCTTTTGAGACGACGCGCAGGTCAGCTTATAATCTATCCTTTTCAGAAACATCTGCCTGGAGTGTTTGAGCATATACACTGAAGAGTGTGGCATGTTCTTGGTTCTCTAACGGGAGACGCATGGACATGATGTAGTTGGTGTGAGTAGTTGAAAGGTTTATTGACTTTGTGGCGATTGAGTCCTTGATCATAAAACTAACTCCTGAAAGTCGTTTTTCAGTCTTTGGTTTTCATGACCAGTACAGGGTGTATTCATCGCCACGTTCGCACAGACTTCCATCCTCTGAAAGGCGGATTTCGCAAAGTGCAGCAATGCCACTACATAGGCGAGAGAGTTCGTTTCCTATTAATGCAGATCGTTGTTATGGTCTGTTGCTATCGTTTGATTCTAGCATTGATCTGATGTTCCAACATGGCATAATCAATCTTTTCCACGATGTGAGGCAGTTTAGTCAGTTCTTTTTGTTATGTTGCCACTGCGTTGGCTGCGGAAGGGCAACTGGGTGTAAGGAGACGTAATTTTGGTTAGGACATCTTTTCTAGGTCTCCCGCCATGTCGAGGAAGCTGTGATGTAACTAGATAAGGATGCGTGGTCACCCAGGCTGCTTCCGCGTGATAATGTCGTCTCCGAATCAACACCAGGTCGCCAAAAGCCTGAATCGCCTGCATGTAGAATCGCTGCCGCGATTAATATAGTCGAATGCAAACAGTGGAAAGTAGCCAGTTTTTGCATGCCTGCGCAATGGAGATTTTAGCTGGATTGCAGTCTGGGCACACTGTCACTATCTTTTAAAGCTTGCTTTCATTTACCATGGAACAGGAAGCCAGGACGATGTCAGCGAGGTCAGCAGGCCGTAGGTTTTATACCAGAGTTTTCCTCTCCTAGTAAGATGGCCAACCACGAATGAATATATCTGCCTTCCATGCTTTTCTGAACCATAGCTTGTTGGCCACAGTCGCATTCGGTATTACATATTGTGCGCCCTGGTCCTAAACACTTGTCCATTGATTTATGTAGACCATCTGTACTAGCCGCTAGCCCTCCTGTATACGTTAATACGCCTAGTGATGTATTGTTTTCTCACACCATCAACATCGTGCGTCCACAGGCTGTAGCGTTGTACCCGGGTATGCCGTGATTCATTCCGTATTGGAGGCACACGGGGGAGATGTGGGAGATGGATGAGGACCATTGCGTCCACTCAGAGAATTCAGCTGCCAGACCACAAGGGTACTACCTCAACCCAGAGCCCCATATACCCCTTATATATATATATATATATATATATATATATATATATATATATATATATATATATATATATATATATATATATATATATATATATATATATATATATACATACATATATATATATATACATATATATACATACATATATATATATATATATATATATATATATATATATATATATATATATATATATATATATATACTCACCTCTCTAATTTGCTGATCTCTTCTGCAAGACAGTTTTGACTTTTATACGTTAGTTTGTTAAAAGGCACTCGCTTTTCCTGTGTCAAAGTAAATATTCCACCGGTAACACAAAGAAAACCAAGCATTAACATCATCTGGCCTCAGCATTTATTCTCATGTGGAATTTCATTAGAAAGCGAGTTATTAAATAGTTCAACTTCATTCCACAGTCAACGAGCATATGTTTTCCAACGAAACAATCATTTTACAGCTGTTTAGGCTGCTACTTTACCTTTCTTGGTAAAATTAAAAGCCATTTGTTTTCCACACACCGCTAATGCCGTGCTGGAGGCATGATACACAAATCCATCAATTAAAATTGTTGTTTTTCCACAATTGTGACTGGTTGTATCGAGATTTCATAAAGAAAAAATCAAACTGCTGAACACCTGCGCCATCGTTAAATTTAAGTATAGTTAAAAAGAAATGGACCATAACATATCCGGAGTTTGGGCTGTGAAAATGAATAATCCAGCTGGTGTATGATGGAAATTATAATCCATTGATTTTCTAGCAAACATGCGCACATTAACATACCAACATTTGCTACAACTCACACAACATGTCTCTTCCTAAAGTAAACTAACAACTGGCTTGAGATTTAGTAATCGGTACAGTATACATCAAATAGGTGCCTGGTCTGCCTGGACTACAGTCTATAGATGAATATCATAAAACCATATCATTAAGAAAAAAGTCATGGGGTAAAGAGCTGTTACCATTAAAGTCATTGTTGGACTATCAAAGTGTAGCAGCCTATTTCCTTTTATGATAGGACATTCATTGTAATATATAGAGGGAGCTATTTATAAATGGTTGAATAATACAGAATTTCCAACTATCGAAAGTGTCAAGTTCTTACTTCTAGTAGCTAGTTATTAGGGTAAGTAATTGTACCATCCTTAACTCATATTGCGACAGTTACCGACCATGCAATATGTATCATTCAAAAGCCCAGGTACTATCCTTTTGAATTTACCTGTATTACCAAAGCAAAATAACAACAACTGCATATTTTGACATGTATCTGGCAATACAGTTCGATAGCTACGTACACATTGTAACCTAGTTCTTTAACATAATAAGTATCATCCGCTTGACTACTTTTGTATGTGGACCAAGGAAAGCAATCAAGAGGACATTTATTGTTTTTGCAACAAGGAAATGAAATTAGAACTATTTCCGTCATAGGGTTTTTGTAATCTAGTAGCTACTAAACAAATGATTTCTGAAAGTTATAATTAGTATATCAATCAAACAATACAAAGCCAGAGTTGTCGTTTTAGCTGATGTGTTTTGCACTATTTCGTTCCAACAGTAGAGCTGGCTCGAATGTAAATAATAATGCATTCACGCCTTATAAATTCACGAAGAAAACACAAGCTATAAAACAGTAAGTTTAGACTTTCTGCAGACGATACACTTTTCTAACAGTTAGGCATACGTATTTTAACATTTTTAGGATAAAGACATGGAATATGCGATCCATGCGTTTCTAACGTCAAATATTGAGATAGTATTGGGGGTTAACTGTATAAGTGATCAATGGTTTAAAATTCTGATTTCATATGGATACGGTGGGTAAGGTGTAATTTTGAAATACTTGTATAATAATTGGTACGTTTACTCATTGTCACAAGTAAGAGAAAGATATATATCTATCTGTATATATATATATATATATATATATATATATATATATATATATATATATATATATATATATATATCTGTCTGTATGTCCGTCCATCTGTCTGCCTCTCTGTCATTCTGTATGTCTGCATGTATCTATGTCTCTGTCGGTATGTCTGTCTGTTTGTCCGTCCGTCCATCCATCCATCCATCCATTCATCCATCTCTCTATCTATCTATCTATATATCTATCCATCCATCTATCACTCCATCCATCCATCCAACTATCTATCTGTCTGTCTGTCTGTTGTCTGTCCGTTCTTCCGTCTATCCAACCATCCATATATGTATGTATGTATGTATGTATGTATGTATGTATGTATGTACCTATCTATCTATCTATCTATCTATCTATCTATCTATCTATCTATCTATCTATCTGTCTGTCTGTCTGTTGTCCGTCCGTTCTTGCGTCTATCCAACCATCCATCTAATCATCCATCCCAACACATCCATCCATCCATCCCAACACATCTGCCCATCTATCTATCTATCTATCTATCTATCTATCTATCTATCTATCTATCTATCTATCTATCTCTATGTCTCTCTCTCTGTCTGTCTGTCTGTCTCTCTCTCTCTCTCTCTCTCTCTCTCTCTCTCTCTCTCTCTCTCTATCTATCTATCTATCTATCCATCCATCCATATAACTCTCTGTCTGTATGTTGTCCGTCCGTTCTTCCGTCTATCCAACCATCCATTCATCCATCCAATCCCATCCCATCCCATCCCATCCCATCCATCCATCCATCCATCCATCCATCCATCCATCCATCCATCCATCTGTACGTCTGTTTCTCTGTCTCTCTGTCCGTCCGTGTCGGTCTCTATATCTGTATGTCTCTCTGTCTGTATGTCTCTCTGTTTGTCTGTCTGTCTGTTTGTCCGTCCGTCCGTCCTTTCATCTATCTATCTATCTGTCTGTCTGTCTGTCTGTCTGTCTGTCTGTCCGTCCGTCCGTCTGTCTGTCTGTCTATCTATCTATAGAAACAAAAACTAAAAGCAGACGACATTTAAAATATTTGTAATGCTGTGCATGAATACAGATGAAGTTAATATGTACATATATTTAAAAAAAATAAATACAAATGAGGCCAATCCTTGTATAGACTGTTATTTAAAATAAGGAACAAGGGATGAATGGAACACCAAAAGTGTTCATGACACGCGCTGTTTGTGCTTGCCTTTGAGCTCTTCAGCTGTTGTCCTGCTAGATTCGCACAACTGTCAGCCTTCGTGTATGGAGGACAGCCACGTGACTCTTTCGCATGCTGTTTTTCCTAGGAATAAAGCTATTTTGTGAACTATTTCAACACAGTTTTCTTTGACGTGTTTCTTCTGGCCTCTGTGGGATTGATGTCCTTTCTGTAATTCGCCCTTAAAGTAAGTGTTCTGAGAAGCATACATGTCTTGCACACCGTTGCGGTGACTGCCATATGATTTTGAAGATATTCAGGAGAGTTGTGATATAAAAATGGCCCATCTTGCTCGCATTCTTACGCGGCCTACGTTTCACATGCGTAAATTAGCGTGGGGCACCCAACTGCCATGCATCACTTTAGTTTGGACTGGATACTGATGCCTCTTCTATTCCAGATGTTCGCATATATGCTGCTGAGAGTTACGCTATCTCTGGCAATGCTGACGTCTAGCAAGTCGTCAATAGTTAACACTCTGTAAGAATGTCTTGCCAAGATAGGTGAATCATTTCACTACGTAAAGTTTGTTTACCGTTCACTGCACTATTGGGCACAACAAAGAGTTTAAAGGGGCCGTCAGATCTATGACATACTTCTTCTTGGTACTGATGGTGAGACCGAAGCTTGTGCAGCAAATGTAGACCTTGTTAACAGTGCGTTGCATGTTGTCCCCTGAGCCAGCGTGGAGGGCGCAGTTATCAGCAGATAACAATCCTCTAATTGTGTCAGTCATAAGCTTGTTTGCTTCAAGGTTCCTGCTGTTTTCCAACTGTACGGTAGGTATTACTGATTCTAACATCTCCGTCTCTGAAAGCCAAAGTTGGCATGACGGACATTAGATTGAACATTGTCTGTGTCCAGAACTCAACATTGCTCGAAGTTATTGGGTACTGGTGTATCCATTGTCATCTACTCGTGCCTACTGGCGCCGTGAAAATGCTGCACCATGGATATTTATATGGTCGGGCATTAGTATGCAGCCATTAACCTATATATATATATATATATATATATATATATATATATATATAGTAATCAAGGCAATCAAAGTAACGTAGTGCATCCTTATTTAATACAGTATTGTATAATTACAATAAAATTAAACTCATATTTTCGTACGTTTTAGTGTGGATAAAGAGTTTGCATTTCAATTTATTTTACATTTTATTCATTTCGTTATCTCGTTGTAGATCTTTTCATCTTTGTAGGGTCTAAAAGCTTAAAGCTAATTACACCACAAAAATCCGCATAAACATGTCGTACTCTTCATCTTAAAAAAATTATGAATTTTTATATTCATCCAAGGAACACCTGCTATTTATCTTTCTTCTAATCATCTGATACATAAAACTGATACGAAACTTGGTAATATCATTTTAACCAGTTGAATCTGCATCAAAAGTAATTGAATCTTTGTGTGAATAATAGCCTCAGTTTTAAACCATATATGAAATTCCTATGAGATATATATATATATATATATATATATATATATATATATATATATATATATATATATATATATATATATATATATATATATTTAGTTCTAGCAATATGTGTTAGACTATATGTATATAGTGATTCTTGACTTAGGTACACAGTCAGCACATCACAGTGTACACACCTACTGTGCTGAAAAAGCCTGCGTTATATGTGTAGTTCTTAAATTGTATCCATGATGTATTTAAGCGGTTTTGGCAAGTCTCGGCTGATTTCACGATGCTTATATAGTATATATTTGCATTTCAGAGTAGATGAACTTTAAATCAGGCAGTCTATTTTGTTGCTGCCTAGCTGCGTGTATTTTGACGTACATGAAATGCAATTTTTATATCACTATTGAAAGGATCTAAGCACATTGTGCCATGCTCCTTGTAACTGGACGTTTTCCTTATCTGCGCTGACTCGTCAAAACTACTTATTAATTCTATCATCAAATACATATGACATGTTCTTGTAAATGTAAGTTACTGTATCGATCACACTAACTGGTCGAATGAGGTTTTGTACGACTTCCCATATAACCAAGAATATGTTTACTTTATGTTAAAACTCAGTCAGGTTGTTTAATGTGATCCGACAAATATATAACTTAAGTTAATATATGTTAGGGTCATATTTGGAGGTTCTGTATAGACAATCTACTGGCTTATCACACTGTGACAAAAAAGCTTTCTTTTTAAAAAATAAAACTAAAAAAGAAGTCTCTTAGTGTATGTTATGTTTCACCTTTCTTGATATTTATGTGTGCTGTAATCCTGTTAAGATCTGGCATGTATCTAGAACTTAAAATATCCTATCCAACCAAATATACGGTAATTTTATCTTTGTTCCAGCCCACCCAAAATTAGTATGTGAAATCGAAAATAACGTAACAATTGAATTTCAGCTATGTTTAATATGCTTGAAGAACATATTTATGTATTAATATTCCTTAGAAAATGCATATTCATTCTCTTTTCATTCCAGTATCGGGACCTAAATTAGAATTGATTGAATTGCAACGAAAGCTATATAACTGTTTTATCTTCTTCCAATATTGCCCAATGTCATTAAATTAAAACCCAGAGCTCCTGCTAATTTGCTGATTAAACGAAAGTAATTGGCTGCTCTATGATGGTGGCAATTCCAGTTCTGCTTTACATGTTTATTTTTGTAATTTCGTTCTTTTCGTGGTAACGGATTAAAAATGGTTCATGATACAAATGAAAATGCAAACACACACACACACACACACATATATACAAATATATATATATATATATATATATATATATATATATATATATATATATATATATAATTTATGAATGAATAGAGATAAACAGTTTTATTTTTACTTTTAATATGTATGATGCAAATTAATTAATGTATATAAATATATATTTAAAAAAAAATATTTGTATTACATTAATGAAGGTCGTAAAGTGCTTTGGAATTTAGAACTTTTGGATATACTGTATTAAGACGGTGAATCCAGTAGATTTCTTTTAGCAAACGTTCCATTTCAGATTCAGCTATAACAATAGGTTGAAAGGAAAAATCTTGCAAAGTATGAGAATTATTGTTAAAGTGTACGGCAACATGAGATGAAAAAGATTCATCGATATAATTTTTTATGTCTGATCTATGTTGGTTCATACGTTTAGATATTTGTTGACTAGTTTGTCCAATATATTGGACGTCACATTTTTTGCATGTGATCAAATAAATAACGTTTTATGTTGCACAATTAGTATCACAATGCATATTAAACGTTTCTTTTGTATTACTACTACTGAAAGAAGTACTTTCATTAATAAGAGAACAGTGCGAACATCTAGGTCTATTACATTTAGTTGCTGATCCTTTTTTGTACGATGTTTTTTCTAATTTAGAATTATTTAGGTAATCTTTAAGATTTTTTGTCCTTTTATAAGCAAGCATGGGCTTGCTTTCGTGTAGCAATTTAACATTTTCTTTACCTGATAATTTTAACAAATCCCAGTATTTATTGATAATCTTACCTATATTAGGTAAACTTGGGTTATATTCAGTAATAAAGGGAATGATATCCTTATTTGTATTTTTGATTTTACATTGTAAAGATTCAAGTTGTGTAAGAGAAGATACTTTTTGGAAAGCAGCATTAATGATATCAATAGGGTAATTTCTATTTAGAAAATGCTGACTTAACTCTATCAAAGATGATTTAAAAACAGTGTCATCCGAAATAATTCTTCTATATCTTTTAGCTTGACTATATGGTATCCCGCGTTTACATGATTTAGGATGGCATGATGAATATTCAATATATTGATGAATATTTGTGTTTTTAACATGAACCATGGTAGTGATGTCATTATTTTCATTTTTTATGACGTCTACTTCCAAAAATGATATTTTAGTTTCAGACACATTGAATGTAAACTTTGTTGTTGGATATAATTTGTTTAAACTGTCTATAAAATAATAAAGGTCTTCTAATGGATAACGAAAATCATAAAGATATCGTCTAAAAATCTTAACCAAACATCTGGTTTTAAGAAACATTTCTTTAGAAAATCATTTTCCAATTTTTATAAATAAAGATTCATAAGAAGGTGCCATAGGACTACCCATTGCTGTTCCCATTTTTTGGAGATAGTTTGTATTACCAAATTGAAAAAAGTTATTTTCGAGCACAAGTTTTATCAAATTACAAACATGTTCTTTTGATAGTTTACATTTATATTCGTTTTCTCCAAGATAATATTTTACATGCTTCGATACCATCATTGTGTGGTATATTCGTGTAGAGTGAAACCACATCAAGTGTTACTAGTAATGAATTTTCAGTTAGTTTTTGTAAAGATTTCAATTTGGTAATGAAATCAAAAGTATCTTTGACATATGAAGGTAGTGATTTCATTAGTGGTTGTAAAACATGATCAATATATTTGGATATATTATTTGTAACTGAGTTACAAGTAGAAATAATAGGTCTAGCTGGATGTCCTAAAGGTAGTGACTTATCAATCGTTTGATGTATTTTTGGTAAAATATATAATTGAGGTGTACGTATTTTATTCGGGAAGATATCTAGTTCATCATGTATTGAGCAATTGTGTATAGCGATTTGATTAATACATTTGCTTATGTTTTCTTTAAATTCTTCAGAAGGATTATAGGAAAGTTTTGTATAATATTCTTCATTATTTAATTGTCTTTCTACTTCTTCAATATAATCTTCTTTATTCATTATTACTATGGTGCTAGACTTATCTGCCTTTTTAATAGTAATACTTTCGTCCTGTGATAAGGTACGCAAGGAAATTAATTCTTCTTTAGATATGTTAGTAAAATGTTTTCTTTTAGAACTTCTATTTAAAATTTCTTGTTTATTTGCTTCAATATAAAAATCGAGATAAATATCTCGACCACTAGAAGGTGTAAATGATGATTCTTTTTTATTGAAAAAGGGCTTATTTTTTAGATGATTACTTTTGTCTTGTGAGTTTGTATATGATTGTGAGAAAAGATCTTTTAATTTTAACGATCTAGTGTATTTGAAAAATCCTTCTGCTAAATTGATATTATCATGCACTTTGGTTCTTGGACAAAAAGATAAACACTTACCTAGAAGAATGTAATCACTATCAGTTAAGAGTTCGTTTAGAAAGGTTTAACACAGTTTCTTTTCCTCTTTTGATTTCCTTTTTTCTTTTCTTGTCTTTCCTCCATTTGTTCTTGTTTTGTATTCTAATAAATCTCCTATTCTTTCTTTTGTTTCTGTTGTCTGCAACAGATCTTTGAGGGTTTCCATAAGTTTTTGTAATGTTTCTATCACGGTTATGTTGGACTCCTGTGCAATTTTCTTCACCCCATCTTTTACTGCAGCTGCATAGGTTGTCCTTTGTGTGCCTGGGGCTCTTAAGTTTTTTGCTTGATCATTTGTTGAGTTGTTTTGAATGGGTCTGTTAATTTGTACTTCTTTTAGATTTGGCTGAGATGTAATTTTTGCTGTTGGTAATGATGCATGTTCCATTTCGTTTTTATTTCTTGGTTGTTGTTGATTCCTTGTTTGATTGTTAGTTACTGCACGTTTGAAGTTAATTTCCTCTGTTGTTCTACTTGGTTGTTGATTGTTTCTTTTTGATTTCTCTCTAACAATTGTCAATGCTGATGGCTTTCGTTGTTCTGGAAAGTTGTTTTTTTCTTTTTGCAAATTTTGTAACTTTTTAAGTTGATTTGATAATAGTTCGTCTTTTTTAGATTCCGTTTTTGTAAAAAGTTCTTCATCAAAATTGCCAATACGGTCTTTTATCAAATTTCTAAGATTATCTCTGTTTTCTTCTAGTTCTTTGCCTAGTTTGAGTGCTTTTCTCTGGTGCTCTTCTTTTAATCTCTCGCATATCTCCAAAGACACTTTTTTCAACAGGGAGTCAATAGACTCCTGAAACTTTCTTGAGGATTCCTTATTTCCAATATGAATTTTCAGTCTTAGACGTAATCCTTTCGGTAAAAGATTCTCCGATATATAATTTTCCAGAAATCGTGCGTGTAGACCGCTCTTCACCTGTTTCTCAGCTAATTTCTCCATTGTTGATTTTAACAAATTTGTTTTATTATGAATACGTGGATCAGATGCTGATGCCATAGTGTTGTTTCTGTAGACTTATTAAAATATAAAATAAACAACACCAACACGTATTAATGTTGTGACCGGTTTCGCTTTAATGCTTTAACAAACTGAATTCAAACTGAATCTGTTATGATTGCTAACGTCATTAAATATATCATGTTTCTGACTAAACAATATGACATAAACAATATGACGTCATAGCTTACGTTTGTACATTTGTAACCTAATTTTCATATTCTTTAATAAATAACATGGACATGGAAATATATATATATATATATATATATATATATATATATATATATATATATATATATATATATATATTTCACATTATACTAATATTTAATACATAGAAAGATATAAAACTGAATCTTCAAGATACTTGTATCTCTATTGGTAAATATGTGTAAAATTTATGAATAAATAGAGATAAGCAGTTTTATTTTTACTTTTAATAAGTATGATGCAAATTAATTAATGTATATAAATATATATTTAAAAAAAAACATTTATTTTACGTTAATGAAGGTCGTAAAGTGCTTTGGAATTGAGGCCTTTTGGATATACTGTATTAAGACGGTGAATCCAGTAGGTTTCTTTTAGCAAACGTTCCATTTCAGATTAAGCTATAACAATAGGATGAAAGGAAAAATCTTGCAAAGTATGATAATTATTGTTAAAGTGTACGGCAACATGAGATGAAAAAGATTTATCGATATAACTTTTTATGTCTGATCTTTGTTGGTTCATACGTTTAGATATTTGTTGACTAGTTTGTCCAATATATTGGACGTCACATTTTTTGCATGTGATCAAATAAAAACCGTTTGATGTTGCACAATTAGTATCACAATGCATATTAAACGTTTCTTTTGTATTATTACAAATGAAAGAAGTACTTTCATTAATAAGAGAACAGTGCGAACATCTAGGTCTATTACATTTAGTTGCTGATCCTTTTTTGTACGATATTTTTTCTAATTTAGAATTAATTAGGTAATCTTTAAGATTTTTTGTCCTTTTATAAGCAAGCATGGGCTTGCTTTCGTGTAGCAATTTAACATTTTCTTTACCTGATAATTTTAACAAATCCCAATATTTATTGATAATCTTACCTATATTAGGTAAACTTGGGTTATATTCAATAATAAAGGGAATGATATCCTTGTTTGTACTTTTGATTTTACATTGTAAAGATTCAAGTTGTGTAAGAGAAGATACTTTTTGGAAAGCAGCATTAATGATATCAATAGGGTAATTTCTATTTAGAAAATGCTGACCTAACTCTATCAAAGATGATTTAAAAACAGTGTCCTTCGAAATAATTCTTCTATATCTTTTAGCTTGACTATATGGTATCCCGCTTTTACATGATTTAGGATGGCATGATGAATATTCAATATATTGATGAATATTTGTGTTTTTAACATGAACCATGGTAGTGATGTCATTATTTTCATTTTTTATGACGTCTACGTCCAAAAATGATATTTTAGTTTCAGACACATTGAATGTAAACTTTATTGTTGGATGTTCAATATATATATATATATATATATATATATATATATATATATATATATATATATATATATATATATATATATATATATATATATAAAGAGAGAGAGAGAGAGAGAGAGAGAGAGAGAGAGAGAGAGAGAGAGAGAGAGAGAGAGAGAGAGAGAATATATCAAAAGATTTAAATGTATCGCCTTAGTGTACTTGCCTTCTTTGAAATTATGCTGTTGCGAGAATTAATATGTTAGTACAACGTTTCCAGGAAAAATTGATATCTACTATCCTAATTCTGATATAATTGCTGAAAACCTGAGATGTATTTACTATTCCAAGTTGTGCATATTACCAGAGATAGTGAGCTGTACAGTTTTCAATCGGTACAGACCAGTTCTTATTATGGTGTTGTTTAGGTTTTGATTTTGAAGATGTTTAAAATGGTATGCGACTATTATTGCCACAGTCTTGGAATTGATAGGCGATTTGCCAAGTAGGTTACTAGATAACCTCAGACAAATCATATTAATTGAAGGGCCTGAAATTGCATCTTGAGATACGTCTAGACCTCTCTGCATGAACAGAATTAATCTGGAAAGTTTGACAAATGCTCTTCACACATCAGATGAATAGTTCTTGACTCACAAGGTTTCATTTTTCCTATCACCAGTATTGTGGTACAGAAAGGCATTTAAGTACATACAGAAATCAATCAGGAACAACTTTTAGAACTCAAAGGTCTGATAAGGCTGTTCAGAAAGCATTATCTCTTCCTACATGTACTCATTGTACAACGAAATTGAACGTGAATTCTGACTGCTAGAGGGTCAAACTTAAGAAGCGTAATGAGACACATCTATTGTAAATGCTCATACTTCACGGAGAACAACGTAATAGCTTGGAATTGCGTTCAAGAAACCCAGTCTGAAGGTATAATGAAGTGTTATGAACCATTCTTTTCCGAAGATTCTCTTTCATTTCTTGCCAAATAATTTGTTTGTCCCTAGTCAACTTTTAAGGGACATGGGAACTTCTCATAATCGTTTATTATCAGGTACTTTGCCTTTGTATGACAAGACTTCTTCTAGTTAAATTTGTTTTATTCATTGAGTGCATTTGTTTCCCACGTGCATCACCGTTGTGTCCAATTAACATTAACCATTGTCTCTGGACCCTTGACTGTCGATGCAGTAAATTATTTACCTAGTGACAACATTAATTTGCTACAGGGCTATGACCTTGCCGGTTTCAAGGTTGTAGTTAATACGCGTACAGCATAAAAAACATTGCTTGGATAAAATAATGTATTATATTAGAATTGAAATCCCAAGTTTGTATATCAGTGTGCATTCCAGAGGCAGTTCACTGCACTGTATACTGTAAGAGCAATTAAGTATCACTGAAATAATTCTGTTTCGTACATATTTCCTTGACTTGTTCACCAATTCGATGACATCTAAATAAACATAAGGGCAAAAGTATTAATTGCTTTTTTAGGGACTACAACAAAACGCAATAACAGTTTAACAGCTTAAAAAATGCTTTGAAAACACGACTTTACCGATCAGCAGTACGTGTCAATATCCAAACCTTACACGAAAACTGACTGGAAACTATATTCAAGTTTAATAAAATTTATGGCAAGTGCTAGTATTTTTAAAAAGTGCAACACTTCCATTTCAGAGAGATGAACCGACAATCAAACAAAAAAGTATCCACTTACGAACCTGCATAATTTATATCCAGGGATCGACTGCAACCCAATTATTTGTAAACAAGAATAAGCAATTACAAAATCAGTGAGGAGTTTTAAGTATTCCGTCGTCTTCGAGAGACGATGGTGTAGCTTCCGATTTGGGTGTCCTATCTGCACCTTCGCGAGTGGCTGAGGAGTCCGACCATTGAGTGACAGTCTCTGTTGCACTTGCTGCAGCTGCATTCTGATGCTTGCTGAGGATGTTTTTGGTTCGCCTTCCTCCTGGCTCTCTTTGCAGCGAGGTTTGTGTTTTTCATCTCCTCAGCTTTCTGAGTGCCCTGTCTGACAGCAAGACGCCACTCGGAGCGGTCGTCAGCACAGCTCTCCCAATTGTTTATGTTGATGTTGGCTGTCTTCATGTCCTTTTTGCAGACATCTTTGTATCGCAGACGTGGCCTTCCAGTCGTTCGTGCACCTTCTACTAGCTCGCCGTACAGCAGGTCCTTGGGTATGCGGCCTGGGTCCATTCTCCTAACATGGCCTAGCCAGTGAAGGCGCCTCTCGCTGAGAATGGAGAACATGCTGTTCATGCCGGTGCGTTTCAGAACCTCTGTGTTGGGAACTTTGTCCTGCCACTGGATACGCAGAATGCGCCGCAAATATCTCAGGTGGAAGCTGTTGAGTTTTCTCACGTGACTCTCATAGGTGTTCCATGCCTCGCTGCTGTAAAGGAGTGTACTGAGCACGCATGCCTGGTAGACGCGCAGTTTGGTCTCCTCGGTGAGGTTGTGATTGTCCCAGACCCTCTGGTTCAGTCTCGCCATAACTGCTGATGCCTTGGCAATCCGGCAATTTACATCAGTATCAACGGAGAGCGAGTTGGAGATGGTGGACCCAAGGTATGTGTAGTCCTCAACAGCTTCCAGGTTGTACCCATCAATGGCGATGGTGGGAGAGGAGTCTGCGTCCTGCACCATTATATTCGTCTTCTTCAGACTGATGGTCAGTCCGAACTCCTTGCAGGCGTGGGAGAGGCGGCATACTAGCTGCTGCAGTCCATCTTCCGTGTGTGATGTCAAGGCTGCATCGTCGGCGAAGAGCAATTCACGGATGAGAACCTTTGTAACTTTAGTCTTTGCACGGAGACGGGCGATGTTAAACAGCTTTCCGCCAGTCCTGGTGTGTATATACACACCCTCGCTGCAGTCCTTGAAGGCGTACTGAAGGAGAATGGAAAAGAAGATGGCAAAGAGAGTTGGCGCAAGGACACAGCCTTGCTTCACTCCGATGCTGACTGGGAAGGCCTCTGATGTTGCGCCGTTGAAGCACACTGTGCTGTGCATGTTCTCGTAGAACGATGTTATGATAGCGAGCAGTCGTGGGGGGCAGCCTATCTTCTTAAGGATCCTGAAGAGTCCGATCCGGCTGACCAGGTCAAATGCCTTGGTCAGGTCTATGAAGATAATGTAGAGGGGCATCTGCTGCTCACGACACTTCTCCTGCAGCTGTCGTAGTGAGAAGATCATGTCTACAGTTGACGTGCCTGCTCAGAAGCCACACTGGGACTCGGGGTAGACTCGGGATGCTAGGGTCTGCAAGCGCGCCAGGACGACACGGGCGAACGCCTTTCCAACAATACTGAGAAGAGAGATGCACCGGTAGTTGTTGCAGTCACTGCGGTCTCCTTTGTTCCTGTATAGAGTGACACTGTTTGCATCTCGCATGTCCTGTGGGATCTGTCCTTGTCCCAAGCAGAGGCAGAGGAGTTCGTGCAGAGGCTGGATTAGTGCGGTTTCCCTATCTTTATTACTTCAGGGGGAATGCCGTCACTCCCAGGGGCCTTCCCACAAGCAAGGCAGTCGATGGCTTTGCTAAGCTCTTCCAGGGTGGGTGGTGTGTCTAGTTCCTCCAAGACTGGCAGGTCTGGGATGGCGTCTAGGGCGGTGTCCGTGACGACGTTTTGGGTTGCATACAGCTCAAGATAGTGCTCAACCCAGCGCTGGAGCTGTTTGCCCTGGTCTTTGATGACTTCGCCAGTCTTGGGCTTGAGTGGGGCGATCTTGGAGGTGGTTGGGCCTGTTGCCTTCTTGATACCCTCGTACATGCCCCTTGCATCCCCGGTTTCGGCAGCTATCTGTATACTGGTGCAGAGGTTCAGCCAGTAGGTGTTAGCGCAGTGACGGGTGGTCTGCTGGGCATTTTTCCTGGCAGTCCTGAGGGCCTGTAATGTACCAAGGCTAGGCGCAGCCTTGTAAGCCAGGAGGGCTTAACTCTTCGCCTCAGTCACGGGTTCCATCTCCTCCCAGCTGTCCTCATACCAGTCTGTGTTTTTGTGCTCTTTCTTCCCATAGGCAGTAATGGCTGAGTTGTACACAGCGTCTCGGAGGTGGGACCACTTGAAGTCGATGGTGTCATCAGGTGTCTCTTTGGTGAGAGCCTCGTGAAGTTTGCAGATGAACTGCTGTGTCTTCTCTGGATTGCTTGCACAGCAGGTGTTGATACGTGGGCGACCATTCTTCTTGTCGTGGTGCAGTTTCTTGGGTATTATTCGCACCTTGCTGGCCACAAGGGAGTGGTCCGTGTCGCAGTCGGAACTGTGGTAGCTGCGGGTGAGAAGGACGCTGGCTAGTTCCGCACGCCTGGTGATGACTAGATCTAGCTGGTGCCAGTGGCGGGAACGTGGGTGTCTCCATGATACCTGGTGGATCTCCTTGCATTTGAAGAAGGTGTTGGTCACATATAAGCTGTGAGTGCAGCACATTTCCAGCAGTCGCTGGCAATTCTCGTTGATTTTTCCTCTTCCGTGCGGGCCGAGACAGGTGGGCCATGCCTCGTAGTTAGCTCCCACTCGCGCATTGAAGTCTCCTAGTAGGTAGAGGCCCTCGGTACTGGGGATGTATGATATTTCTTAATCCAGAGCCTCGTAAAACTGGTCTTTTTCTTCTGGGTTTGAGTAGAGGGTTGGGGCATACACGCTGAAGATGTTGGCTGGGCCTGAGGATGTTGATAGCCGGAGAGCAAGGATCCTCTCAGTGCCTGATGATGGAGGCTCAATGAAGGCGACGAGGATGTTCTTTACAGCGAAGCCGACACCATGCTGCCTGGGTTCGTCTGATGGTTTTCCTTGCCAAAAGAAGGTGTAGTTGGCTTCCCTGATGGTGCCACTGTCGGCCAGTCGGGTCTCTTGAAGACAGGTAATGTCGACATTCAGTCGGGAGAGTTCTCTGTCAATGATGGCAGTCTTCCGTGCGTCGTTGATCTTCTGCAGGTCAGTGGTGAGTCCAGGGCACAAGGATCTGATGTTCCAGCTTGCGAAACGAAGAGCTGGAGTCTTCTTGTTTCCTCTTTGTATCTTGCTTGGTGCAGAGTTTTTGGCCTGCTTGTCGAGATGGTTCTCTAAGCTTCACGCACCCAGTGAAGCAGGCAGGCCATGGCGGGAAGCACCTTATTGACTGGGGGCTGCCCAGCTTGAGGCGGGCGGTAGCTTCCAATGAGACATGGCGATCTCTCCCATCGTCGAAAGCAGCCCCTGGCGCCAGGTTCTACGCCAATCGAGCTATGGCTTATAACCGGTAGACTGCTGCTTCCCGTGTTGTGCCGACGCCTTAAGACGACGCTGCAGTGTCCTCTCCAGTGGAGCTACAAAGCCTGGGCAGTCTAGAATGGAGAATCAGCTGTTGCCCATGCAGCAGATCCCCCCTCTCCACGCAGCTGGTGGACCCAAAGGAACGACAAATGTCGCTACGGCTTGGCACCAACGGCGTCGCAGGAGTTGCCGGAATGACATTGAAGTCAACGTCAGACCGCCTTAGGGACTCCGTCTCCGGATTTTCTGTCGGGGTTTACTCCCTTAGCCTTCCCATGAGTGGGTATAGCCGCAAGGCAGCGGAGGTTTGGAATCAGAGTTTTCCTTCACATAGATGAGCTACCATCCAAGGTTTACGAGCCCCATCTACCCGAAGCGACTGGTTTTAAGGCGTCAGTGGCCGCCTTCACCCCTTCTCCTGTAAGTGAAAACATCGTCCGCCGGACTTAGAAGCTAAGCCACTCGCGAAGGCCAGGAGCTGGATTTTAGTTGACAGAGGCAATCAGAGTCGCAAGCCCTATGGGGCATTTTTGGAGGAGTGGGGAGCTTGTCTCCCAGTTTTAAGTATTAGGCTCTAATTAACAGTAACACAAACAAACTAAATAAAAAGCAAGTTTTGTAACATTTATGATATAATTTATTGCCCTGGAGAAACGATTTTACAAATGGGAAAATTTTTAATTTTCGGAAATTAGATCCAAACGTATTCTAATAATAATTAACGAAGTTAGTTACAATCCTAGCAGGGTTATGTTCTACAAGATTGAATTTTTATTCATGTTGAAAAATCCAAGATGGAAGACGATTACGTATGCTGGAGTCTTACTGTGTTTATATATAGTTCCTTGTAGAAACACAGAATGTAACATTCTGGTATTGGATATCTGAATACAATTTTTATAAAGTGTTTTTATCTTAGAATTCTTTATAAGCACATCAAATATTTCCGGAGATAAGAGCTGTTCCTTTAAAAACATATTGAACTGAGGGATCCTTCGCTATCGATTTGAAAACAGGCATCCCAAAAAGAATAAATAACGTCATGTGTAAAAGCCCAAAGCTAACTATATTTCAATAAAACAAAGTTTGTATCGTATTATAATACGCAGTTTAAAAAAAAATATGAACCGGGTGCGAGGTGCGGAAGGTGTCGTGTGATAGTTTATATCACGTACTCTTAACATGACCCTTACGAGAATCAATCATTTGCACTAAAATGTTGCATACTTATTAATTCGCTAGTTCTATCTTAACCTTAATAACAACCAACCATTTTGAAATGAAACTCAAAAATGTTTGCGTTGTAGTCACTAACCTTAATTAAGGTCAGGATCTAGGACAACATAAACTTGTATACCAAGGAATACTTCATGCCAACCGAATTTCTCATAAAACAGCATCTCTAGTGAATGCATTTATATTACAATATCATGTATAACAATTAGCATAACACACACACACACAACCAGATACATTGAGTAGGGGTATATTGTTTAATATAGTCATTATATTGGTATTTGTTTATATATTGAGAGGAATTAATTTGTCTATTCGTATTTGGTACGTTCTTGTAATAACATCGTCTGCAGATGTGTTTAATGTCGTGTTTATATATACTTTGAGACGAGATATTGGATTATTCACAATGTTTATGAGAATAAAATGTTATTATGGGACAATTTTGTAGAATTTTTTAAATATACCATTGTCATACATAGCGACTGTTAGCAGAATTATAGCAAATTCGAGGACCCGGAATTCGCTCAGAATTTTCGAGTTTTAGGACTTGTAATAAAACTTTTGGTTCATTCATAACAATACTTTTCTGTTCGTGTTTTAATCTGACTCAATCATAATCAAAATATTTATTATTTGCTCGGTTTTAAAAAAGTGTCTTTTCCCGGCATCTTTCTGTTACTTACATGATGTGCATATATATATATATATATATATATATATATATATATATATATATATATATATATATATATATATATATATATATATATATATATATATATATATATATATGGTTTGTGCACGCGCAATTGTTTCTGTATGTGTGGTGAGACAACGTAATACACATTTTCGAAAACTTACAAAATATTTTTCTTCCTAAAGTAACCATGAACAACTGGCTTAGAGATTTGTAATGAGCACATTAGAAATGTAATACGTGCATTGTTTGCTTGTAATACAACTTATATTGATACATTACAATCTATATAAACACATTAACTAATTAAGAGATCATATCAAATGGGTAAAGAGGTTCCTACATAATCGTCACAAAAGATTCAATAGTCAATGTTGGACTATTATGATTCCTTCACTTTATAAATAGAGAGTGCAGTTTATAAATGTTTGAATAAGTATTATATTTTAACTATGCAGAGGGGTCATACTTTTAATTATGGTAGCTAGGTATTAGGTTTAGTAATTGTAAAAGGTAGGTAGTATGTCATTAAGTCCTATTGCAACAGTCGTGCCTCTCTTAGAGTATCTCGACAACAATTGGTTCCACATGCACAGATCTGTCACATGTAGCTCCAAGAAGCTGTAACGAGCGCAACAGTCACGCCCTGGTAAACAGTTTTTACTGGCTGGTTAAACCAGGTGAATGTGGGAAACGAGTATTAAACCCTCGACGAGTCCAGTTCAACGGGCATGTATGCGAATTTAGCAACGCGCTTTTGAGCGCAAATCTACACACTAGCGGCTCAGGCCTCATGGTTGTTCGTCACTGATATAGAGCAGCAGTGGAGTTTGGCAGACGCCCGAACAACAGCGCAGCTTTTTTAGGATTTGGGCGGCTCATCTCAATGGCATGAAAAAAGGAAGAACAATTGCCCTAAAACTGCATTCTCCATCCATTCCTACCTATCTAACCGTGGCTGAAGAAGTCCCTACATCAGATGTGGAAACACAACAAAGACAAATATCAAAATCATCCTTCTCACCCTACGCGCATAGAACATGCGTGCACGTTTGCACAGAACTAATGATAACGGAACTCAGATGAGAACTGCTCTTTCTAAAAGGTAGACAGTGAAACCTGCCTAGCAAGAGATGGACACCTTTGTGAATGGGGCGCTGGATACACATTGTTTTGGAGCGGGAGGGGAAGCGAGAAAGACATTAATTCGCAGTATGCTATGCGGTGAATAATTTGTTTATGCAGAAACTAGCTGGACTTCCAAAGGGTCTAAATGATAGGCTTATCGCCATGAAACTTCTGTCAAACCTTTGCTAATTGAGATGAAACGAAGGACACATTTTACGACGAACTTCACGGCATTATACTCTTTGTTTCCAAATCTTAAAAGCTCATCATGCTTTCTGATCTCTTTGCTAATTGAGATGAAACGAAGGACACATTTTACGACGAACTTCACTGCATTGTACTCTTTGTTTCCAAATCTTAAAAGCTCATCATGCTTTCTGATCTCTTTGCAAGGGTGGCGTGTTGGGAGGGGTCATTGGAAAGTATGACGTTGGCCAATGCAACATAAATGATCTTATATTGTTTAGACGTGCGCAAAGCATGAAATGCTGATCATCTTCACCGTCACAGGCCTCCTTACAGGTTACAGGACATGGATGTATAACCGATTAAATTACTAGCATATCATTGATTACTTGATAATCAAGAAGAGGGACATCCAGGATGTACTGGTGACTAAATCCATATGTAGTGCAGAATATAGGACTGACTACCACCTACACATAGTCTCCAAGATAAGTATCCATATGCAACCACATGGCAAAACGCCTGAAGATTGCCAAGCTTAAGAACTCGAACTCCATAACATCCTTTGTCATCACTCTATGAAAACGTCTTCAATCCACCCATCTAAATATCTATAATGTGGAGGCAGTCTGGGTTATCCTTAGAGAGCTGGTTTACAACACCGCTACATATATCTTAGAGTCTTCATCCAGAATGCACAATCTTTGGTTTGATCATAATAGTAAACACATACGAAAGCACAGATATAGCACTCCTGGCTGAGTAACAAAGCTGATAAGATCCACGCTACGCTGTCAATCATGATATAAAGAGGTTTTATGAATGCGCTGAATGTAGTGTATGGCACATCTTCATCAGCAACATCCACTTTCTCCAATGCGGTAAACAACCCACTGATCATAGACAAAAAGATGATGACCGAAAGGTGGGATGATCACATCGACTGTGTCCTGAACCATCCAGCATCTATCATTAATGAAGACATCGATCTGCTGCCAGAAGTACTAGTCAATGAATCAATGAATGACCAAACAACTATGTTAACGTCCACGAAAGCAATATGTATGCATTCTAATGGCATAGCTCTTGGCTCAGACTCAATACCAGCAGAGAAAGGGAGCAGGCATGAGGCGCGCTGTAGTCGGCGAGTGTGACACGATGATCCCTCCAACCGCCGATGATGACCTTTTTCGCCGGTTTCCTACGTCAGTCGGGCGATACTTATAACCCGTAGACTGCTAGCTTCCGTGCTGTTTTCTCATTCAGTAGGAACGTTTGACTGGCCCCTCCACAACACCATCCTGGCAAGGTTTGTTGAGATTTCAAGGTTGCCCCGACGTCAAGATCACCTTCTCATTCTGTTTTTGCTTGTGAGATCCAAATGAATGCTGAGCATGACATTTGTTACCGATTCGGATGTAGGAGCTACCTGAAGGAAGACTTTCTTGACATCCAGCCACCTTAGGGAAACCACTTTGAATGTCAATCTGGATTTTCTCCAGTAGCCGTTCCTTTACGCAAAGAAATGCACAAGGCAGCATAGAGATCAATCCATTACTGGGACGTGGTGGGTTTGGAGTCAGTTTTCTATTGTTAAGACTGGCTGTCTGGCAATCAAGTCATTTGTCTGGCACTAGGTCGCGCCACACAGCATATTCTGAAAACAGGGGACACATTAATAGAGAGGTCATATGCAAGTAACCTCCTGCCCAGCATAGCTAGACACTGGTTTGTTAGCGAGCGCGACGACAGGCCATAACCTCGCATAACACTTATAATTATAGATTATACAAGTATTAAATTGAAATAACCTATACTATATATATTTTTAGTTCATTATCTTTAACGTGTCATCAATTTCCTTGTTTTGTTCTTTTGCATTAATTTCAAAGAGTTTTGTGGGAATACATGCATGTGTTTGTATCAAACATCGTGTATGGTGAATAAGATTTAGAAATTAACTTCACTTTTGTGCCTGTGTCAATATCTAGTCATCGTAATTTCACGATATTACAGTATATGTCGGTATTTGCAGTAGGTGAAAATGTGTTGAATAAATATGAAATTTTAATTTGTAAACGTATTATTTTTGTTATGTGTTATTAATACAACCAAGAACGTTTATATCACAAGACCCTATAATCTGATACGTGTACGAGTATGATGCGGATAGCATACATACAAAAAGACCATTGTAGAGAGCTATGAAGATGGGAAAGTGAATGAAAATTTTTGTTTAAAACACATGGAGTTGTCACAGAATTGTTTATTAATTATTGTCTATCGTTATTTCGAAATACTGAGCGCAACTAAGCTCATGCTGCATGTGCACATTGCCTGTGGTTTAAAACTCATAGCTGCGCATATCGGTCACAACGAGGGTATATTATAGAGCAAATTTGTTAGACTCGTGTAGTAATTTGTTTTATATTGTCACGTTGTAAGGAATAACCAGATTACAACATATATATATATATATATATATATATATATATATATATATATATATATATATATATATATATATATATATATATATATATGTTAGACCTTGAAGCTATAATTTCGCACTGTCAATATGTATGAAGGTGAAATCGGCGAAGAAAGGTGTTAAGCCTGTTAACTGACATTGCCATAAAATTCGTAACTTGTTGTATTTTGGGAAACCAGTTACATAATAATTGCGATCACAGGTAAGTGATGCAATTCTGTTTCGTATCAAAGAAACATCGTAAGTCAACCCTTGGCAGACTGTTGAGAGGGGGCAGTAGATGATAATTGCTTGCATCACCATCCCGTCGGAATTGAGTAAGGCGTATCCAACATTAGAATCGTAAGCTTAAATATATTATCTTGAGAACTAAACGTTAGTAGTCGCTAAAACCATATTACATGAATTAAGGTAAGATAAGATAATCCGACGTCATTCAAAATTGGCGGTAAATGATATATTCTGGGAATTACAAGGATCTTCAGTACAGGTCAGTGACTATTTGCTCGATTGTTATAATATATTACTGCAAAGTAAATGTACTGCAATTACTGCAGTACGTATATGTTAATACTCAGAATTACCATTTGTAGGGTTTGATTCATTCGTAGTGTTTGATATACATGCATATTTTGAGATATGAGCAATCTTTATGTAAAGAATTTATATTGTAGTTCGCCAGTGGGTTCATTGATAATACTCTCATGCATTTATTAATTTGATATTATAAATTTGCAGATGCTGAATTGAATTATCACATTTGTATAATGGTTACAGCATGCAACATTAGTTCATAGAGATTTGCCTATATGTGTATACTTTGTAGGAGTATCATTATTAAGGATATTAAGCGCAAGGCTATGTAGATATCTGCGTACAGTGTTTAGAAGTGCGATGTACAGAAATGCGTCTGATTATGTGACATTGTTCTTTATAATAAGATTGTGAATCTATATAGGCCGTACACACCACGCCCGTGAAAATGTGTATTTTGATGGGCAAGAATACGTGACCAAAAATGGTGCTGGATTATCTTATGATATCAATGATTAGTGTGAGTTTTCAATGCATGGGGAATATGCTATGCTAAGCCCTTGTGTGTTAATACAGTAAGCTTTTAGGGACCAGAAGGAATAACCCCAGTTCAGCTGGTCCGAGTCTCTGTGAGATAAAAGAAACATGAAGAACAGAGGCAGAAGTTAGACGGACTGGATGGAGTTATATTACCAGCCCAGAAAGATCATACCGATGAGTAGGAACACAGGACAGGAGGAAAATCTATCACACTAAGTCAGATGATGAAATAGGTCATCACTTGGTCGAGTGATACACAGGCGATAGTGTTTTAATGTAAATGTTATTTGATAGATGACTGTTATTGAATTATATTAAATTGTTGTTATTTGAATTTCAATTTTGTGTATTAACTAATTGAACTGTCGGTACAGCTGATTGGGGGCTCAGTAATTTGCATCTCTCTATCACTACTTCAATGTCTGACAAAACGATCGAGGGTGGGTCTTCTATAATAATTTAAATAATACTCAATGTTTACTGTAAGAGATTCATAATGCATGACACGTGTGTATAGAAAAACGCATTGTATATTAAGAACTGCTTTGTAAACAATGTACATCATTTAGTATATACTTTATCTTTCGGTTTATTAGATTTGTTTGTGGAGGAACAAAACAAACTGTTTGATCCATATGAAGGCAGAGATGACAAAGTGTGGACTAACAGGGAAACGAATGCTAGAGTAACATTTGTTACAAATATTCGTAACTATTCGTAAATACAATGTTTCAGACTATAATAATAGCATAGACAAAAATATTGAGGACAATATGTAAAATGTTAGCAAACAGTAAAAGTAGTACATACAAGAGCAAAAGTGAAACTGAAGGTTAAAGCCTCAACTCCAGTAAGCCAAGGCGACTAAGACGTCTTATGTCCGCCAGCTGCCACAAGGTACTTATTACGGTTTTGACTTTTTTAAGTTTTGGATAAAAAATTTGAATTAAGCAGTAGTGATAGAAGCCATACGGGTCATGTACTTAGCTGGTTCACTATAACAGAGAGCATGCACATAACATAGCATGAACATATGTCTCTTTTAATTCGTAATAAAAAATGGAAATGCAGTATACTTACATATTTGCGTTGTGAATATCCTCAAAATATATACATTCTTAGGTCTGCAAATCCTAATTACATGGCCCATTGTATGAGTCCCAAAACTCGTAAAACACTGCATATTTTATTGTACATTAGACTTCATTTCAAACAGAAATCGCATTCGCCTTACTACACTCAACATCAAATGAATGTGATATTCCATAGCGTCGTTTTCTAATTTCGTGTTAAATAATTATTGTTTGTTTCACAATATGATTCCAAACAATCAAAGATGAAACGGATGTTAGGTAGATTCAACGCCAGTCCTCTGCTAAAATGACGTGTACATTGACGCACCTAATACATCCTGGCCATCTCAAGCAGAACAGTAAATTGAGATGGATCAGAAGAAAACAAATTAAATCCATTCCAAACAAAATGGATTTGTTATTTCAATGTGAATTCATATTTTCTTATACAAATGCAGTATCCCATAATTAGTGTATTTTCCTACTATCCAAATGAAATCTTTGTCTACAAACATGCATAAGAAGGCTTCAATATTGTGTGCACTTTCGCATAGATAACCATCCAAGGTATTTATATATAAGTATGGTAGATAACGTGTATAAGTAAGAGTTCATACAGGAAGCGACTACTAAATTAGGTAATGCAGTTAAGAGTATACGAATTCTTCTTCAATTAAACTATGCCACACCATTTTAGTGTATTATAAAATATCTTAGAAGTTAGTTATGGTACACAAATATATATATTTTCATTATAAATATATGAAAATATGGCTAACTAAAGCTCGACAATGGTAATGTTCATGAAATTTTATCTTACTGAGCAAATCAAATACTTGCGTTAATATGGATGTATATAGTCCATGTTCTATATTTCAAAGTGAATTGAAACAAGCAACATCATCAACAGAAAGTCTCTGAAACAAGCAAATATGTTTCCTCTCAGCATGTACTACCATTCGTCCCGATGTTTTAATCTAACACTTGCACCCTTTGCACTTGTTTCACATTTGTATAATTCATAAGTTAGCGTTATCGAGTTTAATGCTAGTACATCGTGCTATGACCAATAAATAAAATAGAATAAATTATTATCTCAAATTGTTCAAAAATTTAAACATATTCAGAGTATTCCTTATATTAGAAAATATGGCTAATTAATGATGTGATCAAGACTCATGAATGTCCTACATTACGACTTCAGCTTCTAATAATCGACTACATAATCAAAGCATTATCATTACCTTTTAAGTAACAACAATTGCAGAAGTGATACAAACAGCATGTGACCTAGGATTATTTAAGAGTTTAACGTTATTTTTCTGAGTTTATCGTGATATAAAGTGTCAGTTCTTGACTCCTACGGCAATTGTGTGAGTCGGCAACTGACAGTTTATACCAGCCTAAACTCAAAACAACAATCTCTTACAGCTGACATTTCATAATTCGTTTTGCTATTTTGTTAGCATCATTGAAAAACCTCTTAATTGAGCTTAGTAATACATGTTTGGGAGTTTTCTGTTTCGTGGCTCTTTATAGTACTTGGCATCGTCCTGCTTGATCGTAAGAAGGTCATCATAATATATAGCAAACAGTACTGGGCACTGGAGGAGCAACATGCTCTTATTGTTCATCGAATCGATCACTAGGATTATTATGACATCTACAACATATGGAGCAAACTAAATATGCTTCTAACTATGCATAGGTCATCACAAAAAATGCTCAGTAGAATATATATAGTTCATTCTTTCTTCGCTCATAGTTTGATGATTAAATCAACGTGCCACTACTCTTTATCAGATTGTTTCGACACATAATTTTTTAATATATGTTCTTTCTATTGACACTGCTTCCTCATCCACTATTTATTCAGCTTGTAATATCAAACCGATTCAATAATCGTTGTTCTTTTTTAAGTACAATATTAAATATGTAATTAACCATTCGAATACTAAACAACACTTACGTCTAATGACCAAAACGATTTTTATACTGACCAACATCTATTCACCTAAAACCAAATAAGTATTTTGACAGACAAATACCTACTATTACAAGCCAACACAAACAATTAAAAACAAGCATCTTAAATATAATATTGGCATATGATATCTCCCATGTTTGAGATATATTCTCCTGACTTTGTGAACAATATGTGACCCTGTAGTTGTTTTCTGACAGCCATAACGTATATGTCCATGTACAACGATCTACGAGTCTCATTCAAAGTGTATTGTGAATAGACATCAATGAATCTTTGAAGAGAAGCGTCACCTGTTTTGGTTCTTCAGCTTGACAGATGCATTATATTTTGTTTAGTTCCGTCTTCTTCACACACGAAAAGGGGATTGTCTTTTATAGATCATTTTGCAAGTCTTATTTGATGCATAGCAATCATTTCATTCAGAAACTCTTTCAACCTTCGTTAATATAACTGTAATTGAGTGACGTCATTCTGATTTGTGACAATCTCTGTTTTCGATAATTGCATCAAACTCAGCACTTGCACTATTTAAAACAAGTGGTAATAGGGCGTAACAAATTAATTAATTAAATGATGTGAAAAAATGGATGCTAATTAAGTTATTTCTGAATTAAATGAAATCAAGTTCGCACAGTAATAAGTATATTCACTTCAAGATCAAAGTTGTTTTGGAATTCATTTAAGAAATAGGCTAGTTTGTCAGCCAAATAGAATAATTGTATTTGCAGTCATTTGGATTGTAGGTAGAAATACTGATTGTATGTGCTAAGAAAACTGCAAATTTTCGTTGTTCCGAAGAGTCCTCAAATATAGAAATATAATGGTTAATTGTCCGAAGATTTATTGATACGAGGTTAATAACGTCTGAGGAAAATGATGGGAAATTCACAATCCTGAGTATATCTGCCAAATGGTTTATTGATGCGAATATTCAACATCTTGGAAAATTATATTAAGTGGTCTAAAGAGTCATGAACATTCTTCCAAAACGGAATACGAACAAATAAAGTGCTAATTAGTCTTTCTGTTCAAACTTGGCCGACAATATACCATTGGCTATCTTATTACAATATTAAGTTCCAGCAAATGGTTTCCTTTCAATCAAAGGTAAGTAATTTAAAACTATGAGCAGTGTCTTAAAATAGAACAACAAAATCACCTTATAATTTGTCCATAGTCAGCAAATGATTTTCTAACATAAACGGGTCTTTAGGAATCAAAATCCCGTGTTAACTTGAAACGTTTAATTAAAGAACTGGTGCATGCCTTCTGTGTGGATAATTTATATTAGCAAATTACATAGATGGCACGAATATCTTAATTTGATCCTTGAGCTCTGTCTCTGTTAATAAATTTGGGCACACGGGTCTTTTTCCGGTATTTCACAAATACTAATGTATCCGGATAATTATTTGTGCAGTGTTTCAGTGATATTCTACATCCCATTCGCACGTTGTTGAGCGGATTGAGTGTGGTATGCGACGTATTGTCTAATTACCTAACTCCTTATGTGAACATTTGAACCACTTTAGTGACTTGAAGACTTGAACGATAAATACACACAGAGGATAGCGTCATTGAACGTTATGTAATTGGTCTAACAGTGACATCTGTTATTGATATTTCAACCCCATATGTGACCTGGACCGAGGATCTAGGCTTAGTAAGCGACACTTTGTGTAGTAGAAATCCAGTTAACAGTTCTACACCAGAAAGAAAATAAACAGAAAAAGATAAACAAAAATCTACGTAAATATGAAAAACCATGGAGATGGAATGACAGGAAAAGACGGAGAGATTTAAAACCACAAGTCATTTGAGATGAGTTAAATTGGTGAATTCAAAACAAAATTTAATTTATATTGTCTAACCATGTTCAACATCAATATTGTTTGTTAACCAGCCATTATTAGAGGATTTTGCACAACCTTCGATTTATAGCTTTTTGGATAAAAACACGCACTTAAGGAAGAAATTGACTAGCTGTGGCAACATAAAAGTTGCAATCACTATATTTGTGTAAAAAATGCAAATACATTAAGAAACACTATAAAGCAATATCTTGTTCTATGTACCAAGTGACCAAGTGTTCCTGCCAAAAATAGTAATATATCCTCATCGTGTGTGCTTATGCATCTAATTCAATGATATATGGTTGTTTACATACTATTTATGATCTACTTTCCATATGATTAATCCGTAGGCAAATTAACCATATAATCGGATGTGGAGAGAGAGAGAGAGAGAGAGAGAGAGAGAGAGAGAGAGAGAGAGAGAGAGAGAGAGAGAGAGAGAGGTATTTTTTGACGCACTTTCTGAAAGCCCTACAAGCAATACTGCAATATGTAGCCTTATTTAATTGCATCCTGCCCATTAACGTATAGTTTTGTGTACAGCAGATTTACAAACGTTACAAATCATTGTCCATTATCAAATCTTCAATGTTATCCATCAGGGGATCCACTCTTTAGACAAATGAATTATAACCATACTAATAAATATCCTGACCAAAAAGACATTATATCAGATTACGATTATTCAGACATGCCAATCTGTCGATGAATTATATAATCTTTAGGTTCCCTTAACGTCAGAGTTCTTAAACTGCAGACCAGTAAACCTTTACTTCAGAATAATGCCAAAACGAACTCATCCACCTTTGAATCATTGAATCTCTGTAAACAGAAACATTCTTTCTGACCAGGATATTCTATGACAAATGAAGATGCAAACCCCCATACCTGATACCAATTGTACCAATGTTTGGACTGATAGCCTTTACAAACAATGAACCCTGTAAAAACTGACTGTTTCTTTTTGTAATTTTGAATCTTCGGTAATGAACCTTCGGATATTTGTAATGTAATTTGAATGTGAGATTCAATCTCTGTTTGAAAATTGTTTGTGTTTGTACGTATACAGTCCCAGAATGAAATTAATTTTAATTGATGATAATAAGAAAATAGTTTTCAATTGTGTCACTATGTTGAATACGTTTGTTTATTTTGTACCACATTACTGGCTTGTTTCCTTTTTTCTGATTTGATCACTTTCAACGATCTGATGATAATACAACGTAAGGCTTCGTTTCATTGACTAGGATGCAAAGTAGGGCATGGTTTCATTGACTATGTCACCAAAAGGTAACATGTTTATAATTTGATCTCACTTACCATTGCACGCTGATTATCTCTGTTTAATTGGTTTGGTTTATGATCAATATTTAATGTAATATCAGTATTTAATAGTCAAATAGAAATGCGGAATAATAAGTCAACGGTTTTATAGGCAGTCTTAAAAACGGTCTGACAGACTGTAGTGGAAAATGAAACCCTTATCTTACAATTGAATCTGAGTTCGTTTTCCATTGTATCAAATGGCATGATCGCCGGTTCCACATTGCCATATGAAAGGGTATGACATTTTAAACATTAAGAGAATAACTAAACTGACATTGGCAGGGTGTCACTAATCGGCATAAATCATGGTACTCTTAAAGCTATTATATATTATTAGTTATAGAGTTATTATTATTATTATTATTATTATTATTATTATTATTAAACTTTTCAATTTAATCTATCCACTACGTCTTTAATAGTATAGACATATTTGATGTTTACAAGATAGTCATTTCCTTTTTGATATGATCTCGTGTGAGGATACTTTCCTAAAAAGAATGTTGTAATTAAAAAAGGGCTATCAACAGGCTTAAACGGCTATGTTCTTGAACGTGTGAGGCCTCTAAAAACCTCAAAAATACTTTTCTGATCAACAAGAATAATAAAATATGATATACATTGATGTACTGTTTATTGTTTCTGATTCTGAAAATTCTTCACTGAGCCTTCACGTAAATGACAAGTATCTGCTTCTTTAGCAATATATATAGAGAGAGAGAGAGAGAGAGAGACTGCTTGATGCGCTGTTTCTCAGAGCCCTACAATCAATAGCGAAATACGTGGCCTTATTTAATTGCGTCCTGCCCAATAACGTATAGTTTGTGTACAGCAGATTTGCAAACGTTTTAAATTATGGTGTGTTCATGAGATACATCTTTTATAACAGACTACATAAAGTACAACAGACATTTGGTTTTCTCCAAGAGAGACAGACAGACAGACAGACAGACAGATAGACAGACAGGGAGACATATGCGAACTGCTAGTGCTCAGCTTTTAACACCTTCGTAATGTTTTGTCTGAGAACAAACGTTATCAAACTGATTCGACCTTATGTTACATATGTGAGTATGTGGGTTGAGGAGACAGCAGTCTAACTCACGTCTCAAAGAAAATCATCTCTGTCATAATTGCAATTTAATATGATACAAATATATTAGCCTTTGAATGAATCCTGAATATGGAAACGTAACTGTAAGCCTACATTGTCTATAACAGGGCCACGCAGATTGGCATCTACATTATGCACTATAACTTTCAAATCAACCGCCAATTAAAACTTGAAACATGCTCAACTATTCTTCTGCAGTTGGTCTATATCCCCATCCGTACCTCTCCCAGTCTAATCAATTGTCAGTTAGTTAAGAAGACATCCGAGAGAGCAGCATATGCATACAAAAATGGGCTCGTTTCAGGTCCATCAAAAGTGCAACAGATTGATTGATTTATAACTCACGTGAGGATGCATATATAATTGATACAAGTTTATGTCATATATCATGGACTGGCATGATGTCAGCCTTTACAGCATGGTGATTGTTTTTTTGAAAGATAATTTTTAATGAAGTCGTTACCACGCTTTATAATTGCAAATATACGTAGAAACACTTGATCTTTTAATGACTAATAAAAGCAGGAATTTGACGAAAGAATTAAACACTGCATATGCGACCATTTTGAAACAGATTTTGATCTTGTATAATGTTTAAAACAATTTGAAGATTCAAGACGTCATTAAACTTCTGAACTATGAACTTAAATTATTATTGCTACAAATAGGTATTGATCTTATGAATTTTAACATATTTATAACAAAACTTAATTGTTGGGAACTTTATACATGCACTTAAGTCACATGATAAGTACTTCAATAGCTCCGTTTGAAACAATTATGAACTAAAAACTGTTCAACATCAAATGATATATAAATATTAACACTAGAGCTTAAATGATTTAGTTATTTCTCAAAACAGTATTTTTCACATTGAAATGTCACATTATCCTTGTTGTGTGTTATTATATTATAAAAAAGTAAGTTATGATTCAAATTACGTGAATTTTGTTTTTGCTCTGGTGTACGAATTTTATTATGTATGAATTTTGATGGCTAACGAAAATTAAACCCTATCATCTTGTTTGCCTCTTAGCAAACTCACGATATTCATAATGCAATTGTTTTTAAAACATTATTTATAATTATTTATAAATTTGAATTATCGCTATAGCAATCATTACGTTTTGAGAAGGACCACAAATGAAATGGCACTTAAAACCGATTGTGTAGGAATGGACGGTGAATGTTCTATAATCCAAATGGAGAAGGGTACAACACAGGGTATGGTTTAAAGAGAGAGAGAGAGAGAGAGAGAGAGAGAGAGAGAGAGAGAGAGAGAGAGAGAGAGAGAGAGAGAGAAAGTCCTCCTTGATTTATGCTTTTGGTGAAACGAAAACATATATTTTCGACTGGATGGAAAAATGCCAACAAGATATACAACAATGTTTCAAGTCGATGCTATATTTGAAACCAACCCTTAAACATAAAGACAATTCAGAAGCATTGGAAGTCATCCATTACACATAAATGATTAATATTACTTGGAGGATTTACATCAATTTTCTTTGCGACGACCATGCTGAAAGCTACCATTCGCGATCCACCAGTGGATCTCAAGTCAAGCCACGATTGTATTGGATAAAGGTGATCCCGGAACGTGTCTTCTGGCAACCTAATCACAGTCTTGCCGAACAATCCTGTTTATTTTGCGATGACACAGTGTTCTTTTACAGCAAAAGCGTCTTCTTTTAACAGATCAGCAAGTACATCTTCGTGATTTAAGAGTGTTAACACTTATGATATGTATATGTTATATATTTTAATTTAGGGATAAATCAGCAAATATAAAAAATTTAGGAAAGCCTAAGACGTTTTGCAGGTAAATTATACATCAATATTAGGTTGACCTAATACTCATTTCAATTGCTATTTTAATTTCAGATTGATTCGCAAAGTCGCTAGGATCATTATAATTTTTTTTAAGGTTGCCGAAGGCCATGTTGATGAATAAGCGCGTGTTTGAATTGAGTTTTGTTTGGGTGCACTAGATCCAAGGCGGCCGCTAACGAGACAAATGCAGTTACTTTGCACGCGTAAAATATTTCCGGCAAATATGTCACCGGTTGCTTTCTCAGTAAAAATGGACGTGTATTACCGGATTTGTTTTGTTGCGATTCCTTGACGTTTTCGTTTATTGTAACTATATTAAGGTATGGTGTTAATTTATAACATGCAAGTGTTAAATCGCATCAGTAACCAATTCGATGTTATATTAATTCGCAAGGGTGGTGGACAAGTACATCATGACGATCCCTGAAATTAGAGTCTTAAGTAAAATGCTTGTTTGGATACGATTGTAAATGAAACTATACAATCTGACTGGTTAGTTACATTCCGGGTTAAACTTTCATTTGATTCGTTGATATGAGAATATATCAGCAAAGCTCAAATTCGATTTGCTGATCATGGTTCCTCGCATGCTTATTTCACATTGCGATTTGAACATAGATGGGAAGACATCATTGCTGCTTGTGTCACAAATGTAAGTGAAAACCAACTAATTGAAAGTTTGCCTGAAGACAGATACATCTGATTATTAAATGTATCACTTAAAAATATGATAATGGGTTTTGTTGATAAACGTAAACATGGCAATGAATGAAGACTATAGCTTTTAAGTCGTATTATGAGCATTCATATTCGGAAGGCAGGATTGTGTATGGGATTTATATATTAAATGAGGCCAACATAAACAAATTACCACTTAAGAATACCAGCATATCAATTTTTTTTCACAGAGCGTAGCGGTACTAGTTTAACATAACACCTACAATACAAGTGACTTAGAATATATATATATATATATATATATATATATATATATATATATATATATAAATTTTATATATATATATATATATATATATATATATAGAGATATATATATATATATATATATATATATATATATATATATATATATATATATATATATATATATATATATATATAAAATTTAGCATGAAACCCAAATCAATCAGTTTTCTCGAGGATGTTCAGCAATTGTGTTTCTCCTTCAAGTTCGTTCCCCGATCACATTAACGTTAGGGGATGTGTGCCTGCTACCTCGCGAATTCAGCCCTACTGAAAGATGAAAAATCGTCTTTTCTGTAAATCTCCTATATACAACGGGCAAAAACCCTTGCACCTTACTTCCCCTTGCCACTGCAAGGTGTCGCTAATTTTTAAGCTTCCCTTGTATTGTTCACAACGTACAATTACACCCTCATATAATTCAAGCCATCTTAGTCTAAAATTGGGCCATCCGAAGTTAAATTTCGGAATTATTGTGTTGGACAATTATTCTACTACAAGTTGTAAACATTATTTTACAATTTGTTTAAAATTTGAGTGACTTTATCACCTTTTACGGACTTCGTATATTGATGACCACGTTACAACACCCTAATGCGGTACTCGTGTTGTCACTTACGAGTTAATGCGGCACTGAATAATTTCGCTTACTCCGTTAGTAACGGCTGTGGTATTAGCGAATTAATAACATGCTGAATCGCTAATTTGTGCTTTGTATTATCTTGTTTTGTCCTTTCAGTAGAAATGTCAACCAAATGCATGAAATGCAAAAAAGTTCAAAGCAAAAGAAGACCACCATGACAGCGTGTGTAATACTTGGACAGAGCCAATGTGCGCTAATGTAGTCCAGAAGGCAGCTAAGGGAGAAATAGACGGAATAAGTCAAAGACAGATTGAGCTGTCCTCAGCGTACATCCGAAGTCAGCCTCCATTGCGAGTCGTGTGGGGGTCGTTGGGGTCAACACCCCCCACCCCCACCTAAAGTTCGTCGTCTGCAAACGTCAGCCACAGTAACATCAGCGGCAATGGAGGAGAAAAATGTGGACATGGTACAAAAGTCCGCCTTTGAACAGATGCGTCGTTTGGTCCAGGAAACGACGACGCACCTATTGCCATCAGGCCAGATAATACCTCTTTGGGGGAGTGATGCCCCAATTTTAGGCTGCTCAGTGGGCGTAAGTCCCCCACATGTCCGAGCATAGCTTTCGGGCCTGTAAGTCAGGACGCATGTGGTTTTTGCCGGATCGATCGCATCTATTTCCTTATACAACCTTGCCGTCACCAGCCGTATAGCCGTCCCAGCATGGGGACCTTATTGATACAACGGTCCGACCAGCTATGATTTACGGGGATTTTAGTGACAAATCCGTATGTCACCGGAGCGGCAAGAAACTAAGTTTATCCGCCTTCAAGCCTCCTAACTCTAGACATTGACATACCTTCACCACAGCCCGTGGACAGCCTACCTGTGGGTGTCCTCATCTCCCCTCTTTACGGACGTACCGTCAGATCGGGAAAAGGAAGCCATTCTACAACAGGAGATACGGTTGCTCATAGAAAGAAAACAAATGGGTGGAGGAGATTGTGAAAAAACCACAATCGCCTGGGTTTTATTCCAGGCTGTTTCTTATCCAGAATTCGAACGGCAAGTTGAGGCCGATCATCGACCTGAGTCGCCTCAACCAATACATTTTACCACAGAAATTCAAGATGAAGACGGCGAGATCAATCCGTCTTTCCATTCGACAGGACGAGTATGCCGTCAGTCTAGATATGTCCGACGCATATTTTCGAGTCACTATCCACCAAGCGTCACGGAAATTTCTCCGATTTACTTACCGCGACTTGGTTTATCAGTTACAGGTCCTACCATTTGGCCTTAATATCAGCCCTTGGGCTTTTACCAAGGTTACGGATTGCGCCGTCGCCATGTTCCGCTCGTCTTCATCTACAGGGACGGCAGTGTACTTGGACGACATCCTCCAGAAATATGGTAAGTTCTACTCTGCTCAAAGACGTAAATGATCTTCTATCACTTTTAGAACTGGGAAAAGTCCGATCTCCGTCCTTCGAAGCGTTTTGCTCATCTGGGTATGAAGTTTCTCACCGATGTGAATTTGGTACCACTTCCTCGCGTTCGAGTACTCCGGATCGTCGAACCCGTCGAGTCCGTTTCCAACAGGGCGTGGGTTTCAGAGAGAGAATTATTGGAACTCCTCGGAATATTCAATGCGATTGCAGACTTGGTCCCGCCCGGCCGTCTTTTTATGCGCCGCTTACAAATGATGTTACTAGCAAAATAGCGTCCTTTTCCATGTCCCCTCAATCAAGAAATAATGATCACGCCCGATATAAGATCATTCCTGCGTCAGTGGCACAACCCCGGTTGGCTGTCGACGGTGATTCTTCTGGAGATGACCAAAGCGGATATAACGGTATGTACCGATGCCAGTACCTACGGTTGGAATGCCCACCGGTTGCCGGACTTCGCTACAGTCAGCGGCACGTGGGAGCCAGGGATGATACCTCTCCACATCAACCTTTCAGAAATGAAGGCTGTCATCAATACCTTTCATTTATGAAAGAATAAGCTCTGAGGCAAATAAAAAAACAAAACAACAAAAACTGTCCTCATTATGTCAGACAACTCTGTGGCGGTGTCTTACCTCCTCAAACATGGGGGCACCAAATCACCAGTCTTGTACATTCTGATCTGCTAGTTTCTACGTTGGTGCGAAAACCTCCCCATCAACGTACAAATCAGACACCTTCCCGGCTGACTCAACGTCTTGGCTGACACTCTATCCAGGAAAGTTCAAGTCATTCACACGGAATGGTCACTCCATCAATCCGCCTTTCTTCGGATTTGCACCCTTTGGGGGCGTCCGACGATCGATCTATTTGCCACAAGGTGGAACCGCAAGTTGCGCACCTTCGTCTCTTCGGTTCCAGACCAAGAGGCTTGGGCCGTGGACGCTTTGTCAATCAGCTGGGAGGAATTGTGGGCATACGTCTACCCTCCCACGGTCTTGGTACCGAAAATAATCCAGAGGTTAATGGGTCAGAACTGTCAGCAGGTTCTGATTGCGCCTCTTAGATGGAACAAGTCCTGGGTTACCGATCTACTCGATCTAGTCATAGATCTACCCAGGAAGATTCCAGCCATCTCAAAGCTTCACAAACAACAGTGGTCACAGGTGTTCCACGCCTGCCCGGAGCGTCTTCTTCTTCATCCTTGGCTCTTGTCCGGAGACCTTGCGAGACAGACAATTTAAGCCTTCGATTGTGGAGAGAATCTCAAGAGCAAGAAGGCCCTCCACTCTAAAGGCTTATGAGAGAAAGTGGAGAGTTTTCAGGGACTGGTGCCATATCAATAACATCGTCCCTTTGTGTGTCTCAATCCCTCAACTGGCCGACTTTTTTCTCTGGCTTTTCCAGGAGAAACAGTTGGCCCCAATTGCTTTCAAAGGCTACCGCTCTGTGACATCAGACACATTCCGCCATCATGGTAGATATGATATAGGGCATGACAAAGATCTGTCAGATCTTTTAGCCAATTTTGATTTCAATCGACCAAAATCCTTCACCCTGTTTCCAAAATGGAATTTGTCCTGTGTTTTAACATGGATCAGTTCAGACAAATTTGAGCCTTTAGTCCACACTTCGTTAAAGCTACTATCATACAAAACATGTTTCTTGATAGCCTTAGCTTCAGCATGCAGGGTGAACTAGTTGCATGCCCTTTCCAGTGCCCCGAACTATCTTCAGTTTAGATCAGATGGTTCGGTGTCCCTCTTGACGCAACCAGGCTTCGTAGTCAAAAATAGGTTACCATCCATTGGCAATCAAAGATTCCTCATTCGCTCGCTCTCTTCCATAGATAAGTCAAGAGCAGCAGCCATGCAAGATCCTGTTCGGGCACTCAAGCACTATATAAAACGCACAAAGGCGAGTCGGGACACACGCAAGCACCTCTTTCTTCCAGAGAAAGCTGGGAAACGGGATATCACCCCTCAAGTCCTTGCTTCATGGCTGAAGTGGGTTATACGCTCAGCATACTATGAGGTCTCACAAGATCACAAGAGTCGCCTCATGAGATTAGAGCAATTTCAGCTAGCCTTGCATTTGAACGCAATGTTCCGAGATATAATAAAAGCTGTTGGCTGGCATGCATAGCCAACCTTCTCCAGTTTTATCTCAAAGATTTGACTTCGCAGAGGCAAACCTTGAATCTGGTAGGTGCTGTTTCGGCAGCCCAGATGACAATCAGACCCATTTAAAACAAGCAGCACATCCTACTAACTTCGCTGGATTCGCCAGTGAAATATTTTTTTAGGTAAGAAGATTTCAATAACATCTTCTTAACCGTATATAGGGGTCACATATCACGTGACCCTAGGCTGTGTTGCTGATGATATTAGGAGAACAGGTTGTTGTTCAATAATCCAGCTATCATTCCCTAGAGGATACCCAGGGTGGAGGTATGATAATCAGCATTCCCTCCTCCCTCCTTCTATGTCATATTCTCCTAACGTTAATGTGATTGGGGAACGTATTTGAAGGAGAAAGCAAATGTTTAAGTTAATTATGTTTCTCCGAGAATACTTACCTGATCACATTACTTAAAAACCCTCTCAACCACCCCGCCATGCGAGCATCTTCGTATAGTATATATCGCTCAGCTTAAAAACTAGCGACACCTGGCGGTTGCAAAGGGAAGTGAGGGGCAATAGTTATTGCCCTTTGTCTATATATGGGAGATAGACAGAAAATACGATTTTTCGTCTTTTAGTTGGGCTGGATTCACGAGGTAGCAGGCTTATATCCCCTAACTTTAATGTGATCGGGTAAGTATTCTCGGAGAAACATAATTTACTTAAAAATTTGCTTTCTAGCATTGACATTGCTGACACGAGAATACTAAATATTATTCATTTGACATGTGAGCGTGGTATCCAGCCATTTCGTCTTGGAAATGAAGAATCTTTGTGCTATTTGGTTATCCTGAAAGATCAAGATAATCAACCAAACTGTCACGCAACTCGATTTACTTAGATTTCGCTTGAATATATAGTGAGGTTCATCCGGTTTTTATAGCGGGGTTTGGATATCATTTTAGGACATGCAACGACGATATCGCAAGAAAGATACACATACACTAGGAATATTCATCTTAAATGAACATATTTTGACAAGATTGACTTTCCTTTGATATAATAATTAGTCAGCTATTCGATCAGCATAGTTGTGATAAACAAGCAGCCAAGATATGATAAGTTATATGCGTAGTATCATGCAAACATACGTGATAATTCTAGCACTTTGCGTTTCCGCCATGATAAAATTAAAATATGTATACCTGAAATAAACTCAAATATGATTGTGGAAATGTTTTAGCGTTGTTAAAAGTAAATCCATTAGTGATTAGTTATTGTCAAGGTCAATCCGCTCGTATTGCCGACTAAACCTCTGATCAGTATTTGTTTGTGAATGTCAACATTACGTCTGCGAAGAAGATAGTGATCATTATAGAACTGAAGATGAGAAATTACAATTGAAAATTAGGATGTGTTCAAAATCTCGTCAAGTTCAATGTGAATAATCTGTAATAATATTTAAGAAACGTCAATGAGCTATTTCATTCTTCAATCGGTTACAGGCGATTTAATTGTCATATATGGAAAACTTGTCCCTTATGATTTTTGGCATGAACATGTTAAACGTCATGCGAGGAATGTTTCTGAATATTAGTCCCCGCTCATAAACGGCCCGCATGATACTCGTCGATAATATATTTCAGTTGCGATACCTGAACCTGATGAAAGTATATATTAAGACTCAACGACATAGTTTACCAGTTAAACGAACTAGCAATATCACCATGGGATAAAAAGCCATCATACTGGACGCATTCGTCCCATGGGTTAAACTACAAAACAAAAACACAATCTGGATCGTTTACCATCATACAGAAATGATACATATAGCATATTTAGTCGTTATAGAAGTTGAACATGTGTCAGTTAGCTAAAGTGGTTTGTGCTGATAATCTAACTGTTCTAGTTGGTAGATGCTATCTGCATATATTTTCTTGGGATTGTTTCCGAACATACCAGCGTTGAGATGTGGACTCTAATCGATACATTGCTGGCCTGATGTGCGTCTAACTACTGCTCTTTCTGACCGCATTCCAGGTCCCTAGGTCATTGATATTTCTGATCTTTACTTTACAGTCTAAACAGGGTCATACTTTTAACATGCTTTATTGTTTGTTCCACCTGCATCAAAGGGTAATGCTGCAATCGCACAGTGGCGTGTGTAACTACAATGTTTAAAGCGGCAGTAGCACTGGGAAATCTCGTTCGTGTTGCCCTGTAATATTTTATCAATGGTTTCTGATCATACAGGTATCCAATCAACCTTTAGGTACGTTTTCAAATAAATTGCTTAAAGGAAACAATGTATTCATGCTTGTCGACGATAACATGTTTACTATATTGTTTTCATTGAGCGTGAATATCTTTCCAAACCATTTATGTCAGGATAAGTTTTCAATAACGTGGCCAATCCAACTGAAACCAAGTAAGATGTTTCTGCTACTTCGGTTACTGTTTATGTTGTTTGCGATTCTACTGCTTTGTATCTGCTAACATCAACGACTGTTGATGTTTACTTATATGTGCGCATACAACCTGGCGTCAGCGGAAATTAAACTATATAACAGCCTGCATGTTCAAGTTTTAAGGCAATCTATTCACTTTGAAACTTCATCTGGCTCCGGTAGACCAATGTCGGTCCGGTCATGCCACTGCAACTTGACTGCAACGCGCACTTAACGTACTAATTGTCTTTAATCGCTGAGAATAATTACAAAACCTACCTGGACCGTGGATCTGTATTGTTGCTGGAAAAATCGTGATGATAACTTGCATTATCGGCCTGATAATCTGGATTATCACCTGAATATGGTAGGTTTCGCTGACGAAGACGGACATTTGATCGTGTACCTGTATCGCAAAAATTATATCCGGTAAGGTATTTTCACCAACATATTTTACCTATGGCATTCCAGTCAATATTTGAAAGGGACAGTGAGAAAACGTCAACAAAACGTGCTAATAAAGTTATATTATAATACTACCTCAACACAGTAAAGTATCCCCGATTGCGTGTACGTTTCATTTTTTTGGTATCAATGTTCGTGACATATTTTCATAGAACAAGAACTGAACTCATAGCGGCATAATAATATTTATTTCCAACAGAAGTAATTGACATTTTATTTAACCGTTCAATTAAACTTCGCTGCTTAATTATAATTGGGCTTTTATTATTGGCCCTTCAGTCTCTTGTAAAATTCAAAAGGATGAGGTGGTTCAAGGAGGATAAGCTTTATTTGTTTGCACCATCCATTGATAAGTAGCAATGCTACATTGTTATCAAGTATTTTATTACGTTTTTAATGAAAACAGTTATAACGCCATCGATGGTGAACCAATTTAGCATAATGCATATCAATGATGCACTCTCTGATAATGATCTTTATAAGGTACAAATATTGGAGCAAGTATCAACCTGTAATTAACAAACGCATCTCATCTAGCTCGCATATGCTTGTATTTTCTTAAGTTAATATAGACACACCGCCAAGGTATCCGGCTGCATGTAATAGTATTACCGGCAAGATAAATCTTTTCCGGGCAATGTTAATTATGTGGTTTGAATATCAACCCTTAGTGAGCCCCTAGTTTGTACAAATTAATATTCTAGAAAATTCAGATGTTATTTCATAGACGTAACACTGTCTTTTTGAATTAAGTATGTCTAGAAATATAATTAATATCAAGTGTTATTGCCATGAAGTTGATTTGTAGCTTATATATGCAACTCAACTATACGGTCTCCACAATTAATATATAGAAACAGCTATATTTCAGAGCATGATATAATCCTGCAATATAGCGCTCTATTTCGTGGTATAACAATTATTTAAACAACTATGCGAGAGACTATTGTTACATTATGATGAATACAAATTATTTATAAAGTTCTCAACCTTTGTCACAATATATATATATATATATATATATATATATATATATATATATATATATATATATATATATATATTGCTCCATGAAAAATAACCTAAACAGAATCCATGTTATTAGAGACACGTCCACAAGCAATAACATATATTAAATTATATATTTGTGGCTATTAAACGTGATCCAGGACAGGTCGAATCTATCTAACAAGCCTCGACTCTACCATAAGCATTAACTCCTCTCCGAATTCAAGAGTTTCGGTGGGTTCGCATGGGGTTTTATATACCCTCGACCAACCTGTAACTGGGAATGTTCACCCGATCAGTTGTTTCCGTGGCATTAAAACTCATATTTATTTGAAATTTTAGTCCTTTTCTGGAGCATTAATATATGCTTTCTAGGGGTATTAGTGTATATCGGCACGAAAACGGTCTCTGATCCTCTCTCATCTTACTGCTTTTCCCATCATCCTTTTCAGTGTTATAAACACTTATGTCTCAACCTTAAGCATACACTGATATACGAGAGGAGACAATATGCTATATTTCCTATACAATATGATATAGGTTATTTAATATTAGGAATTAATTAACTTAGAGATAATTTATATTGTTGTTTGTGTACTTTTGACACGAATGTACAAATTGTGAATACATACAAACCTAGTTAAATCAATGCATCCCTATTCTGCTATAAGTGAAGACGGAAGCGTTGCTAGTGCAATATGTCTTGCCACTAACACAATATACTTTTGTTTATGTATGTACAGAAGTTATACTTGCAGCAAATATGCAGACATTATCACCAAACCTCTGCCACACACGTCATCATCATATCCGACTCCATCTCCACATTTAATGCCTTGCAAAGCTTAATATAACTACACAATCAAAGATCAGATATTAGAGAAACACTGTTTATATATATATATATATATATATATATATATATATATATATATATATATATATATATATATATATATATATATATATTCTTGGAAAATATCCCGTCCTTTTGGAAACCTAGGCATACAGGAATAAATGGTAATGAACGCTGAGAGAAGGCAGCTAAAACGGCTTTGCAGTGTCCCGTTTCCGAGGTGGAGATTCGGTATTCAGACTTTCGATATTGTTTAAGTCAGTTCATTCTTCATAAACGGCAAAATATGTGGAAGACAACTACACAAACAAACTTCATAACGTCAAAATTGCTATCGAAGAGAGAACCAATCAGAGATAGAATCTGGTAGTGAGAACGTCTTGTAGATGGCATATATACCTAATTCATGCATACTCCTGAAAAGGTGAGCTACAAGTAGACTATAGAGTATGCCAATGTCCATTGATTTTGAATTTCAACATCTACAATCGACAGTGTGTAACTCAAATTCGTCTTCTTGAAAATGAACAGGAGAAATGCTTGTTTCAACGAAACGATGAGAAAATTACCTGATAATCCATTTACCACTATCGTCCCATACAGTGACACATATGACTAATATAGCTACAGCTTCTGTAATTTTGAATATCGAAGTGAAAACTTCGGCTAAATTATTGATTTTTTAAAACGTGTTCTGCTTGTTTGAAATTTTAAAAACGTATTCAAAATACTAGTATTGACTACAAATGCTTTCATCGTGTGTTTTCTTATAGGTGATGTTAGATGCACAAAATATGATATCTTTCGATTTCACGGTTATGTTGATTGTACTTGAAACATGATTGACTGAATCATTCCGTATCATACCATTGAAAATAGTATATATTACATGTTACAACTGAGATTTGTCTAGAATGTTTTTTGCGCTGTAATCATGGCAAAAAGATGTACCTCATTGTGATATTGATTCACCCAGGACAACTGATGCAATTTCTTTTTACATGAACTAACAGATTAAATGACAAGTACATCGACCGTGAGAAGATACAGATGTAATTTAAAGTTTAATGAACTACTCCCACATAAAAGTAGATTGAGTTCACAACATAGATCATTTTTGCACATAGTATACATGTATACTCATCGACTGGTTTGGGTGGTTGAAGTATCTTTAAGTGACAGCTTTTTGCTTATGAATTGCCTATTACCTTCTTAGCCTTGTACATGCTCTCCTATATTATGCATTGTGTATCATTTAATTTAACAAGCAGCCAATCAATTTGTATTTTGAAAATTTTCCCCGAGAATTCAACTTCAAATAATTAAGGAACAATGCTTTACAATAGATTCAACACCCCATGAACATCTTTGTGTTAAGAATACATTTGATGAATTCAGCTTTATTGATTTACGATCTTGATGATTTAATGAATTATGTAAATTGTGTTGCTCAAATATTGATATTGATCTCCATACAACACAATTAACATCTATCTATCTATCTATCTATCTATCTATCTATCTATCTATCTATCTATCTATCTATCTATCTATCTATCTATCTATCTATCTATCTACCTATCTATCTATCCATCCATCCATTCATATATCCATCCATCCATTAATCTATCCATCCATCCATTCGTTCATCCATCCATCCATCAATCCATTCCATCCATCTCCTTTATTGTTTTCATCATCTCTCTCTCTCTCTCTCTCTCTCTCTCTCTCTCTCTGTCTCTGTCTCTGTCCCTGTGTGTGTGTGTATATATATATATATATATATATATATATATATATATATATATATATATATACAGAGAGACAATATGTACATATATAGGTATGTGTATGTAAAGATAAGGGGTCTTTTTCTTTTATCTTCTATCATACCATTACTACCTTTTGCGCAATACTCTAGATGTTCTAGGCTTTGCACAAGGAATAGAGAATATGCAGAATTATGTTTTCTAAGAGATGTAAAGACGAACCGTTCACTATCGGCATGAATACAAATTTAAGCACAAGAGAAAAAAATATTTTGAACGTATCTGTCTTTATTATAAAATTAGATAGGACGTAGTGAGCATGTGGTGTTAAATACAATTTTAATTGTGTAAAACAACATATATTGTTTATTTTACCTTTGGTCTGCATTCGGGATTCAATAAACAATATCATCGAACATAGGTGCATTGCAATCAAAATGATTTCGTCTGAGTCTATCTTCAGGGCAGAACTATGACTAAAATGTTGTACTTGTATCAAACATCTGCCTTCCTTTTTGTAAATTGGAATTCAGTCTTCGTCAGTTTCATACACAATGAAACCACATTTGTTTGTTGGTAAACTGGAATTCAGTCTTCATTTGTTTCATACTGCAATGAAGCCACATATATGTGCATGAAATCAGGGTCAAAGATTTTGTATTCCGCTGCGGTGTAATATCTGCTGCATAGTTTGAAGTTGAATATGCTTCAGATGTTATACCTGACACAGAGATGGATGACCTATTGATGCATGTTATCATGTTTAGTGACCAATACAGTCTGCTCACTCCTAGATGGGGAAAATAGCTAGCAGTCGTGCATTTTCGGACAAAGATTCAATCTAATATTTAAAGCATGTTTTCATTGTCACAAACATACTGAATAAATAATGACATGGCGCAAAATAGACTTTCCCCACTCTATTGTAAAAGAACTGTCTATATATGATGCTTAATCTCAGCTTGGACTGGTGAGTATTACGCATGACGTACGTCGTATAATTTAAGAAGAGGTATGAGCATTAGAGCATTGTAGAAACATTATATCTTGGATGTTCGTTTCTTTCATTTGATTGAATTAAAGTCTAAAAATAACGTATTAAACGAATCATTATGTTGGATTTTTTAAATAAAGAATGTATTGCATTTCTCGTGTGAAAGTCATAAATACATTAAAATACAAAATATGTGTCAGTACCAAATCACATATTATGTAGCTTAACATCATTGATATGAAAGCTGCTGAATGCCAGTCTGAAGCCACCTTAGTTATATAAGTTGCTAAAGGTAGTTTAAAATTTCTGAGACAATTTTACGGGAAATTGTAACCTCTAGAATGAAATTTATTTTAGATGTATCGTCATTCGTTTTCACCTTTTAATGTATTATCCAATGCCTCTCTCTGGTTTGTGTATAATTTTAACAGCTTAAAAAATTGTAAGATATTTTGATGTGTTCACAGAATAGTAAAATAAATGATTTTCTTTCTGTCAACATATCTGATCTTCATTGCAACTGGAAATAGTTCAACCTTCGTAATGGTTCACTAAACTATCTTTTAAAATAGGTTTCTTGTCGAATAACAGTTGTTCGGACAGTGTGCACTACTGCGTAGCAATACTAATTATATTAAACTTATATAAAACCTTAGAATGGGCAAAGGCACGAAATATCATAGATTAATTTACGATAGTCCAACTACTGAATGGCATATATCTTTTTAGGTCGGGCTGAATTGCTGCATGATTATGCAGGCAAACTCCTGAAAGGCACAGCTACATAACGATTTGGCTTGGTTCACAAATGATACCAAATGTTTAAAAGGCTAAGTAGCTGCGTAACAAGATACCTGTCAAGCGCTTCGCTTTTTAAACTCTAAGATATTTGCATGCATTATGAAAGGTTTCGCACAAATTAGATGACATTTTCTATTATATAACCCAACTAATTTGCGTAATGACTTTAGACGAAATGCCCCAAACGTCAACTATATCCTGAAGGTTTCACATCGAGAATTTATTTAATCGATAGTAATAAATTTCAGCAAAGTGAATTATTTTCATTTTATCATATAGCTAATATTTCAAGGTCTGCACTTTGAGCTTCAACATAAATCAAAAACGTACCTAAGGAGAAACTACAAGGATGTGTAATTTCGTTTTGTACGAATAATGGTGTTAACATTGATCTCAATATTTTGTTAAGTGCAATGATGAATTCATGCTTGCACTATTCGTGTCTCTAAGCTACACTGGTTCTTTGGCTATATTGTGCTAAATATTTACTCTAACTTGTCTCTAAACAAATTACAATTCAACCCTAACATTGTCTGTAAACATTTGCTTCTTCATTCTAGTCAGAAGGTTGTGAAAACTATATTGATATGTTGAAACGTTCTCGTTATTGAAATAATAATATTTAGTGTTTAATTCTGAAACTGCATACACTGCACATAATAAATAACTTCGTTAGTATTACGCCACAGTGTAATATGTTATTTAAATATATAAATTAAATAACGACTAAATAGTTTGACATAGATTAAACTATTTCATTCACTGTAAAGTATGCACTGTTACTTCCATCCATACAATTTTAATTTGTGTATTAAATTACTAAGTCAGAAAAGTTAAAGATAATGAATTAGACATTAATACATTGTGACTGATCATTTCTAATAATTCTTGTACTTTGACGATAAAGAGTAAATCTGAAAGAGTTTAAAGTGTAGCGACATGTTTTAAATAATCGATCAACATATAGAAAAACAAATCCGCACACCCTTTCTTTATGGCGATTACCTATAAGAGTATTATAGGGAGGGAATCATGCAAAGTATTTCATGTATTAATCTCGATTCAGTGTTAGTATAACATCGTTGTATAAACACATTACTACATCTATGTCATTCACATGAGCGTTTCACAATGATTCGGAGGGGTTAAATAATATCGATTCACATTGATTCTGAAGGGTTAGATAATACCGATTTAATACAGGTACAAACCAAATATGAAACCATCAATCATAACTCCAGATTAATTATTCATCAATTAGTAATATTCATAATGCTATTTCGAGCGATTATTTGTAGGGAAGTTTAACAACCTAGATATTTTGTTAGAGTTTCTCTAAAGTCGTCTAAGCAACCGGACACAATAGGGTTCACACTTCACAGTATTTATATCTAATACAAGCAGTCCTGTCGGGGAAAAATATTCTTTTATATTCACGGTAAAATCGTTTTAATTAATACATTTCATTATCCGTATATCAGTCAAATTGTGTAATTCGATACATATAACATTTAAGGGGCCATCACTCCGGACATGCATACTACTACATTGTTCAAGTAATTATATCCTGAAGTGGAACTTAAAATGAAATCATCCAATTTTGAAATCTGTCAACATCCATCACAGTGGCTTTAACTTTGAACATAAGGAAAGCGTTTGTATCATGTAGTATTCTTCGTGCAACATTTTGCGCTCAAATTGTTCATCTTGAGTTTTAGTATTTGGAACATGCACGAACATACAAAGGAAAATAATATTTAAATCTTATATTTAAATAGCGAGTGGGGAGTGGGAAGATATAGATATTGTGTGTGTACACCTATGTGTATAAGGATTAAGTAAAGCGCGAAAATGTGTCTGTGTGAATACACAGCAAATACTCGAGTTCATAAGTCGAAACGGGGACTTCCTCATTTTGTAATGCCGGCTTAAAAATGGAACTCAAAGGTCTTTTTAATGATACAAAACTTAAATTTAAAATAAGTATATAAGTGTACTCATCGATACACGCGTCGCAGTCAGCTCAGAAGGTTGTGTGTACCGATTGGAAAATCGCGTCCATCTTTACGGATTAAACAATCACACTGTTCTGATGTCGACAAGTGCACTTTGTCCCCTAATTAATGACCACAGATGATATGATTAAGAGCTATAAGGTTTTAAATCATTTACGTCCACCATTGGCGGTCCAATTTCAAGAGTCCATTCTAATAGTGACAATCCCTATTGTAGTTTATGAAGAAATACTGTGAAGTCTGAATTGCTGAAGTTGCTGCCACAATATAAAATCAATTACGTTTCTCTTTCCCAAGCTGGCATTTCCTCACATCATTTACTGATTTGCTCTTGTTTACATTTAGTCTCAGGAGCTTCTGTCATTGACCAGCACTCCCATCATGCATTCATATACCTCTTGCACACATACTTTAAACGGATTGAGGGGCGGGCGACTCTTCTGGTGGAATTGGTCAGATTTCCATATAGGACATGGATCTCAAACAGGTGGCTCGCCAAACGCATGCGGCCTGCCAAGCGATATTCTGCAGACCGCACAATGACTGGGGTTAAAAGGTGTTAAGAGTGATAGTAAAGGTGGTTCAGACCTTTCTACATCACAAAATGGCCTTATGCAGCCCTCATGGTTGCTTGATATTGTGACACCTGATAGAGGATGTCCTTTGGCAGCCTCCTATACTCCATGAGAGGACGTGTCTCAGTCATCGACGGTAGCGTTTGGACAGCAGAGAGTACATGCTAGGAATACCTGAACGCTGCAGGATCTCGCTATGTTGGATGTTGTCTTCCCAACTTATTTTCAGGCTGCGTTTAAGGCATCATATATGAAAGTTATTAAGCTGGAGCTTCTTCCCCGTGTAGGTGCTCCAAGTCTCACTTCCATATAAGAAGGGATTTGAGAACGCAGACCTCCTATAATTGAAGAATAGTGTGCTCTGTCAACGCGTTGTTTTTCCACACACTCCTTGTTAGTCGTCCCATGATGTTGGTTACCTTTCCAAGTCTTCTGTTAATCTCTACATCGAGCACGAGTGGTGTCGATGATGGATAAGTAAAATTGTAGAAAGCTTCCAGGGTGACATAGTCGACTTTTTCATGAAATATACAATGGTAATATTTTACACGCTTTTTCAGGCTGATGATGAGCCTGTACTTCTTGCATGCATGATCCAAATCGTCTTCCAGTCTCCGATGGGAAACCCCGTCTCACATGAACTGCGTTATTCATAAAGAGCATTTCCCTGATACGCACCGACCTCACTTTAGTCACTGAGCGCAGTCGTCCCAAGTTGCACAGCCTCCTGTCGGACCTGTTGTGCAGACATATCTCGTTAGTGGACGGGTCGAATGAATAGGACAGGAGCAAGGGAAAGAATATATCTAAAAGTGTCAGCGCGAGCACACAGCCCCTGCTTCACGCCGCTGTTGATGTAAAATGACTATGAGGAGAATATATTATACATGAATAATCCCTTAATATTGGCAGAGAATACAGTCTATTATCCAGTGGAGGTTTTGGAGACAACCAATTTTAATGAGCAATTCAAATAGACCCATCCCACTGATCAGGTTAAACAGAACAAATGTTCAATCTGAGGGTTCTGTGTGAAAGTACTTACAACATCAACATATAATGTGTTCACAGATTTCAAAAAGGCTTATGACTGAGTGTGGCATGAGGCGTTGTGGGCCACAATGAAGTAGTACATCATGGGTCAAAGGTTGACCAATACCATCAAGCAGCTGTACACCAAGGCTACCTGTGCAGTAATTGCTCAAAGTTCTGCGGGGGAGTGGTTCAAGACAACAGTTGGAGTACGTCAAGGCTGTCTCATGTCACCCACGCTTTTAAACATCTACTGAGAACGCATCATGAAGCCCTGGAAAACCACTTTGGGACAGTTAGCTTTGGAGGGCATAACATCACCTACCTACGCTTTGCAGACCACATTGATGGGATGGCAGGCAGTGAAGATGAGCTTGCCACCTTACTGAAGAACCTGGATGAAACATCTTCAAGATTTGACATGGAGATACGTGCAGAATGTACAAAGCTGAAAACAAATAGTGGCAAACATATCTCAAACAATATTAAAGGCAGGAACTGGAAACAATGGGCCAATTCAAATATCTTCGTTCCATAATCATCCAAGAGGGATCAAGAGCAGAAATTATGTCACGAGCAGTACAAACAACGGCAGCTATGTCAAAGCAAAGACACATTTTCGAGAGACGAGAATATCTAACTGAAAACTTAAATCAGACTATTGATAGCACAAGTCTTCTCAATCTCTCCGTATTCATGTGAGGCCTGGACACTGACAGCAGAATTTCAACGAAGAATCCAGTAACATTAAATGAGATGCCAACGAACCGTCCTTGGCATATCTTACATGGACCACATCACACATGAAGAAGTGCGTAAGACCATTAGTCACAATGTAGGCCATTTTAAAGACCTCCTCGCCACGGTCGAAAAGAGAAACTGAAGTGGTATTGCCATGTCACTAGAACCAACAGTCTATCCCCATCAGTACTGCAGGGCAGTGTCCAAGGTAGACTGAGAAAAAAGTGGACTGACAACATTACAGCATGGATTAGGAAATGGTTTGCGGAGACAGTCATTGGCACAGGATCCTGAAAAATGGAAGGAACTGTTCAGATGTTCAGCAGCACAGTGCCTCAGCGACCACACTAGGACACGAGACTGATGATGATGACTTTTGCATTTAATGAAGGCATTTACAGACCGAAAATGTTGAAAAAATAACTGATGACGTCATTTTATTTTAAAATAACAATTAGGTCATTACGTAACGTCATAACTGATACGCATCTTCATATCAATCATATATATATATATATATATATATATATATATATATATATATATATATATATATATATATATATATATATATATATACAAGATCTAAAAGATACACGAGTGTCTAATGAAACCTGAGTAAGTAAAATTATAATAATCAAAATAATGACTAAACGAGTGGAGAGTGATTATTGATGACATAGGGTTTACTATTTCAACACACTTTAACACCAGTTATCACCCCTACTCGATCTGTAGTTCATGCCAATATATATTGTGCATGATGACATGATTAGACTAATACAACAAACTTTGTGGATTCATAAGTTAGATGATTTCTGTCATAATGGCCTTATACCAATGCACTATATAAAATTGTATAGGTTTGAGGTTAAATTGTATATTCTTGATAACAATATAATTATATGTATACCTGTTTGTCTCTATTTTATATTATTATTTATAGGAATTTAGTAATTTATTCCTACTGTATTGCTGGTCGATCGTCCAGCTGTTTTAGTACATGTATGCAATGATCTGTTTAGCTCAAAATTAAGCAAATCATGTTTGAGATTAAAGATTAAACGCTGTATGACATAATTCCTGAAGTCTCACTATTTATGCATGTACATTTAGCTAGGCAGTATTGTAATGTAATTAATTTGTTCACTGTCCACATTGATAAATAGTTCGGTTCTGATGTCGCTTCTAGATTAAATACCTTTATTTATCGTCTCACTGAGAGAAAGTAATGAGACTCGGTTGCGCTCCCTTTAAAATATGCTAACACCCATTAACCTGTGCAAGAAATCTTTTATCATCTTTCGCGTAAACTTCATTACAGCTATACTTCTTTACATCACATGCATTCCGTATATATTCCTAAACAGACACAGTATCATCTGCGCTGCTGCTACGTGCATATAAGCAACCCAAACGCGGATCAGCTAGAATACCAGTGGAGAAATGTTTGACGTATTTAGTACAATAGGAAGCAGTTATTACTAAGCTACGTTAGCAATCAATTGTTGTGGCTATATATCAGAGGACGACAACTGAAAAAGCAGTATCTCAAACAATGATGTGGACGCCGAAAGTGTAGTGAGCGCCAAACATCATTGTCAAAAGAAACTGTATGACAGGTCTTCATGTCAATTATTTGAAAGGATTTAAAGGTAAACCAGACACATATAGCTGCATATTTAAGAAAACATTCACCATAAACGAAAATTGAATAGCATAAGTCAAATATATGAACAAATACGAATTACTGTTGCATCATAAAATACTGTTTATGTAATTGCTGATTATTTTCTAAAATTTGTAACAAAATACAGCATTTTTGTCGTTAAGTTACATTGAAGATTCATAACTGTATATATATATATATATATATATATATATATATATATACGTTCTTTGAAAGAATTAATGAACAATCAACCTGAATAATGCACCATGCTAAATTATGAATAAATATAAAAACTAAACTCAAAATATTATAGCGTTTCTAATAGAGCAATGATTTATGTCCCAGTCACTAATTGCTCACATGTACAATTCAGAACGTTTATTTCATACTGATGCGTTAAAAATAATTTAAATGTATACTGATTTTTACACCTGCTAGTTTGCTTAAACATGACATCCCGGTTAAAGATATTGTGAAATGCTTTGCTTTTGACTACGCACCCTTTTTATTCAGATTCTGCCCTTTGATTTAAAGAAATTGAAGTAGGAAAGGAAAGGAGAACTTCAATATTGTACGCTGAGTTAGCTTCCGTTTAGTATCGAATAGTTGGTTTTACTATAGCAGTTGAAAATCTAAATTAAGGTAAGTAATCATCATTGTTTACTACGTTTTGACAAGATTTCGGAAACAAGTAGGACCTCATTTATTCCGTTCAAGATGAATTCAAATTAAGAATGTAAAGTGCCTGTACACTTATTTTCCAGAATGATACCATATTTAGAAAATGCAAATACCATTTCCCTATTAATACTTATCAAATGTTAAAATTTATATGGACGAACTTTCTACCTTGCTTGAATATTATTGTTTAAATTTTAAAAGTATTTATGTTTGCTTATTTTGGAGTGAACGTGCTTCTTCTTCCTTCAGAGGCTAGACTCAAACAGTTCATTTATGAATGATTTATTGCTTTCTAAAGCACTGTTCTGTATGCAATAAGTCAAACGTTAAACATTATTAAAAATAACAGCTGTGATCTTGAAATGTAAAGAAGTCAAATTAAACATATAATCTTACACAATTCGACATGCTAGAGAAAAGTGTAAGACTGTCTTTTCTTCAACTGGTATGATTGATTTAAACTGATCATATCATACACTGAAAGTTATCACTAATTATGTAAGCAGTACTTTTGAAGGAGAAACCACATTCACAATTATGTGGCATATTCATGATTCAAGCAAAGTTTTAACGAAAAGAACTAATCAAACTGCATAATAACAAATTACAGAATAAATGAACAAACATTTAAATTAACCAGCTGTCAAACAAATATACATTGTATACTTTATATTGCTTGTCTGTTTAACCATGCACTCCTCGCCAAGGCCTGTAATGAACTCTCTGTCATTATACTGTACTCTTTACTACCGCATTCAATGTATGTACAAGCGTGCTACGTTTTGTGATGTACCATGTTCATAAATTGTGTTGCTGTTATTACGAAGGATTATGTTTTCTTTATCGTTTGAACTTCCTTCAACTTTGGATGAAACTACAATTATAACTAAACGTTATCATTATTCTTTCTTATGATTCGCCTTTATTTACACGATTATAAGGTGTGGAAGAGTCATAAGCAAGTGGTTAACATTTCCGAGAAGGAATATTTAAAACTTCTTTTATTTCAATATTTTATGAAAAATTTTCAACGGTGAGGTAACATGAATCAAATGAAAGTTGTGATGTTTTTGCGGACCCATCACCACCATAGATCATCATCCAAACAATCCATGTTATATTCCTTTGAGACATATTATGCACAAGTATCGTTTAACATATATCAGTTTGAATTTTCTGCGATAATATATTACTCGGTGTTCAATAAATTATTCGAAATGAGTTTTAATGTTGAAATGATTTTCAATGCATTTGTCCATTTCTGTACAGGGCAAAGTGTAGTATATAAAAACAAACCGCAGTCTTGCCTTCTACCGTGTGTTGTGTATAACTGTTTTGACCACATTGTAGTAGCACATTTACCCTCGTTAGTGACTATAAACTATTTTATGATTAGATTCACACGATAAAAATATATGGCAATATGTCGTTAAACATACAATCTAGTTTGATAAATACATGTTTTCAAATCTCATGAAACTGAACAGATCGAGTTCAACATTTGGCAACATTTTTTTTTATCGTTAGATAATTAGTATGTATCTCTGTGTTTCGTGTAGTATTCTTCTCATCAATAATTGCAGACGATGTCCTCGTCGATTAGTTTGCTTCTTTGTTAATATGTAAAAATAGTCGCGAACATAAGTATTATATAAACGTTCTACGCATGCGAAATCGCAACGAAATAGTTCTCAGCTCTGACTTAGAAGTTTATATAAACATTAACTTCTAACAAGCAATTAAGACTCCTTGATTTTGATATAACTCTATTTTATGTAGTATCTTTGAATATAGATAACAATTTTATGCAATATGTATACAAACCTCTACGGCAACAGTTCAGACAGTCTGGTTGCAGATACAGATGCACAGAAAAATGATTAAATGTCGACAGTGTTTGAGTAAATTATACACATTTTTTAAACATATAATTCTGGCTCATTAGAGTGACTAACTTGGAATTGGTTCAAATAAGGCAAAAGAGTCAGGCATATCAAAACATCATACTTTTGTTGACATGCATGACATAAGAAGAAAGCAGCAATCAATACATGTATACTTCATAATATAACCAAACACTGATAAAAATATACATAACGTTTGGTAATTCAATCCAGTGAATAACGAAACATATTTCTTGCATCTAATGGACAGATTAGCATACAACAAATTCATACTAGATTGCATACACTTTTATTTGAATATTAAGGTGTGATTGATCTGGCGTGACTATCTTTCTTTTATCTTGATATTCTCCGTTTGTCTATTCCTGACAGTAATAGCATGCAAGGTAGGATTGCCTCATTGCGTGAAATATCATGCAAGCGTTATATTGGTGATTAAAATTGAATACAAACTGCTCTGCTATTAATTAAACATGCTTTTAGACCGTGTATCCAGATCTATAACCTTCGACGGTCGTTTTCTTTATCACCGAACATCTGATATCTTAAAGGACGATATATATCTCACTCACGCAATAGCTTCATTAGCGGTAGACTGATATCTGGCTAGAATATGTTTAATACCCAATGTATTGGGATAATAATTTTTTTATCTGTGTTCAGCGGTTTAGGCCATGAATGAGAAAGAAATTGCCTGGAATGATTTGATTTTTGCAGTTATCTAAGCCGGTCTGTGAGAACAACTGTATGCTCACGCCGGACATTGACAATCTGCCAAATATAATGCATAATAGAACCTTCCCAATTACACGAAGATTTGAGATAGACAAAACATATTGCTTAAGTCTTCTTCTTTTAGAGGATAAAGGTGAATTATTGGAAAGATATCAGTCTAATTGTCATTATATCCTATGGATGAATATTAATAATTCCTAGGACAAATCGGATTTTATGTTTTGTTGATATATGAACGTTACTTCAAAGGTCCTTTTAAATAGAAACAGTAATGGTCACTCTTCTAGGAATGGACTATCCTGAAACGGGCCTGACGTTTTGGAATCCTCCAAAGGAATTCAAAATGATATTTTGACGATACAAATATGAGGTAAGAAGTCTAAACTTCGGAGTTGTGATATTTATCAATTAAAGCTCTATTACCAGCGATCTTCATATCTTTGTGCCGATACGGTCCTTTCTGAAATCTTGAATTTTGTCCGGTACATGGCTGTGGATACTGCCCATATGTGTGTGTAATCATGTTTGTTAGACGATCTCACAAGGCAGGAAGTAATATTTTATATTGATTTTACCTAAACTGCGATTAGTGACGTAAAATGACTGAACTTCATTCGGATTCATCGATCGTTACACGTTTCCGTTGCATAACGGCATGTAGCTATTTGTGTAGTCATAGATTCACCAAACATGTCACATGTATGAACATGATCATAGTTGAATAATAGCGTAAAAAGTACAGAAATGTTATACACTATTTGCGAAGGTTCGTTGTTTAACAAGTGCGCGACAAAACATATTTAAATTTCATAATAAGTACAACCATATCAAACTTCCAGGAGTAAAGAATTTATTTTAATATTTTTTGTTTGTTTTAGCGTCATATTCACATATTAGCGTGATTGAATGCATTAGCCTTGATATTAATATGAAAGAAAAAGAAAACGAATAGTGCAGTTTAAAGGTTAACGAAAGGCAAACAATAATTAGGCAAACTAAAAACGTTGATTTCACCCCAAAGGACCTACACGGAAATGACAGACAACATTTGATTTGTTACGCAAAAACAGTATTGCCTTTTGTCAAACTTGTTAATCTCAAAAGTATATAAACATTGTAAATTCTACAAACCAACCCAACCCTCCGTGCATAAAAACTTCAAGAAAAAAAAACATAATGGTGAACGAAACAAATACAAAAAATACTAACAATCAAACAACACAATAAAAGTCCCAAGAAACAGCCGGCACAACAAACGTTAAAATATAGCAATAGCTTATGAAATGTTATTTGAGTATAATATTTGATAAATACTCATAAAACACGTTACACCTTAGCATTTACCAGTTACACTTCCACGAGCATGTCTTTATAGGGTAGCAACAATACTGCTAAGTGCTGAAGACTTTCCAACGCCTCAAACAGCTTACCATTTACTTTGTATGCTATTTCTGGAATTTGTATGTCAGTTTATCCATAATTATGAGGTGCACAAGTCTGAGATTAGAAATAAGATAAGATTACTTTTAAAATGGACTTGTGATATATTTGTCGCTGAATATAAAGCTCTGTTGTATTAGCCGTGCAACTGTATTCAAAACCCAGAGATGACATTCTCTACGTAACCCTGGGGGGGGGGGGGCCGAGTGGCCGAGTGGCAGAGTGGTCTAAAGCGCTCTTCGTTACGGATGACTGCCATCACACCTCTGTCTGCGTGGGTTCGAGACTAAGATTCGGCTAATGTTGTTATATGAGAAAGCTTGCCAATAGCTTCTCGTGGGTCGGTGGTTCTTTCTGAGGGTTTTTCCCGTGTTCTTCCTCCATCAATAATACTGGCGGCCATGCATAGACTATAGCGTGCTGAAAAATGGCGTTAAACCCTACAACAACAACAACAACGTAACCGTGAGATTACTGCTTTATATGTTTCGTGAGAGCACGATCTTGCTCTAATATGGCTTTATGCGGAATTAGTATGCTCTCGTTTATAGACAACTCCATTATCGTGAAATGTGATCTCAAGGACAGCGAAAAACTCAAGAAAAAGAGAAACATATTTATAACAATATATATTGGAATATCCATTCTGTAACACGATAGCCGGTTGTGATTTCGGATTTGCAAAAAGGAAACACTTTTGATGGTGATACAAATACATTGTTTATTGATCAATTAGAACTAAATTATGCTTAATACGTGCGTATAATATACAATTATTAGATCGATTTACATAACCGTAACGAAATAAACAATGAAAATACAAATTACTGTACACAGTAAAAGGACACGTGGTGAACGATTCATAGTGATTACATAACGAAGAAATGGTTATTTTACTCATATAAAAAACTGTGGTATTTTACTCATAGTAAACATATATTCACTGGAATAGAGAAAAAGAAATTTCTAACCAAATAGTACATACGATGAAAATAACGTGACACATGTACAAACTAGATTTACAGACCCCAACACACACTGGTTGGAAGATTGTTTGGTATTGAGTTACACACTCCTTCACCAGCACATCTGGCTACAAGCCGCACTGATAAATCAAGCAGTTAGTATTCCAGGTTGGTCAATCAGGCAAACAATACCCACGAATGAGTCAGCAACACCCGATCATCTGCTACTTGTCCGTCAACACTTTACCCAGCTCTACTGTTCTTTTCTTCAGCTGCACAGTTCTTACAGTTAACTCCATGGCTAGTTCTACTGCTGGCACCACTTCGACTCCGATCACTTCGTTAACTCTGATTATTCTGATCAGTCTGGTCAGCTCTACCGTTGATCACTCGGGTCAGCTGAAAATACATCTAACAGCGTGTACTATGTATGACACGGTATATACGATACAACGTCATGACGTAGTATAGGGTAAGGTATACAGCTTACACTAACGGCAACATATTTACAAAACAATACATGAGCTCATTAGTGAACCTGACCGCGTGCTTAAGAAATACCACGGCACTAAACGTTTCTTAAAAATGCATCTTTTTAGTGGTAATATAAATCTCTTGCCAACTCATAAACAAGAATATAAATTATTTTGCAATACATAGAAAATATACCAAAAAAATATTTGTATATAATGCATTTAACAAATACACAAAAAATTAATAACACATACATCTACAGCTGAAGATGTGCAAATATTTAAGAGTTTTTTTACACAAATTATCTACGTCCCCCACCCCACATAAAGCCTATTAGGACTTAGAAGTGATACCCTGGTGTTCCAAAACTGTGACATGATGCGGGATGTCCCTGTTCTCACATTTGGTGTTATTTGTACAGTAAATACTTGAGTGGTTATACTCCATTTCCTTAGCCTGGGTTGGCAATGGGCCGGTTTATAAGCTCCTTAGCTTCGAACTTAGGATAGTACTACCCTCCCCTAGGACTAATAAGTCCCGAATGGGGTTCTTCTCCTTTGATCCCTATTCTTTGTTACACATGCGTGAATCTTCCAAAGTCAGTTGTGTCCTGATTTTGCGAGAGTCAGTCCTTCTTGTAGTGGTTACCCATTCGTTGTTAAGACGGCTTTATCTAGATCAAAGTTTATATAGCTTTCCTTATTTATAATTTTAGTTGTAACAAAATTGTTGAATGAATATTTTGAGCCAAATGGAGAAAAGAAATACATTGAAGAAAAAAGGTTGTCTTTACACATCTATTTTGTTTTACGAGCATGTTTTCCGGTTTGTTATGTGGGTTTAAGTTGCACTATATGTCTTTACAAATTGTTTTCAAATAACTTTGTGTTTGACGCAGAAACAAAAACGAATATAAAGTAGCTTCAATCACCGGACGTGATATAAAATAGAGTGCAAATTCTTAGATGGCTTAGCTACCCAGAAATCCTGTCCCTGTGTCTTTAAATTTTAAATAATTCCTGCTTTAGTTTTATAATTTCATTCTAGATAAAGGTGACAATGATGAATACGCAATATGAAATAGTTTTCACCTCATTAACTCTGTATGAAATAGCTCACGTTGTGATTTTTTCATGAGTGGATTAAAATTTAAGGTAAACACGAGTTCAATCTTTAATTGTGAGAATGGAATATTAGGTATAATTTTATTCATTATTTTTATGAGTTTTCGTGTTTTTGGGGAGTGTACTACTGAAAATAGACTTTATTGTTGATATGTTAATTTCAATTTCGTCTTCTGTTTCCCAGCCGTTTTTTTTCCATTTGCTGGGGGCACGTCTTTAAGTTGTTGAGTTTTGGTTTTGGAGGTATTCTCTGTTATCATATGTTGAGTTTATTTTGTATTGGTTCACCTGGTGATTAAATTTGCGTAGGCTAGGCTTTGGATTCTGAATGTTTTGTTTGTTTCTTGTTGTTTAGGTATGAAAAGTGGCATTAATTGTTAGCATTGTTTTCTTATTGCATTTTTGTTTTGGTTAATATCATCATTTCGTGGGAGTAATAAAGATGGTTGTTGTATAATTTCTTTCACAATGTGTTTGGTGTAAATTGTTTTCAGTGTGTCTACCTAAGGGGCTCGTTCTTCGTGAACTATCTTTTTTTGTTGTCCTCTTTTGGTGATTTGGCGTTTAAATGGATTTTCCTATGTTTCGTAGATGTGTTTGAGATGCATAAACAGTTATCTCTGTTTGAGCTGTTTCTATTTACATCTCACTTTTAGACGATGTTATTTCTCTAGTGACGGCGTGAGTTGTTGTGGTGTTTTATTTGTTCCTGGTGTGTGATGGTTATGGTGTGATAGGCGTCTGTGATGTTTTCTCAGCTAATTACGATTGTTATGAAGGTGAAACTTCATCCATCTATGTCCTGCATTACTGCCTATGCATGTGTTGGTCGTGTGTCTATCTCAGTTTCCAGATTGTTTTGTTATATATATATATATATATATATATATATATATATATATATATATATATATATATATATATATATATATATATATACGTATGATGCTTGCTTTGCTTTGTTCATTATTTGTCTTTGTCAAAGTTTACATTTGTATATGTATAAAATCTGTATCCATTTTCTTGTTGACCTATTGAGCAAACTCTTCTGATATTTACCTCTTATGTTCCCTTTTCCGTCATCCAGGTTAGCTCAATGTGTTTTTGGTTAGGCTTCGTTATATAGTCGTGTTTTATGAGGTATACCTCTCAAGATGTGCTAGTTTTAACATTCCAAAATTATAGATCTAAGTCTATATATGTTTTGAGTTCTATATCCATCAATCATAACCCGTAACAATTTTGCTCCGTTGTCATTTCTTTCACCACTACATACCATTCGCTCTTCATTGATAATTCTTCAATATATTTTAGTGTTATATCTTCTTTGTCAAACACACATAAACTTTGTTCATAAAATATGCCCGCCATATCATTCCCTTTAGATCTTCGAATTTGTAAGCTACCAGACCACCTAAAATTTCTAAATATTTCCCATCTAAGGTGCATAACGTAGCAGTTTCCAAAACTTTGCTCGTATTGAAAGTTATTAAAATGTTTCACATCGTTTCAATTTCGGTGATAACAGTATGTTTTTGAGTTATGTTGTTTTTGTTCAATATAATGCATGATAAAACAGTGTGACCGACAACATAGAAGGTAAATATCTTGTACAGATAAAATTAATACGATTTTCTTCATACCCCAACACATAAAGAAGATAAGATTATTTAATCAGCTGTTTGCATGCTATTCATTTACTATCATATTTATACCTTAAGCACTTCTGTATATATTTGAGTTTGTTAGATTGATATGAAATTTAAATATATTTTCAGATATCAAATTAAGTGCTTATTATATAATCTACGTTTATAAAGATGTATGTTGTATTATAAGATAGGGTACATATATTACTTTCAGCATCAGGTATAAGTCTCGTTTTGAATTATATTTTATTTGTTGGTGTGACTGCACCAGCGTTTGATCCACTGAAACATTTCATCTAGAAATTCCTGTGAGCCCTAGAAATTAATTGATATTACTTGGGCATGGACATAGAACAAAGGTAATTTTTGGTCATTATCGTATGTATAATTTTCAGTTGTATAAATTGAACGTTTTGCCAATCCGTTTCTTCTTTATGGGACGTATAACATATTGGAGCCAAACTTGATGTGTTATGTGTTTGAACTGACCAATTGACTTTGTTATGCAAGTTGGGTTTTCCTTCTTTGCAATTACGTTTATAAAACTATTTTATATGTAGATTTTCCAATGTTTGATGACATTGTTTGATAACACATATACACTGTTTCATGTCAATTACAATCACGACGGAATAAATGTCTTAGAACAATGCTAAGACAATTTAAATGTCTAGGAACGTAAGTCTAAGGGCATTAGGAAAATGTTCTCAGATGCATACAATTTATATTAATTTAAGTAATTCTGATAAAACACCAAAAACTGTCCGGAAATGATTGCGATTCATCGAAGAGGTCATAGGAAAATTCTCTTCCAGAAATGAGGAAATAATTATTGTTTCAAACTGAGAGTTGAAAGATATTTGTAGTGTAAGAGTTCCTAGAAAACATTACACTAGGCTATATAGGTTTAAAGTATATATATATATATATATATATATATATATATATATATATATATATATATATATAAATTAAAACGTTTATTATCTTTATGTATTCCTAATAACACCTTTTAAATATAAATACTTTTTATCGGTTGGTGTTTTCAATGGCTAGTTGTACTATAGTGTATACAGTTTATTAAATACATGTTCAAATGAATTTGTTAAAGTTTAGGTGAGAAATGTATAACACCCACTGACTTTCTAGAATCAATATCTTTCCACATGGTGTAGAAACGTATTCATTTTGTTGTAATAGAATATTCATAACACTTTCAATGTTTTGTTTGTTCAAAAATAATAATTTAACGCCAACATGTATTCCTGTGCTACTCTTTTTTTGTCTTGATCAATAGAGCTAATATACCCTCACACACTATAGATATGGGAAACATGGTTGGTCTTGTTTGCGTCCTCTTGCAATTTGAAACCATCTCGGCACTTGTCCATTAATAGCTCTACATATGAATGCATGTTGCAATGTAAAGTATGAATCCATTAATAAACAATGCATCACAAATAAAGCAATGTTTCATGTATCAAAAACAACAATATATGCAACAGAACCCAATGCGTTTTCGATATTAATAGAACTAAACAGGCACGAATTATTATGATTTTAGTTTCTAAAAAACATCATAATATTTTATCCAATGCTTCTACATTTTTTCTTGCTTTTTCCTATAATTGAACGCTGTACAGCTGTGATACTGATTGCTATTTTATAAGACCCATTTTAAAATAAAAGAGGCCGTCTCAAGTTAAAAATGCTTTGCTAAGGCTTGCCTCCTTTCGTTACAAAATATTATTTCACCCATATTGTAGTTGTACGTCCATATAAAAACGTATTGCTTTCACCAAAGCGTGTTAAATGGCTTCTCAAAAAAATGTATAAACGTATACTATATTGTTCTCTTTTAATTCCTTCTGATTATATAGTTTCTGAGTATCTGTACAACTGCAAAAAGACTATTGATCATTCAAATTAAATTGGAATTTACTTAGCAAATTGAAACAGTAACGTGTCCTCTTGCGTTTCCGCTATGGATCCATTATTTTAGGCAAGCCAAGTACCGTTCTACTAGTATAGTTTCTGCTTTTTGTACGTTACATAATGATTGTGTTACTTTCTCATTTTCTTGAATACCTCTCTTTCCAGCCATAACCTCTGATAATTTCATTGCAATCTTCCTAATCTCATCAAGTTAATATTTAATCTAATTTTTATAATTCGCTTGCATAATTGTTCTCTTCTAACGACTGTGTATGTACATTAAGCATTACTGTTTGTTGTCCATCATAAACATTTTATAATTAAAAAAGAAGATGATAATGCAATTCATCTTGTTTTTTTGTTCTTCAAAGCAGTGTTTCATTCTTATAACAAAGTTTCAGATACATTGATGTACTAAAAGTGTTCTACATAAATCTACTAATATTGTTAATTATGAATTTTTTTTAATTTAGTTTCCCTGTGTATTTCGAGTTTTTGAATAGAGAATAATCAAATATCATAAATGTTATCCGTCACATATACTGTTTTAGTACTGATATTGTCATCGCTGTTGAATACATTAACAAAACAAGAACAAAAAACATGTCTAGTTTAGCTGTTTTTTTTTTCTTTTGGTGGTGATCCCTTTTATGGTCCTCCACGTGTATCTGTTTACACTAATATTCAAACTGAGAAAAATCTCTAAGACTATATTTGATACATACATGTAAGACAACTTGTATTGCCTTTCGAATTTCACATTAATATAAGTATAAAGGTCTGGATCTTAAATTCTTTTTAGGTTATAGTATAATCATTATTTTCATAATCTGAGAACATAATACCTGGTTGTCGATATTTTTCTTATGTATATTTATGAGTGTAATTCTATGTAATTATATGACTATCAATATGTATATGTATACAAAAAATAAGTTTATTTTCCACTTTGTATTTTCTTATCCTATGTAAGTTAAAGTGGTAATTTATGCTTAGTAATGTAGTTAACACTTAGAATCAGATATTCTATGAAATAAAGAGACATGTGACCCTGTGTAGCTTATAAAATATTTCCAACTTTATATTGCCATCTGTATCTTGTAACACATAAAATGACTGTTTGTTTACATACTGTAGAAACTGTAAAACATTCCATGAATATACATCACAATCGTTTGCAAATAATCATGGCACAAAATATTAACAAAGATATATATTTAGTTGGCTTAGCTATAAATTGTAACTGTATGTGTCCAGAAGATTGAAGAACTATTGGCATATTAAAACAAGTAATGTTGATGAATCTGATGTCTGATGCTATACAAATCATTTTGCAAATATGCTAAAGGTACCGAAAATAGGAATAACAATATATTAGAATCAGATCATTCATACTGCAAATTCCCAAAGAAAATAAACAAACACACACACACACGCACACACACACAAACAAGCAAACTCAACGAACAAATTAAAGCATCTAATACATTGCTCCGCCTACCTACATTCTGCTTAGAATTAACAGGTTTATATGAAACGTTTGGAGGCGATGTCATATTCAAATCACTTTTGTCGATTTGTATCGAAATATTGAACAAATAAGGTTTATTTTTGTTCTACAATTTTTGTTTCTATTGTGACTTTCAAACAGAGGATTCGCTAAGATTCCTTTCTGGTTCGATAGTTATAAGCCATTCGTTTATCGCTTCGACTACCTGTTTAGTAACTTGAAGCTTTGCATGCAATGGTACTTTCTTTTATTTTCGTCTCGAACAGATTGACCATGAATACTTAGATTCATTAAAAACACCCACTACATTTTCATATTTTCCCCATGATATACTAGAAACCTGATTGTTTAACACCACAACAATTTATGTAGACGCTAGAAATGTTGCAATGATATATTTATTCTTACAAATCATGATTTGGAAACATTTGTTGTATCCAATTGTGTAATAATTAAATCAATCTCTAATAATCTCACGATCGAAGATGATGATTTGAAACCACTTATCATTTAATTGAAAGCCAATGATTATGTATGTATATATTTATAGCAATTATGTAAACAAAAGATGATAAACACTGCTTGTATGTGTTTGACATTCATTATACTAAATCTGGCTGATCATTATGATGAGTTCCTTTTGATTCCAAGTAAAAACAATAAAGATATTTCTCAAGTAGAATTATTAAGATTTCTGTGCTCTTTTCTGCCATTATGGCTTTTATTTTGACAATATGAGTTAGAATCTGCACGTCAGAAACCACTGATTGTAGTTATTTATAACTGTAATGATTGATAAGATTGTCCTATTTAGCAACAAATAGCAATAAATATTTACACATTGCAAAATATTTATACCCTCGAGTAATAAACTTCCGGTTTCTCATCACAATTTGTATGACGAATGACAATTCCTTCTTTCTTTATTGGATCCTTTATGTTATATATTGGTTTATCTTAATATATTACTTTAAGAGAACCTGGTAATAAACACTGAAATAATTTTTTTTTATCAATTTCTGAATGTGTTTTATTAATATGAATTATTATTTTTCTAGTTTGGTTATGCCAATCTTTAAAAAAAATATGTCTTATCAAAATTTGCAACATCATAAAAGTAAGTTTGATTGTATAATTCGCCATTATATGTAGCAGTAGTAGATGTTAATATATGTATAAGATTTTTGACTGGTACATTTAGAACATGACAGATAGGCAAGTAGTATCGACATTTTATGACAATTGTTAAATCAGTATTTAGATATGTTTGACAAAATTAAATCGAATGGTTCAAATCATATTTACAGTCTTTTAAAGATAAGAAATTATTTTTAAAAATATAATTCTGAAAGAATACATTGTATTTTGATGAAAAAGTATATGTTATGAATCGATGTAAACAGTTATTATTGTATCTAGTGCTGACTGTTTGTCCCACTCTCATTATTGAGCGGATTTTATGATCTGGGAGCTTTGACCAAACGGCCATTAATTTCAGAGCGACTCAGCTAGACTCCAATTATAAAATATTCAATCTTTGAGTTAAACTACAGGACCTCAAATCCTCAACAATTTCATCCTTCTGGTGTAATAGATTCAAATAACAAAAAAGATGAATACGACTCGACGTTGGCAACTGAAAGATGACATCCATATTCTGCGAATATTCAAACATTATAATTTTACTTTATCAGAGAATGAATATTCATTATTTCTTATTAGTTATAAGTATTATCATGACATAATTAGTTTGCTATTCATCTATTATATATGTATCACTGCAAATATACATGATTGAGTTAACCCATTATTTATATGGAAATTCAGCATTTCGAATTTATGCGACCTTCGAGACTAAAGTTACCCCAACAAAGCACACATTGTAACGAAATGGGTTTGCTAGGTACCAAGTACATCATTTTCCTAAATTCTGACATGTCCATTAAAATAGGGTTTGAAGAAGCAAACATAGTATTTTAGTGTTTTGATATAACACATATTGTCACTGATGTTATTCCGTGTACGGCTGATCCGCGTAAACGGGAGGTCGTGGGTTCTATCCCCGCCCGAATCATTCCAAAGACTTACAAAATTGTACTAACAGCTGCCTTTCATGGCGCTCGGCATTAAAAGGTTAGTCTTAGGACTGGTCGGCCATGGTGTCAGAATAATGTGACTGGGTGGGACATCATGCTACATGTCTGCGGCATGATTTCCCAGTGCTAGACATCACTATAAACTGCTTCACTGCAGACATCGTAGCGATATGACTGAAAAATTGTTAAAGCTACGTTACAAATCCTTATCAAACAAATAAAGTAATATTCCCTTTATAAATACATTTTGAAAATTGAAGTATGCAATCGCTAGCTGATTGACAGGTTACTGGTTTCCTAATTACGTGCTAAATATGTAGTAAATGATGTGTTTATGAAGTGGGAATGATGCAATAAACATAATATTTCATTGCAAAAGAAGGATGAAGTTGATTTTGATCATATTATGATCCTATGTTCCTAAACTCAGCAACCAAAATAGGGCAAAATCCAACATGTTTGGTAACCTTCCATAAATATTGTATTTAGCTAGAATATCAGGTGAAAGTTTGAATGATATTATGGTATTGTGAATTAAATCCCAAATATTCCTAAAGGTTTTGTCACATGTCCTAATGATTTGATTTCTAATTAAATCCCAGTGATGTTCCAAATAAACAACAACACTAAAAATTATCTTTAACGTGCTATTATGCCATTGGCACGGACAGTGCAATGTGTTGACATTGGTTTAAAAAGTTGCAATGATATATTTAAAAATGTCCATGTCAAAATTTATATTTCACATTAATGTTTTAGCCCAAAAAGTACAAAAACATTGATATAGATATCGGTGGCGCTATATGCTGAGTGCCAGGATATTGGTCTTATACGCTCCGAAACATTGAAAGTGGTCAACAAGTTTGAGAACTTCCAATTTTAAAGTAGATTTTTAGACTCAGATTTACATAAACATGTCTGGCTTCATTTATAATAATCATAATAATGAATCTACTCTCTTAGCGAACTATTAATTATATATTATATTATGTTTTACAAAAGTTACTGCTCAGGTGCACCATGGACTTAATTCGGATAAAGGGGATCAAGTATAACTTAGAACTATACATAACATACAATCATGGAGCACAAAGCCAACACACAAGACAAATTAAATATCTGTATCAATCGTTTATAACTAGACCCATGTACAGTGCATGCAACGTATCATAAGAACAGTAGTTTTGTTTGAAATCCGAACCCATCATCTTAACGGTGTGAGTTAGCATTATGGCTCCAGTATTTTGTCTCGAACAAGATATACATGCTAACAGTTATGGCAGATAGATACAAGTACTGTACTCAGTATCTCTGTTCCAGTGCTATGCCCATTGATTCTTCCTATCAATACAGCCAAAGTGTATTTACAGTCATCAGTCCAATAACAGGAAATTGTTTACGCTTACTACCTCGCTGTTGATCACTTATTTTTTATTTCAAACAGAAATTGCTTTTCAAAAATTCATATTTTGTCATTTGCTTCCCTCCCGTTGTCAATTAAACTGTTCAATTAGGTAACTATGCTACTTGAAAGTGCTCTTTATCCTGATATCGGAAGAAAATAGTTCCACAGTAATCACTACCGCACCGTTTGTCCCTTTTACTCCATTATTATGGTTTCACTTTCATTAATCTAACAAGAGCTTCACGTCTGCTTATGAATATGAATTACACTTAGCTAACTTTGGTTGCACTATTTATCAGCAGCGGGCCTTTAGTGTGAGAAATTATATTAATTAGGCACAAATAACAGTTTTAACCATAAGGTTGTATTATCAAAATGCGATAACGTCTTCCCCATTCATCTATATGTGAATGTACCGATCATTAAACTGTTATATTTAAAAACAAACTGTTTCCAGACAGCTTTGAAATGTATTGTCACACTGACTTCTCCAAAAGTCGTATCCGTCATGTGAGATGAACAGAAAATCTCATAATGAAAGAGAATCACCAATCAGGTCAATAAAAGTCATTTTATGAAAGGCCACAATGGTAAATTGATTCTAATTATTGAATAAGCACTATACATAGCAGAAACTACAGGATGAATAAGATATAATCAATAACAAAATTTTAAGATTAAATATTGAATTATGCAAAACGGAAAAGACAAATGATATATTGAAGTTGAATGGAAGGATAAATGAAATAAAGTTAAAATTTTTATACATTTCCAAATAATTTGGTTTGTGTATATATTTAAGCCGCAAAAAAACAAAATTAATATTGACTCCAGTTACATATTACATGCATATGACTTTATAATGGTAAAAGGTCTTTCACACCCAAGATAAGCAGCAAATTATATATATACATATACATATATATATATATATATATATATATATACATATATATATATATATATATATATATATATATATTTATATATATATATATATATATATATATATATATATATATATATATATATATATATATATATATATATATATATATATATATATATATATATATATATATATATATATATGGAGAGTGAGAAAGAGAGAGAGAAAGAGAAATAGAGGGAGAGAGAGAGAGGGAGAGAGATTTGTACAAGTATAATGTAATATTTTAATATTTTCATTGCATAAAGTAAAATTATTTTAAAATATGTCTAGTTGTGAGAGATAATGATTTGCATTAGCAGAGAACAACTTGTTGGCGAGGTCGTTTAGGCAGAAAACGTGTTTGGTGAAAGGTGTGAAAGTATCATGAAAGGTGAAACTTAGTACTTACACTAATTTATGCTTATACTTACACTAATTTATGCTTAATACTTACACTAATTTATGCGTAATACTTACACTAATTTATGCTTAATACTTACACTAATTTATGCTTAATGCTTACACTAATTGATGCTTAATACTTACACCAATTTATGCTTAATACTTACACTAATTTATGCTTAATACTTACACTAATTTATGCTTAATACTTACACTAATTTATGCTTAATACCTACACTGATTTATGCTTAATACTTACACTAATTTATGCTTCATACTTACACTGATTTATGCTTAATACTTACACTAATTTATGCTTAATACTTACACTAATTTATGCGTAATACTTACACTAATTTATGCTTAATACTTACACTAATTTATGCAACCTCCATTCTATTTACATCATTTATCTTTGGAAACGGCATGACCATCATACTAAACGATACGTGTGTGTTTAATGTAAGATGCTTTTCACGTTTTTTTACATCTAGGTCACTGACCATTACCACATACTACAAACTATAATAGTCTTTTATCTCGCTCATTTAATTCATTGAAATACTAGTGAGAAACAGTGACATAGCTGCTTGAACTTCATTGTTTTTGTCTCCCACCATTGTTATTCAGTGATATAGAACGCATGTTCACAATTATATTATATTTGTAACTGAAAATGAAGAAGTTTCTATTTGTATGATGGAATTGTATTCCCTTTACAAAAATGAATATGTAAAACCCATTACAGTAATTAGTGCCTGAATATGGTGCGGCATTAAAAGCCTATATTTCTAAAACACGTTGATTCATAAAATACCATGTCTCATGTGGTTTACTGTACAAACGGACATCAATGATATGTCTGTACTGATAAACATAGATATTATCATTAGTATTCAGCAAGTACAAGTTACTGAAGTTTTAATATGACGCTACCATAGCTTTCATATGGAATCTGATTGGTAATAGATCTGAAGTTTTAATATCATGACGCTATCATAGCTTTCATATGGGATCTGATTGGTAATAGATCTGAAGTTTAATATCATGACGCTACCATAGCTTTCATATGGGATCTGATTGGTAATAGATGCAGAATTATGGTCCTATATGCCTACAAGAAGCAAAGTGGATACCTTTTTTTGTACAACTGACTCGTGGTCAGTATCATAGTAAACACTCTTTCAGATAAATGTCATAAAAGCTGGTTTGATAGTGCTGTAGGACTATTGATGAAATGCATTTATTAATATTAGTCCGGTCTTCGGCATTGTTTATTATTATTGTTTATTATGATGAAAGGAAGTATTATTTTTTTGTCGGAGCCAACTTAATTCCAAAGAGATGTTTCCTCATAATTATCTAGATCACCTTTCATCTTTTAACCTTTTATTATATGTCAATGTCGTCTAGCAATATCACAGCTTATTTTTTTATCTAAGGTGCCAGAATTTACCTTCATTTGCATGACATATTGGGCCTTTGAACCATCCAGAAGGTTCGAGAACTATCTTGCAACTCTCATAGCTTGTCATATTATCATACATATAAGTAGCTTATTCTTGCCTGTAGATGGACGAATATATCTTTGCAAGAATCCTTTGTCCCATGAATATTTTACTTTAAGGCTATGAGGGGCTTTCTTGTACTAAATTCCAAACCCCATTATGTTTCAAATATTTCAGCAAGTTGTTTGTTGATTTTAATAGTCACAAAGTACTTTCGATTATCTAGATTAGTTGCACCTGTACAACCCCCAGTTTAAAACAATTCGTGTTTATCTGAGTACAATAGTTTGCAGATCTCGCAATACAGAATGTATTTGAGAAACTCCTTACTGAATCCACGTTTCCTTCAAATATTTGACCAATGCTAATCCTGTGTTTTCTGAAGAAGGATGCAACGGAATCAAGTCCAACACGTCACATATTGCAGCATTTACAAGATAAGTCTTGTTGCCAAGGCCCCATGGACCGTAACATAGTAATACAGTGATTTTACTACTATGTATATCTTGTTACGGGGCTATGACATTATGTGGGGGATCTAGGACATGGGATGGGTTAAAATGAGTTGCGACATTCACCTAAGGATACTGTTCATTTTCTGGGCTTAATTCAAACTCAGACAAAAACTCGTGTCAAGGACATTATCTTTTTGCTTGATATGTTGATAATATCGTTATATTTGAAGCGTTAGTGCTACTAGCACTCGCACAGCCACCAATGTCATAATCTCCAAGACTAACAGAGCTGGATTCAGTTAGATCAACATTATTGTAATCCGAAATACAAGTGTTAGTGAACGTGTATCATTAATATTGAATCTTTATGAACATGTATACTTATTGGTGAAAACTTCACATTTAAACATTATTTGTTATGTTGTTTTGTTGTGTGAATTGAATATATACAGTTAATATATATTAAAGTAGTTTAGTTCAACAAATCCAGTGTGAATGCATGCATCATTTTAACAATGATCATACACGCATGATAAATGACAGGTGATTGATACACATTGATACAATTAATCTTACCATGTGATACAACATAAACTTCATACATTTCTGTGAAGGTTTGGAAAAAGAACTCGTTTCATGACGTTTTAGGGGGTTACAAGAAAAATGAAAGTAAAAATTACATGTAAGATTTTGAAAAAATTAAAGACTAAATTATGATTAATGTCAATACATTACAATAAATTATTATACATTTTGTTTTGCATGAATGAATCTTGATCTGATATTTTCTGGAATATCTGTAACTGGCTGATCTGCTTGTGTATGGTCTGCTGTATGCACGTATTGTGTATGGTGTGCAGTATGCACGTATTGTGTGTGGTGTGTTGGATGAAGCACACAGGATGAATGTTATGTTCAAGTATGCGTATTGAATATTCTGCGTATGAATACTGAATAAATTAACGATATACTCAGATTTTATTACACTCTAACAGTATATTTAGTATTGTATTGTAAAATTTGTTTATTCTTTACAATATTGATATGGTAATGTATTAAAGATATAAGTTGTAAATGTACTAGGCGATAAATAAAATGCAAAAAGGATAAACATTATCAACATACAAATCAACAATGAGTTGGTAGAAAGCTAATGTAAAAACTCTATACTTCTCCTTGAATGAACATTGTTTTCTCTTTTTCTAGTACATGATGCCTGTAGGAATGGACTTTGTTCGTTTAAACTCATACTGTTTATATATTTTGTGCTGAACTTCAGTATCTTTAATGCACAAATATCATTAAAACGTTTACATACTGTAACGTCAGATTAGTAAAACACTAAAATATAGTTGAAAATTCATCTACATGGTATAACTTGAATTAAATTTAAACTTGCTAAGATTAATGTTAAATGTTTCACAAATTCTTTTTCCGGGTCTTAATATATGATTTTACTTTCATATGTAGCATTCTAAAATTTCAGCATTAGCCTAAGACTTTTTTGGATTAGAGATATAAATACAACAAGAAAATCACAATTTTATCACAATTCCAGATCAGTCACTATTTGTCATACATGTATCTCTAGAATTAACATTTCAAACATTAACATTTATAAGGTTATAGCTGTTTACAAACGTTAGGTTGAAAATTAGACTGCATTTGAGATACATTATTATAAGTAGATATGTTTTTACTTGAAAGTCATATCTTCGTCTTATACATGGATTATGTCATTGAAATTGCATATACTTATATATGGTATACGGTTACGTTGTATGCTGTATAATCGGCATAATCGAAAATAGGTCACATAGAAGTAAAATGTTTTGTTAAATTAAATAAATTAAATAAATTGCTGAAAACTAATATGACTGCGTTAGTATGTATATGTATATTCGTATTTGGTTTGCATTCTGTAGTGTTATTTCTTATTTCTCAAACATGAAATAAAATAAAACAATTACCGATTAAAACATCTCTGGGCCGCATAACACATTTACTGTCTATATTCATTAGTGTAATGTGTACAAAGTATTACTGAAAAAAGATTTAAACGAATGTTTGGTTTATTCGTTGTTATTAATAATTCCTCATTTTTCTTGAAGACATTTAATCAACTGGTCCATTGAGATCTTTCTTTCTAGTATAATGTTGGATACATACGAACGAATACCGGCATAGCTTTTTCATTGATCTATTTGATCCTACGATGAGATTTAATCCATATAGTTTCGGGCGTTCTATGATTATATATCAAAATACCATATATTATGATATCTAATGAATCACCCAAATGAGATTTTTATAATTGTATTTGACAACGTTTCTGAAATAAATATAGCTTAAGCTAAACTAAAATATGATATATAGATGGATTACTAATAAATTATCAATGATCCAATAATATGTTTGCATATTAGATTCAATCAAATTAAAATGTCAACGCATCACTGATATTCATTCTTAGTATTAGTCGTTTCGATGTATCTCTTTGATTATACCGGTAATTAATAAATTGGTATTTAGTTTCCAACGACAGTCAAATCCATTTGCCACGATTGTTTAACCCTGATATTATCTTTGGCTACTGATATGAAATCCTACTGTATCGTTTTTTTCGGTGGGCTTAATTTTCGTGGTTTCAAAGAACAAGGTTTTATTGTGGGTACTTAAATTCGTGGTTACGCCTGCAAAGTTTGCATATTAGTAGGTAATTATGTCATGGCTTTTTCACTACAAATACCCCACAAAAAGTATAGAAAATAATAAAACTATGCCGACGCAAACCCTTCAAGATGAATAGGTTTTCATTTGAATGTTTCACATCAAAGGAAGCCAACGCGGCCAACAAAACCAGACCAATCAGTTATTACAGTGCGTATTGATGTTTTTAAAGTCAACCAAAGTGCGAAACTGTTAACTAAATCGAAAGACAGTGAAATCACACCTTTGTTTGTGCCTGCTTATTGTACAGACAAACTTCAACTACTGGACCTGACAGTAAATAAAGAGTACAAAGAAGAATTAAAGTCACACTTCCATGAGTGGTATCCTAAACATGTCATGGACGCCATTATGGAAATATAAGATGTTACTTGTGACAATCTGTGCACAGTATTAGTAAACTTTGCAGCCTCATTAATCAAGCCAATTCACGCTGAATGGATAATTGCGACTCAAGCGACAATGAGTGCAATATTGGGCCTAATTTTCAGAGGTTTAGAGAAAGCTAGACTTATTTAACTCAGCAGTTTGTGGATTATTTACCTATGATGCATTTGTAAGTAGCATGACACTTTTTGATTGACACAATGTCGATACAGTGGTTTTTTAAAAAAAAAATCTGTGCAGTGTTAGGTTTAATAATCTGATGTAATTAATGGATATGCATAGTGCTTCATTAATAATAGTGTTTCAAAATATAGTATTTACAGGAATGCTATTCTTTTGGATTAATAATGCAATGTATTAAATGAAATATAATTTCATAAGGATTTAAATGTTTAAGCAACAGTTGTACTCAGATAAGGCATATACTTAAATAAGAATTAAATTTAATTTTATTTATTGTCATTTTATATTATTTTTTTGTTTTGTTTTAGTCATACTAATGTTCGAATACATTATACTGTTTGTATATTGTCTCTCTATCCTTACTTACGCACATATCGATATAAGGCAGTGGGTATAAAATTACAACTATCGGATACAGTATCTTATGAAAATTACGCATTGAAACAATATAAAATCATTTATAATTCTTCCTTCAAAAGTTAATAAACTATAACAAAGACATGTAAAAGCTAATATTTAATTAGCAAATTACAGTATTGAAATTGATTTATCAAATACAATTATATGTGTTAATCTCTAGGAATTCAACACTCTAAGAAAACTTGGTGGGGTGATCATCATCCTAAGTCGTTCGTTTTTCTTTAGAAATTTATATTCGTCGTTCGTGGCAAGAACTAAAACCACAAAATGTGGTCCCCCGCGAATATTGATGATAATATAGTACCATATTGCTGGTTCTGCACTTAAAACTGGAAGAGAAAGTGGTGTCAGTTAAAATGTGTACTCGATTGGCGAAAAGGTAAGGTTGCATTATGAGCTACAAAGCCAAAACAAGAAAGAAAGCAACTCGTTTTGTTGACACCCTTAAGCTCCGTCCCAGCATATATAGTAATACGTGGCTGCAAAGCAGAATGGATTAATTTTGAGGATAAATTAGAATAATATTTATAGACACAACGTGCCGCGTGTCATGGAGTGAAATGGAGACATATGGTAATGTATATGGTATACAAATATGTATTATAAAACTGCTAATTTGTGTCAATTTGATACTGCATTTCACTAATATTTTAAAGCATAAAAAGGTACTTTTGTTTATTTTTAGTTTTTATTGTTTCTGTTTTCTGTCTTTCAATTACTGATTAACCTATGGATAGCCTCATATCCCTTTTGTTAGCCTTACTGAATTTATCTCATCTGTTGTATATTTGACTCTAGATGAATGTCAACTGGAATAATCAGGTGAAGGTTTTATAGCTTTAATTAATATGTACATATCACGCACAACCGTGTGGCTCTAGTTGCAATGGCTATCATAATTAAAACAAACATGGGCGGCTTATTCAGTTGTGTCAATTTGATAAATGAATATAGTAATTCATTGTGCAAAAGGAAAATTACAAGCATGTTGGCAACGGTGATGCAATTATTATTATTATTATTATTATTATTATTATTATTATTATTATTATTATTATCAGCCACCAGCGCGCGTGCAATATACATGGACGTCCCCCTTCCTAAGCCTTCACAAGCAAAGTCTAGCCAACAATGTACGTAGTACTGTTAATAAATTTGGTTTTGTTTGTTGACTACAAAACCAGTTTTCCCCGTTCTTCTGGGAATAGAGTGTTATTTACTGCATGAGTGTAGGGATCAAGACAGTAATATTGAAACGACAGGTATTGACGATTCTAAAATCACCAATTACATTGAAAAAGGGTAATATTGAAACGGCAGATATTGACGATTATAAAATCACCAATTACATTGCAAACGAGTAATATTGAAACAGGTATTGACGATTATAAAATCACCAGTTACATTGAAGAAGAGTAATGTTACTTCTGATGCATGGTTTTGGTGGTAAACAAGGTAGTCTTCTTACTTTATCAGGGATTTGGAGATCATAAAACCAGTTCTGAAATAGTGTAATTTTACTATATGGTCTTGGAGAAAACGGAGCAATATGCCGTACATGTATTGTGAGTACATCAGTTTTATTATTACTATGTAATAATATTGCTACAACAGGCTTGAAGATCAAAGATTTTATCAAGATCTATACGATATCCTGACCTCGTATTATGTAAATGTATCGTTAAATCTCCGTGTGGGGTAGCTTGCCCAAGTAAAAGAAGTTTTTAAACTTAATTATATCCATATCTCCTGAACACCAAGTCTGATGAATATTTCTAAGTGTATGTGTATCGACTCCATTAAATATGGCTACAAATATTACAGTTATTTCTGATCACCTTCGGAATGTATGCGTATATCTGTGTAGCAAAAATTATATTTGCCTCTAGATTTGATTTTTATCCAGCATTACATCATCGTACACAACAAAATTGTTAATAAATCCATCTATTGCATCATTACTCCACCATTCATCACTATCGGTGATACAATTATAATATAAACACCTTCGTCACTTAATAATTTTGCGTTCTCATGATTAAAATCTTTAAGAACATCGTAGGATCTCTGATCATCTACACATGGTGCTACTAAATATAATATATTCCACGTTAACCATCTTATTATCAAATTGTCACAATATTAATCGTTTTTACAACAATAACATATTGCATATGTGACATTGATACACTCGTTAAATTCCGTATCAAATAATTTATTTATAGAGAATCATTAGCTAATTGGTTAGTAAGATCTGCAATGAAAGATAAACTATCATTGTGGGTCGGTAATTAGTCAAACGATTATAAAACACTGCGTCCATTTATTATACCCCAAGAGGATATTGGAGAGGTAGACAAGCGATTAGCATACTTGCCAATGCAGGACATGTCACCTAACATGTTGCTGCAAATTGGTTATACGACAGGTGCTATGACAAATATATCTACCCCCGCCTAAAGACGTATGCACATGTTGATTTCATCGCTCCGAATATTTAGGTTTTATGTCATGCTACTGTTGAAATTAGATGTCAATACACATACAAATACGTGTCAACTGTCATTGACTTTCTAAGTAGATAAAAAGAAGCAGAGCCGTTATTAACTAAAAGAGCTATGGAAGTTGTATCTGCGTTTGAGCGAATTTATCAATGAGGACCTTTGCGACGGCCACAACTACTACAAATTTATCCTGGCAAAGAATTTTTTTGTGCAGTATTATCTTTCAAGAACCAACATAGCGTAAAATCCTACGAGGACATACAGCAAATTATCGCGATCAGGGACTCGTTGAAAGATTTAATGGAAGACCTGCTGAGCAGTTATTTGGATCTCAATATGCAAACGAAATATCAATGAATAAAGTTCAGAAAGATATGAATTCTAGTGAATTGATTACAAGAGTACCAAATGTGACATCTGCATTCGACAATGAGGTTACTCGTGTAATTTCTATGAAACCTACCAGTGCATTCACAAAAGTATCCCAAACAAACCATGTTTTTTTCAAAACAACCAGTTGTATGTAATGTGGATGTACGATATTTACATGAATCTAGTGAACTTGAATATGATAAAAAAACGAGCGCCTGATCATAGTTGTAGTGTAACTACACATATCATTTCAGGCGTGCTAAGACCTATAGGTAGACCTGCAATCTATAGATTGGATTTAACTGATCCAGAACGAGGATGTGCAGGTGCACAATTACAAATAAGTCCTGAATGTACACAAATACCACCGTTGTCACTTAACTAGCACCATCACTTCAATTAATTTAAGAGAGGTCGGATTATATTGTATAGTATGCCATTAAGACTACTAATAGTATTACATACAGTAAATTGTATTTGATCATTATGTGAAGTTTTCCACGACATTACTGTGTTAATCCTTGATAGGAATGGATTGTCATTGCATACCCTGGTAGTACATAATGTTTTGTCCATAGGTAATGCTCTCTCAACAACACTGACAGGAACTAAACAGTATTATTTAACACAACATATCTGTCAATGAATGCAGCTGGTTTGTGCTTTGATTTTGTTTATATTTGTTCGCGAACGCCGATATGGTAATATTATTTGCGACCAAATGTACAGAACGTCGGCAAATATCGAACTATTTACAACCTGCATTTTTAGATTGAAATAGCGTTGTTTCACCTGTCGCTATACTTGTAGATAAAAATGATATTGCGCTTTTATCATTACAACCAAGATTTCTGCTATTTTGACCTGTAAATTATCTAATTAGTTATCAAGTTTTTAACCGTTGATCTGATTGATCACAATACCCTTTTCGATAAATATATTGAAATATTCGGTGATAATCATATGAGAATGATTTTATTTATCCCAGTATTGAACACGATATAACCAGTATTAACGAGACTAACTTTTATTTCAGTTGATAATGTCTGCCTACACCATCACTTGATGCTTCGTAACTCGTGATTATTGGCTGTCGTACGATCTTCCGAACTAATTTTTTTATTTGTATATAACAATATTATTTGTCTAAATTATTATCTGCCTAAAACATTATTTTGAAATCTAGCTAGATAGTTTGGAACTTTGCATAACCTTATCATCGTCTCGCCTACGAATTAAAAAAGTATTTAAACCCAATAGAATGTCTTGTGTCTTGGATACACGAATCCCGATGTTAATGATGTTACAATGGACGACAAAATAGCGATGATGATTATTGATTACCTTAAAGATCAAAGATGTTTCTCTAAAAATAAGATTTATCGTATTAGCAGAAACAGACAATAATACGTGGATTATCCGCAACAAAGGTGATTATGCCCTAAATAATGCAAAAATTGCTATATTGAGTAAAACTTAAAAACATGGAATATTTACTGTTATTGACAAACCATATTATGAACGAGCGTACTATGTAACCGCGAATATTTATGGGATATGTCCGCTGAACGATAATTCCAGCGTTCATGATCTAAAACAGAGGAAATACTCGAGAGAAACAATCTGTAGCCGTGCGATTAATGGAACATTTCACAAGTGCAATACGTGGAAATGTTATAACGGATCTAATGCTAAATAAGTAAACGAGTGGGCAGAAACAGTTACTTATCTCGGAACGTCTATCAAAGAAACTAAAAGTTTCCATAATAATAACAACGATAATCGGAGAGCATTTCTTCGACTCAAAGTATAGATTACATGGAGCTTCATTGAAATTATTGATTATAATGCGCATTCTAGGGCTAATGCAGTAAAAATATTTATGACGGAGATATATTTGATTTAATAGAAAATATTTGTCAAAGCGATTCTATACCAGTGTGGTTATATTAAAGTTCCTATAATAAAAACTATGATATAGTTGTTCGACCTAAACACAAATGTACTCCGAAAATATTAACAATATTACTTCTGCAATTACAAAAATTGAACAAGACGGTAACCTTGATTCTGATACAATTATTTGCTATCTTTAATCACTACAGTAACAAAACTTTGAAGGTGGCCATATATTACCATACCAATATATATTGATTAAGATTATCCAGCAGGTTATGTTACAACCTTTGACATTATTAAAAGATACTGACGTTAAAATGTTCACCTCTTTCTCAATAGCAATCGACACATGTAGATCAAATCTCACGAATACAAAACAAAATGCCTCTCAATACCCGTGCAAGACAACTAAGCTTGATTGTATCAGATCGTGAAAACGTAAACAGGGATAAACTCATTAGTGAAAGTGAAAGTAACGACTATTCCTTTATATCTTAATATAATACTTATGTTTTAGCATTTAATAAATGTTTTATACTTTTCTTCGTGTCTTCAATTTTCTTCGAAAAACTCAAGGTTTGATCAAACCATTTCATTTTCTACTAATGTGTTGGTAGAAAATCAGTGAAGGGTCAAACTAAAAAGGATTCTCTAATTTTGTTTCATGATTGTATTTACATATTTTTTTTGTTGTTTAATTTTGCTCATTAATCAGCTGCAAATAAAATTTCAGATATGTTATGGAATAATATATCGAAAATCATCAAAGTCAATTAAATATCACTTAAGGTTTGACCCTTCAAACATCGTAAATTGCAACGTATTTGTACATTATATAATATATTCCTTTGAGTGATTAGTAAATCGCCAGCCTGAAAAAAAATTGATAAGATGATACGTAGATATTTATTTACAAATTATCTGTTGTAAATTAAGAAGGGGTCCACTTTCGTTAGTGAGTTTATAATGTATCTTGGTAAAAACGGATTATGACTGTTTCGATAAACCCGATGAATGGGTTCTTGTGCATTAAAAAGTGTAGGAGATACTTGAGGTGTAAAGATAATATCCTTGCTGAGCTGGATTGATCATTCTAGATTGGCTTGATATATACTAACAATTGCATCACATACAATATTGACTTTGATAGTTTAGGTTATATTTAAACGTCCTGGTGAAATATGACACCCTCCACGGTATGGATCATTGATATGTTTGAGAATACCTCCTGGTGGGTTCATTTTTCTTGATGATACTATGACTGTATGAGAATATTCATCGATGTTTAGTCCTGGAAGTATACAGTTTGATATATCTGCCTCGGCTATTTTCAAATGGTCGAGAAAATGCTGTTTCAGTGTTATTATACTGATGCGGGAAGGGGTGGCAATAAATACATCACCACGGAAAAAATATTATTTAAACGACAATTTCATTGATATATTCAAGGTCTGACAAAATCTGGTTTGGATGTTGCATTGTTTCAATGGACTGATCTTTTAACATCATCACTATGATACTGGGATAAACAAGATAATAAATTTTGCAAATCTGTAATTAATTTAGAGTTTTCAGACCTAAGATCTTGGAAAAAATATATATTAGTGTAATGTCTATCGATGATTGGCTTTCTTCCGTCATCGTGATTCAAATATAGATATTCAAAAATCAGGAAGGTTTGTACCATCAGACACAATCAAATATGTTAACTACTCCACAGATAATCTTCTCAATAATTCAGAAGCTTACAACAATTTTCGTTAGTAGTAAAGTCATCTCGGTTTGGTTCTGGCGGTTCTTTAGATTCTGACGGAATTTCAGACCATCATAAAACCGATCTGATCGATGAAGAATAAATATCAACATCATAATTTAAAGCGTTTATTTGTATCGCAGCTGATAATATTTGTTCATAAACAGTGATATCTATATTTTATTGTGATAAAATTAATTCTGCTTTGAAATTTATCTTTGGTTTATTCGATGTTATAACTACTTGTACCGATTACGATCAACTGCAAATCAAAAGTTCGATCTATTTTGTTTTTGTTTGCAAATACCAAAGTCGTATTCGTCTTTAATCCACCGAATAATATTGATCTAATATTTGCCAACTATTATATACTCGTAATTAAGCAAGTGCAATTTATTTCACTGGTATATCAGTTGGATAATTCAGGATTGATCGCACATTGAGATATCATCGATGGTTTCGACGGAGTGGCATTAACGACATTTTGTTGCAGTAGTAGTTCTTGCGATGAGGACAGTATTAGCATTTTGTTCTAAATCAGACATAGTCTTTGCCACGATGTAAATATTGATCATTTATGTAAATTTACCATCTGATATTATCTTAGACCTGATGCTATCAATGAAGATAATTTTGAGTCTGCTATCGTCGCTGTATTCATATGATTTTAAGAATACCAGCAATTCTTGTTGCAGCAAAGAATAAAAAGAAATGTTAAAACTGCTGATGATGTCACTGTTATTATTGATAGCAAATACGCGGGTTCTAGCGAAAACAGTTTATGCCGAATATACCATTATACAATGACATCTTAACGTCTACGATATATTTAACTTTTGTTGTATACTCGTCAACTATAATTTGTGAATTTATTTTGCACGTTTTGACAGCTCAGTATACTATTTAAGTGGTGGTTTAACGAATATTCAATAAGTTCTAATGTTCCATGTTGCTATGCCGGTGCTATCTCTCGCTCTAATTTTCTGCAAAGTCGCAGGTGCATAATTGTCATCTCATTTTATGGTGGACGACGGCAGACGCTGACCGTTTTGACCCGGACAACGACTGATCCAGTATCGTACCTTCACATTTATCCAGCATTATCAGTGTGTCTTGGCAAAAGTCGTTTGACGGAGCCCACTCCTCTCCAGACCATAGAGTTGCCTGAAGGGAATGTAGTACATCGTCCAGCTGTCTTAGGATCTCCATACCGGTGTATCTTTTATGATTTACTCCCGTAGCTTTTGGCTAACCAAAGCAGACCTGCAAGGCACCATGATACTCGCTCGTGTATGGGCTGGTGCATCCATTTCCCGAAATGATAAACCATCAGCCACTTACCATTATATGTTTAAGACGATAGCGATTATGTGTATACTCGTGCGCGACTTCATGAGGTGATTAGGTTGATTTTGTATAGCATAAAGTACAACAATTGCTTCACAGATACATATTGGTGGTTATTGTGTGTGTTGGTAATGTTGGATACTATATTGGAGTGTTTCGAAGATGAGTGTTTTTCACTATGTCTACATAATTCAAATCAGAACTATTGTCAAGATTGATGGTATATTTTTTCAGAATTATTTGGATGTTGAAGTAATTGTTCTAATAATGTTGTTTTTAATTTAGTAGAAATAATCAAATCAAAATTATACATTTGAAATATCACAGAATTGCCACGTGAAATTGCGGACATTTGCATTCCTGACAACCTTAGTCCATTTCCATTTTTTTTATAAAAATACTTTTATTTCCATTTTATTAAAAACCGTAGCATGCTACCAGCCTTTCCGGCAATATTGCCTAAATGCCAAGTTGAGTTGTTATTTTGCTGGTTGTTTTAAGCAATTAACGTTCTTAACGCTGCGAAGAGTGGAAATAAACCACCTGTTTTATTGAAACTGTAATGGAACTCAGAGAAAGATGGATTTAAACTGTATTTTACTCTAAGGCTTTGTTAAAATGTTTAACCTGAGTTTTGTTTAATGATAATTCATTTATAGATATTTGATCTTTCTTGAATGACTTTTTATGTGCCGCATTCAGTTGCAATATTTGATTGTATTTTCTTATATGACCAAGAGTCAGAGTGACATTAACGTGACGATATGACATTTTAATGTCATGAGTGATTGAATTACATGTTTTATTATGGGGAATCACTGAATCTCATTCCTCCACTCACGCCTAATAATAACCGAGTATGACATAAATAGCTATGTAACCACATGCAGGCTGTAATTCTACACAAACTCGGAAGTGCATATGTACGACTGACTGATGGTCTGAACAAATTTAAATATTCTAGTGAAGATTAATAGATTAGATATAATGTTGCGAAATATCTCTGAGCTATCTACAAACCATTATCTAGATTTTGATCGCGTCCCATAGATGTCATCCAACAATGATAGGCACTTGCAAAGTGATTATTTGCAGCATTTAGCAAACATTTTTCAGAGATTCTTTAAGTCCGTTTAGCTTTAAAGAGACCTCAGAAACACCCAGTGGTTCGAACACAATTGGATTTCGTTTCTACGATTTACTCTTTAATTGGCCTGAAACGTAATTACTATATGTCGTGGTGAGGCCTTGCTGCGATGATAGATGCTATGCAACCAACCCAGTAGCAATATTTTGAAAACTTTATGTGGCCATCGTTAACCAAGAAAATTTTGATTTACCACCTTTATCCATGAAAGAAAGTAATTTGCGTTCTTAGGCGAAGATGGAGTCATTACTGGCATCAAGAACGACCGTTTTGCTAATTTTACTTGACCTGCATCAACCGCGTTCGGGCTCCAGATGTTATCTTTATCAGTGGCTTGTCTTACAAATATAACGTTGTGTTTAGTACCAAAATTGTCTTTTCTAATATTTCCAAAAATGGAAGTTATGGGATAATGGAATTTAACATAAAAATGTTGTTCATTGTACATTGATCAAGATTCATCGATGCAACTGCTTACCCAGCTGCGTGCATTGTTAAGTATGTGTCTTCTGGATGATCAGTTGTATCCTTTGCAAACATTATTGACAGCCCACACCAAGTATCGTTGCAGCCACATCAACATTTTCGAGACACGATTTAGTATTGTTTCCGTCAATCACGTATGTGGCCCTGTTACAAAATGTTATAAAACAATTGTTAACAAAACAAGAATCTAGTCGATCTAAATGTCCGTTTGCTGTATCATCTGCTTTCAAAACTTTACCTTTGATCTCAATAAATGCCTCAGCAGCCACAAATATCTACCTGTATCCTGAACCTGTATCCTGAACCTGTAATTCGATTCTTCAACATGTGTTAGGTACACGTGAATCATACGGTTCATTTTGATAATTACGCACAGATCTTTGATAACTGGCGAGACTGTGTCAAATGCTAGATCAGATATACGTTTAACCATTTTTTATATTTGTTATTCTCTAATACGAAAACCACTTCCTACCATCATACTAGTTTCTATATTTGTTTTGTTTGGTACACCAGACAACTTTGTTAATGTCACATTTTCAACTTGACCTATGAATGTACTGATATATGCAGGCAACACGTAAGTACTCCATAAATTTACTGGTGGCGGTGGCTGAGGATTTTGTCGTAATAATTGTGTTAGTCTATCTTTAATTGATGAAAATGCTTTCCTGGCAACATTACTGATAGCACTAGGAGCTTTATCACTAACGAAATAAATAGCTTTCATTCCTAATTGTTTTGCAATTGATTTTGAAGCCGATCTTCGAAAAACAACTTTGATCGATATCACCGAGTCTATCATTGTATATCACTTTGTATAGTGTTTTAACTGCGAATGTGTCACCATAATTGGTCAGCTTTTAGCATTGTGTATTATCATCTTAGTTGTCATTCACTTATTTAATAATTGTGATATTTGTCAACAATTTTATCGATGAAAAATGTCAAACGTTGATATCCATAATACCGTCAAAAACTAATTGTTGACAAATGTCGGCTGGCTCATTAATAATGTATGGATACTTATTACATATTCGTTTTCGCCTATTAGAATTATGTATCGTTCAACATCAGACAAGACTTTGTTCGGAAAACTAATAAGACCACTAAAATGAGTAGATATACCACTTCCGGTTGTTTCTTCTGCTTTTTTCATTCTTCGTGGGTAACGTAACTTGCTCAAATTTCAGATCTTTCCTTTCTTTTTCGGTTACTGTTTGGAATGGTTTCTGTGGTTTTGATGTTTTCAGATATTTTGTACGCCATAATACATTTAATATATTTAGGATTATCTGCGTGATCTTACTAGCTTTGTATTATTTTTGTTAAATCCAACTGGACCAGGATTCACGACTTACATAATTATTAACATACTCAGGTTTCATATTTTTGTACTATCATAACTACGCACGGCAAGCACAGGTAATTCCTCTTCGTTATATGATATGAAGAAAATAGTCGTATGAAGAAATTTTCAGATGAGTTTCTTCTGATTCATGCTTGTTTTTGGTTCTGTTATAGGGCCTTGTATATCATCTAATTTAGCACGAGCTTCGTCAACACCCTCACGTATCCATTCCTTGACGCTGCCAAGTGGTTTTTCAGCTGGATGATCTCGCAAAAGTTGGCTGTTTTCTTAGTTCGTTCTGCTATTTTTCCAGTTGCTCTAGCGCTTTGTTCAGTAGCGTCTGCATCTCTCTCAGTAACTTTTGTTCCTGCTTTAAAAATTGCTCTTAACCTTCTGCAAATCCACCCCACGCCCCTTAAGACTCCCGACGTTCTTGTCATTTTTGTTTGTCGGAATCGCAAACGATAATATATATCTTAATTTCCTGTATTCGCTCTCGAGAAAATCTAGCTGTAGAAGACTCCATTGCTGGCGCCATATTTTAAAAATAATAATGATTTCATTAAAGCAGAGAGAGAGAAATAGAGAAAGAGAGAGAATGTGTGTGTGTGTGTGTGAGAGAGAGAGAGAGAGAGAGAGAGAGAGAGAGAGAGAGAGAGAAAGAGAGAGAGGGTGAGAGAGAGAAAGAGAGAGGGAGAGATAGAGATATATAGAGACAAACAGACCTACAGACAGAGAGACAGACAGAGAAATCATTGAAACTTCCAGTGGGTATTAAAACACATACATATTTGAACGAGCGCTAGCGACAAAGGATAAGGTATGAAAATGAGCTAACCCAATTAGGGATCTCACGGAAAGTTAGAGGCTTCGGTTTGGCGTTATTGACCTTGTATGTTTCATATTCGTATTAAGATTTATTGTTTTAAGCAAAACATATTGCCGCAAAAAGGTGTTTGCCCGCGCTGCTGATATTGGTACTACATCAGTTGTATTATTGTTAATTCATCATGTCTTTGAATAACAAAACCAGTGCCTGGATATAATAATCAAAATAATACTAATAATGAGACTTTGTATTAAACCTAATTATTAGAAGCTCTAACGGCTTTACATCTATAATAATGACTACTGAAAAACATAAAATAATAGCCATGACATTTAAAACAAAACATGCTGAAAATATTTAAGGTAGGACACACTCTTAGGTCTTTAAGTTTGCTTTTGCAGTCGCAAAAGGCGAGTTGTAAGAGCACTCTTGACAGTGATCACTGTGTCTATTTGCTAATTTCAATGGGTAATTCATTCCACGTTGATAGACCCTGGTATGCAAAAGAACATAGTCCATATGACTTCGTTTTCAGAGTGGGAATAATGAGTATACGATTGTCAGTAGAGGAGCATAAGTATATTCCTCGTGTGTACACATGAGTGAAGCCGGATAATTATGCTGGACTGGTATGTCAGTGAAACGTTGCACCGACAACACATTTATGTTTGATTCTGGATCGAATGGATAATCAGTGTAGGGTACAGAGAAGTGGGGAGGTCCAGACATAATCGAGATCCAATATTCTAGTCTTGCAAGTACTAAGGAAGTTAGTGGAATGTGAGAGAACTGTCCAGAGTAACACCTAAGTTTAGTGCTTATTGTATACATTTAATGCTGGTGTTCCTAATATTTATTGTTTGATGTAAATGATGTGAATGAGAAGATCTTTGTGTTGTGATCAGAATGTCATATGTTTTATCATCATTCATCTCCAGCTTGCTACATGGCATCCATGATTTCACATCGGAAATGCACATCTCTACTCCTTGGATAGTAGAATCAATTTCAGTTGTGGGACTAGACTTGTATTTTTGGGTGTCATCAGCATGCAATTCGTGATGATCTGTAACACATGAGAGCGACTCAGTGTATATAAAAACATAAATAGGTCAAATAAATTACTGAGCTGGAATGTATTTTATTTGCAGATGCAATTAAGTTCACTAAGTAGGACGTGATCCACTGTAAGGCTGTATTGTGAATGACAAATATAAGCTAGAGACGGTGAACTAATATATCATGGTATATTGTGTCACATGCTGAAGACCAGTCAAGGAGGTTGAAGACTGTAATCTTTCCGCATTCAAAGCAGAGAGAATGTCATTAAATACTTTCAGTAAGAGTAGTTTCAGTATTGTAGCAATATGCAGACTACATTAAAAAAAAGACTAAATTCAAATGAAATACGAGTTCGATTTAAACAACTTTTTCTAAGATTTTTTTATATATAAAAGGGCGATTATAAACTGGTCGGTAGTTCCTTAAATAGTCATGTACAAGTGATGGTTTCTTCAGCGGAGTCTTTACGATGGCAGTTTTGAAAAATGATTCGAATTCCCCAGATGAGAGAGATATTAATAACATCAGTTAGTGAAGTCAATATATATACACACAAACAACACACACACACACATATATATATATATATATATATATATATATATATATATATATATAGAGAGAGAGAGAGAGAGAGAGAGAGAGAGAGAGAGAGAGAGAGAGAGAGAGAGAGAGAGAACTGTTACTTCATATGTTTGGGATCTATGACAATTTAGCATTGTTACTTCAGTAAAATTCCATTAAAAAGACAAGAAACAATACCTTATTTATTCTGACGGCCAGTCCAATATTGATTTCAAAACGTGAATATAACAGGTGATATCGTTCTCAAAATTGAACTTAGTTACATACTAAATAAAAGCGCAGTCTGGTTGAGTTCAAAATTGTAACAGTTTAAGAATTATCAGCAAAACGTCTGGAAAGAAATCTAGAAATGAAACAACAGAAAAATCAAAAAGCATTAGATTTGAAATGTACAAAGAAAACGACGACAAAATTACATTACTAACACCTTACATTTACAACATGTATCCCATATAAGCACAGTGCGTCATGATCGTATGCAGATGACAAGTGATACGCAGTTGACAGCTTCAATCTGTATCTGCAAAGAAGATATTCGTCACGAAGGAACCTTGACACGGATGCTAGGACAGATCCTGAAGTAATATACAGCGCACATCAGAAAATGTTTTGGTTCTAAAAAAATGCAAAGATGTAATATTTTCAATTCACGATGATGATACATCCTTAGATAACAAAGATTGGACCCCCTTCCCCTGTTCTGTAACCTCTACTGACTACACATCTGACCCATAATCAAACACAAACTCTGTTCACTATTCTACATGTCGTTGTCAGACTCCAATCCAGTAGTAGGGCAGGTTTACCAACCATTGTTTGATAGGTCTCCGTTTGTCAAAACCAAGCTTATTTTACATGTCGAAATAATTTTCTTTTACATGTAAAAATGTTTTAAAAAAATTACACAACGCGCGCGTCGCGCACTAATCGGTCGCTATGTTTAAACCAACTATATAACAAGTCCAAATGTCAGTAATTTCCATTAAAAATAACATAAATAAATATGGATTTATATTGTGTAAAATGTAGAACTCGTACGCCAACAAAAAAAAACCGAGATGCAATCACTGGTACAGTGTGGTAAAATATTTTTTAGATTAGTCAGTAAAAGAACGAAGGTGATATCGCCGCCAAGTTAACAAAAGTTCCTGGTGCTCTATGGAAGAAATATCCATGGAAAAACGTTTTCCATGGTATAATAACTGCGATCCTGGAACTCGACTCTATATCCGACTTCATTATCAAGATCAACACAAATCAGCTGAATATGCTGTAAATGATATTGACAAAGCTTGTCACGCTCATAATGTCGTATACGAAATTAAGGTTCTTCAACTAAGACATATTTCTGATTAAAAAATTAGGTCACGTTTTAAATTATATCACCGATAAAATGTTTAAAGAAAAATTAGCTTCCTGATTAATACAATCTGTAATGAAAGGTAAACCAGTATTTGGTGTTGATAATTAATATTAATATGAAATCGATTTATTATACCCTGAATAGATACTGGAGAGGTAACAGCATCAGTAAACTTGCCCGCGCTGCAAAGGTAGCAAATATAACCGCAAAGGATGGGTTATCTCGACAAGCAATATGGCAAATTTATTTACAACCTCCTAAGAAGATTAAATTTGCGTCTTTTGATGTTAGTGTCCCTAATGAAGTTCATCAGGCTAATATATTATTTGTTCCGCATGATATTGTCAAAAATATATTACTACAAGTTCGCTTTAACAGTCGTTGATATCGCGAGTAGATATAAGGAAACAGAACCGTTATCGACTAAGACTTCAGCTGGAGTTTCCTCCGCTTCTGAACGAATATATCGACGAGGACCTCTACGATGGCCAAATGTATTGCAGATTGATCCCGGTAAAGAATTTCAAGGCGAGGTATCATCAACGATAAAACAACATAAAACCGCTATCAGACGAGGACATACTACCATTCATCGTGATCAAGGAATTGTCGAGCGGTTGAATCGAACACTTGCAGGCCGGTTATTTGGATATCAATACGCGAGATAATTCATCGAAGATAAACGATCACGATCATGGGTTGTAAGATTACCCGGTGTGATAACCGCGCTCAAGAATAAAATTAATCAAATTAACAATATGAAACCTGTTATCGCGATCACAAAAAAATATGTAAATGTACCCAAGCGCAGCTGATGTTAAGTAACGTCACAGTGAGGTATTTATATGAATCTGGTGAGCTTGAATGTGAGAGAAAAAGATTACCCGATCCTATCTGGAGTGTAACCGCGCATAATATGTCCAGCGTCACATCTAAAAATAGACCAGCAATCTATAGATTAGATTCAAGTGCTCCTCAACGTGGATGTACACGTGAACAATTACAAGTAATCCCGGATGATACTCAATTACCACCGCGAGATCTTATCTAATGTCATTAAATTTTATGACAATTCTTCAAAGTTGATTTAATCTTCTGACTCGAGGTACTGCTAAATAAACTAAATTTGACCACTCGATGAAATCATCTATGATCCAAACTATTGTATCAGAGATTGTCAATCCTTGAGATGAATGTACTGTCATTAAGTGACCTAACCTCCATGGAGATTGGTCAGCACTAAATACATCTTCCACAGCGTTAATATCAACTAGTATAATATCATTGAATACTAGATTTTGTCTCTCGGATGTACCCGGGATATAAGTGTCTACATTTTGTCGTCGTGTATCAATAGGTCTAAAACACAACGGAACTGGATCCATCGAAAATAATTCTTGATGTGATTAAAATAATTTTACTTCAAGTGCATCTCCGATTTTTTTCTAGTCTCGATTATCAAATCGGTTGGTTTCCACGTTTCCCAAAAATATTCGATGGCAGTTTCAAGAATTGTTCTACGTGTTTTACCTTGTATGTTGTCTGGTCATAACCGTATCGATATTTTCAACTAGGTCGAGCACGCGGAATTGTTCAACGTTGCCTTGACTAACATCACTTATCAGTTCCCGAGCCCATATTTTATACAATCGTTAAAATCCGATATGATACTCGTTGTCAACCTCAATAGGTCTTTTAACACCGTGCAACACATTGATTTTTCCTGGGTACATACGATCATAGTAACATGATTCCGTCGAAGTTGATCTAATTGATGTTGTGTCAGTAGAAAACACTCGTCACCGATTTCATCGATCACTATATTACAACCTTCCTTGATATATTTTTGAAAATGTATCCCCGATCGCATCTTCGAGCTTTTATTCATCAACAACAAATATCATTACGTGATGATACATTATGTATATGATATTAACATTTTAATTCTCGCGAAAATCTTACGATTTCACATCATGAGTAATCTGCATTTGCTCCTTTGCTAAATCGATCAGGTTAGAATTTTGATCGACGAGTTTAAAAATGATTTTTATATTTAAGGATTATTACATTCTAAATATACTGGATTTATTGATACCTGCACTATCAGACTTCCAGGAGGTACCAGAGGAGTAAAAGTATAGAGAATATACCCTTGCTATGCTTCATTTGATAATTTTGTATTCGCGCTATAAGTCCTATCGATATCACATGACAGATTTACCGCGATCACCGAGATTATATCAGCGTTACTCGGTGAGACGTGTCTACCAGTTTCGTCTGGGTTGTTGTTGTATCTGAGAATATTTGGCGATAGTAATTATATCTTTCCACGCGTCGAGTATCGAAAGAAAAAATGTATCGATGATATCGTAAACAGACTTTTTTAAAAACATTTTGTTTATATATCCAGGAAATAAAAATTGAAGTAAATCAGCTTCTGTTAATGAGTATTTCTCTAGAACATTTTGTCTCACAACTTCTTCAGTATTAATTACCGCTTGAAATAGTCGACGATGAAAATATCCTGATTCAGATTCAATATTATTTAATATCTCAATGCGCTTGATGATTTCATCACGTGAATTTGTTATATCAGAAAGATATTTTTGAAAACTTTGTCGTAGTTTTTGTAGTTGTTTTTATGTTCTAGATCAACGTCTTCAAAAGTTAACTTAATATTATTAGGAGAAAATGAATATATGAAAAATCTTCCTTTTCCCCCCCTCTCTACTAAATGTCTATAGGTGAATATCTTCTTCGAAAAATTAAATTTCTTCTCGAATAAGAGTTCTTATATGGTCTTTATTTTTTATAAATATTTTTTCAATATCGTGGTATGATTGTTTATCCGTAGTATAATCAGTCGCTTCAGGTTTAACAGGCCGAGGTTTTTCAACTAGTGGTGTTTTCCCGTAAGGTGATTTTTCAGGCCAATCTAATATAATAGTTCTGATCGAAGAGTTATATATATCCACATAGTACGCATGATAATTTATCTCGATTGCGGTTGACAACGATGATTCACGAGCTGTTAATTCGATCTTAGATTCTACTCCTATGAGAGATTTTATTTTGCGATTGATTTTTTTGGTGATTTGTTCGATTTGATAGCTCCCTTTGTGAATGTATATAGTTTGCCATCAGGAGTACCATCAGGTTTATCCTTATTCGCAAACACGAACGTATTATTAGGTGGTTTACCAGCGAATGATGCCGACCGAATATTTGGCGAGCTAGAATACACCCGTAATTGAATAAGTGCTATCTCGCTTACTGGAATCGGATTTGGAAAATCTACAATGCATTTTGGACACTTTGAGGTTATTGATATCATGGTTGTTCTCGCCGGGGTTGTATTTGTGACTATCCGCTGAAGTAATTATTGTGGCGTTGTCAATGACATTGTTATCGGTATTATGTTTATCTAATTTTGACATCGCAGTATCATAAATATTAACCAACGCGGAGAATTCATCATCGGATATTATCGTGTCACCGAAGCTTGACGATATCATCGCTGATATCTGCGAGTACGCGGTTGATGCTGTGTGAAAATTTTAACCATTTAATCATGTAATTTACGTTGACTACACGATAATATTATTTTGTGATGGTACCGAAAACTCCTGTGGTCACTGCTGCCGTGGAAATACAAATAGTAACAACTACACGAGCGATCATCGTTATCGACGATAATAATACACCGTTTCCAGCGATAACACCTGAAACCGAATACACAATTATATCATGCGGGTAATACGCCTGCGATATTTTTTAAACTTTATTTGATAGTCATCAACATAATTTTTTAGTCTAGTTTCTAACTCGCGGGCTTGATCATATCGATACTGCTGGGTTGTCATTTTATACATTATTAACTTAAATCAATTTAAACTTCTGCTTAGTATGTTATTGGTGCTCGAGTTAAATTACCAGTGGCAAGAGTTAATGTAAATATTTCAGTGGATCCTTTATCAATAATATCACTTGCAGTATTAATCCTGGTGTATGAACTTGATCACACATTAAATTGTATTGCTGAAAGTATTCTTAATCCATATATAACTCTGACTGTTGCGGTAATTTTAATATCATTATTTTGAGTCGTGCAATCAAGAGATCCATGATAAGTCGAATACACGTTATTGATATGTTTTTTATGAGGGATTTTAACCTTATCGAGTAGAGTAACGATAGCAGGAATATCAGCGAAGATATCACCATGAGTTTTTTTTTAATGTTGACTGTTGTTTTATTACCATTTATATCATTTTATGCTATTGTGATTATATCTGAAAAGGATATGTGATCTCTGACAACACCTAATCGTTAAATTGTTTAATTGTTTGAATATTAATATCAGAGAGTTTTAAGGAAATCGGTAATTTTCTAAAGAAATTATAAAGAGTTTCATCAGTTTCTTCGAAGATGTCCAAATTGCTGTTTTACATGCTCATCATAATCAGACATTAACTGTTAATTTATCATCGGCGGTTTTGTAATTATCATCGACGTACTTGTGTTGTTGTCGCGTCGTTGTCCGATATTGTAATACCAAGCGTGGTTATTTTTTTTTAATTCATGTCGAGTTCATCTGTTAATGTGTCAATGTATTTTTTTACTCGGTTGTTAGTATTATCTAACACGGTTGAAAAAAGATCACCTTGTAGTTTAACTAACATATCCTTTAAGGAAACACTACTTGCTTTTAATTTACCCTGTCGATCTTGAAATACAATGATTTCATCCTCCGATACATCAACCAGGTTAAATGTTTTAGATAATGCATCGTTGATCAGTTTTGTTACAACCTGAATTGAAGCACCTTCAGTTTGTTTCCTCGTGAGAGAGATCTTCCCCAAATTTATACGATTATACATTTAAGATCTCTTTAAAAAGTTATCACTGGTATATTCGTGTACGGTTATGTGAGGTGGTTTGGTTGATGTTGATATCGCGATGAGAACATTAATAACGTCTTGACAGCATCTCTGAGAATCGGTCATCGTTTTTGTTGGCAACGTTGAATACCAAATCGGGATCTTGGGAGTTAATCTCGATATATATTTTAGAAATTCTTCAGGTGATGCTGACCCATAAGAGTCAAAATAAATAATTTCACGCAGGTCAATCGCGTACGCGACCCAATGAGTTCCAGTTCCTGTGTTATTATTCGAGATTAGTAATACCGGTTTCTGTATATGATGGTTGAATTGGTAATTGATCTGTCATAAAAACACCTCTGAACTTTTTTATATTGTGAGTTTTCGTAGCTTCGATTAAATCAAAATTTGACATCGGGAAAACACCTAACTCGGGTACGTTCCTGGTAGTTTCAGGTCATTTCCTAGATAGGTTCCTGTTATTCTCAGACTCTTTCCCTTTCTATAACTCCTTCATGTAGTCTTTTTAGTGCCATACCAGCAGCAGTCCCAACAGCACCCAATGCAGCAGCCTTTGCAACAGCAGGGACAGCACTAGCAATCAATGCTGGTAACGCGGCTAACAACGGGAATATTAAACATGATTTAACAATATTTTTGACCGCGGAGAGGGGCACGTTCAATTTGAACACCAATGTTCGCTTTCAACACTTTATTAATATGGTTAACTTGAGTTTTAGTCAACGATAGGTTATTCGGTCCACCGTTAGCAATCTGATCTCGCTTCAAGGTTATTTTTGCTCCACACGTACTCGTGTCTTTTGATTGTAAATTTTTCACCTGACCTTGAGTCAACGTGACATTAACATTATTTTATTATTTAATACGAGACTGATTTAATTGTCAACATGGTCTACATGGTCTCTACTGGTGCGTCAACGACTTTCATTATTCCACCAACACATTTGTGCAGCATTGATTTATCGCTGAGAATGACAGCAATTGCTCTAAAACCATCAACTGGGGCAACACCTGCATGAGTAAGAAAATTTATCTCAACGACAGATTGCCAATATAGATCTAAGTGTTCCAGTGAAAAGTAATAAACTGGATATAATGTTGAAAATTCACGCTGAGATATTAACAAACCAGTATCAATATTTAAGTCACGGCGTAGGAAGGTCATCAAAAACGATAATACGCTCGTGCAACGTGATTATGTTCAAAACTACATTACTATATCCTCAGAGGGATCTTGATATCTGTTTATTCTCAAAGAAACCTATGAAATATTCATCGGGTCAAATACCATTGGGTTTCTCCCCTGGTTGCCTATTCTCACATTATCTTGAAACGCGACGAAAACGTGTCTCGGAGCTGACAATCTATATTGTGATGCTATCTGCCATGTGAATGATCCTGTATCATGACCAGCGGAACTACTTGCAGTCATCGAGGAACATGATAACAGTGATTTACCACCTAATTCCAAAAAATAGATTAATCGTTGTTCTTGAGTAATTGACGGAGTCAATATAGTCATCTACAGTGAGAATGCGATAGTCGTGCGCGATATTCCCAATTCATCAATATATATAGATTGGTCCCTCCTTCATCATTCACGCGTGGGAGGGAACGTGTTCAGAATCCACCACTTGCTGAATCAATGAAGATTGTGTTACCTCCCTTTGACATCAAGCGGTGGCTGATAAAGAACTTTGTCAAGGCCATGGACAAAAGAACGCGCAGCTTTCATATAGCATGTATCTCTGTCTGAAATTCCCAAGGTAAAGTGAAGCTAAGATACAGGAAGGTTTCTTTGTTCGTACTCATATTCTTGAACTGTTTCGATATGCATCGTTTAGCCATGCACTGCGTGGCAAGATAGAGAGCCTTGCATTTAGTTGCAACACATTCTATCAGAATCAATAACGGCAGACAAGCACAGGAAGTTGATGGGAAACCTCATCAATTGATACAAAATCCTTGTTTGCAACATGTCAGTAAAGATAAATTGCTGGCACTCACATCTAGATTTGTTTCCACCGAACTGCGAAGCACTAAGTGACAAGCACGGTGAGTCATTTTAACCATGGCATAGCATCAATTTCGGGACGTTGTTTCGTTTGATAATAAATTGTATTTTAAAAAAACCACATGAAAACTTATAGTTTTACACTTTATGATTACAAGTCGATCGACACATTATAAACCGGCGAAGATGTATGATCTTAAAATCTTTGAAACAGTAGCGAATCAGTTTAGTAATTATCATATCCGATTTCAGCACATCAAACATCTTAATAAATAGAATATTTTACATCTAACAATTGTAGATCAGTGCTACCACAAGCCTGATTGATGACTAAAATTTTGTACACAATATATATATATATATATATATATATATATATATATATATATATATATATATATATATAATTTAGTAACAAAATATGTGTAATGATATAGATATATAGTTAGCCTGATATATGTATATAGCGTTTTACTGAAGAGGTCAAATAACCTGCAAACATATTTAAAGAACAAAACCATATATATTAACACTTAACATAGTTTAGAGGGTTATCAAGCCTCCGTTTATAACAGTTTGAAATCTTAGGAAGTATATATAGACGTTATGAAGATGAAAATAACCTGTAATTCCTTTTTTAAAGAACACAACCGAATATATATAAACATTGAACACATTTCAATCGTTTCTCAAGCAGCATTGTATAATACGATTTTGAAACGTTGGGAGGCTTGAAACATCGTTTGTTAATATTGCTATGTTAATGCAAGAACACTCTAAACGTATATTGTCAACAAAAGGGCTAGACATAAAAGAAAATAAAACAATCGCAGGAAAGTAAGGAACTTAATCTGTCTTATTATTATATATTTCTCGAAGCAGGTTAAATTGTACAGTTCGAAATCTTTGTGTGAAATAATTTGTTCCGTTCATTGCTGAGCAACTCTTCGAGCAAAGCAAAGTCTACCACACTCATGGTTTAATCGTTGCATGTTTCTTCTGCAAAATTAAGTACTGCTCTTTGTCGAAAAAAAAATATTTTGTTTCAGAGTGCAACATTGTGTATCGCAGCCACATAATACGTTATCAGTCAGGACATATGATCTAGTAGTGTGTGTGTGTGTGTGTGTGTGTGTGTGTGTGTGTGTGTGTGTGTGTGTGTGTGTGTGTGTGTGTGTTTTGTGCAGGAAACACTTCTTGCACAGAAAAACAACATTAATGTTTAGAACCACATTACTTGTATAAAGCATGTCTATTAGTAACGTTCTATATCGTTCTGCAATTGTTAGCATTTTTATACAACATGTTGAACAAAACTTTGTATCATTTTAAAACTTTACGATTTGGCCAGCACACTTTTATGTGACCAGTTATGCTTTGTTTGACGTTTTGTTATTTCTTTTATTATAATTATTGAAACATATATATATATATATATATATATATATATATATATATATATATATATATATATATATATATATATATATATATATATATATATATATACAGTGTAAAGGAAATAAACAAAGTGAAATATGATACATATATTATCAAAATCAGTGTATTTAATGTGAAGTTGAAAGATAGAAACAACCCTGTATGGGAATTAATTAAAACACTTCAAAGATGAATTCTAAAATTATAATCTACATATAAAAAGGTTTGCTATGAGGGTGAGACAATAACAAACAATTGGAGATTCGGTTGCAAACATTATAAATGTGCTAGATTTCTCATTTACATTAAATAATCATTGAAACAAGACTTTTAGCTGAATTCGTTCATTTCTTTATTCAATGCACAAAGTACTATGTTGCCGTTAGATAAAATACAAAATTATCTACACATCGTTCGGCTATGTTTTAATTCGATCGTCCTTTAAGTTCTTCTATGAGTGTGTGCAAGTAAACTAAACTTATGAAACAATTTATTTCAATCTAAACTTAAAACACTCTATATGTAGAAGAAATGTTTGTAGTCTTGTGGACCTTATTTTTAATTATGCTCCCAGTCTGCTATACCCTTTTTCTTTAGATTATAACTGGATAAACGTAACCAAAATTCAGTTTCTACATGTTATTCTTACTTCCAGAGCAACGCTCGCGGGGTTCTACGTTCAAATTGATATCACATTGACATGAATCTAATAACACTATACTCAACTCAAGAGAAACACTTGCATTAAAAGTAGTAATCAGCATCAAGTTGCTAATGACCAGACATACATTTGTCTCCCAAAGATTTTCAGTTTATCCGCATTAACTTCTTGTTATATTATATGATACAAATCTAAAAGTAAATATTCGTATGGTATATATATATATATATATATATATATATATATATATATATATATATATATATATATATATATATATATATATATATATATATATATATATATATTGGGTGCTAGTACGTCTGTATTAGCACACATTGCCTAATTCGGATATTTTGTTGAACGTTATCATTTTTGATAGTTTCATCGTGCATTATCCAGTTTTAACGAATACATGAGCTGTAGCAATTGAAAAGTTCTATTATATCCTGTTTTTTATTCATCTCTTTTCGACAATTTAAAGAATTTATCGGAGATCCATCTTCCTTATGTGCATGTGTTGGTGCACACACCAACCGAAGACTTTACCGATAACTTCTAAAGCAGCAACAACATTATCAACATCTAAAATCTTTCTCATCGGAACATATTTTGAAAAATTACCGTCGTCAAAAACAGCATTAAACTGTACCAGATTGGGTTTTGAAATTATTTTTTGAATTATTCCACTGAAACATTATATATGTACGCCTACAAGTAATGTAATATATAATGTATGCTACAAAACATGAATTAACCATTGCGCACAAATTATTTGGAACATGTTGAATATAGCAGCTAAATCATGTTATTGCTTATACAATTTAAGACCAGCACAATATTATAGACCGTTTTCTTAATCACAAGGTTGAATTAACTCTTTATGGTCGAGCAATTCCTGCTAAAAACGACTATATATTCAATGTGTAGTAATTGAAAATATGTAATGATTTTGTCGACTCAGATGTAAGAAACTTTGTCACGTCAAACGCTGGTGGTAATTATTTAAAAAGGAACCAGTCCATATAAAATATAAAATCATTTACTGAAAATGTAGCAGTTGTTCATTATTGTGAAAGAAATCAAGATATATATATATACATATATATATATATATATATATATATATATATATATATATATATATATATATATATATATACATTATGTATATAGAGTTATACCCCAGATAGAATTGAACCTGCTATCCCTACATTCTACAGAAGAAGGCTTGATATTAGTAGGTATAATTAATGTTTAATACAAATAATACTCTCATACAGGTTAGACATTTTTAATTCGTACTTCACGGCGATTTGAATCCGGGTCCTAGGGTAAACGGTACCCATTGCCTTAAGTACGCAAACGAGCTTATATTCCATCACGACTTAGCACAGTTCACAAATTGAAGCTTTGTAGTTAGTGTTATAATGCGCTCATGCGTAGTAGACACAGAAACGTCATTCAATATTTTCAGAAGGGGATGGGGGAAAGGTTTGACGGGCTTGTTAATTTTCGCATATAGGCTGCATCAATTTTGCAGCCCATGCAAATTTGGCAAGTCCCTCCATGACGTCACTGAGGACACAAACTTACATAATGATCCAATAATTAATTCGCATATACATGTATCTGCAAAAGCATTCTGATTCCAATGAATGATCAAGGTATATAGAGTTCGAATTAAACATTTGACCGATTGAACATCAATTAAATGCAATCTAATTATTGGTCCGTTTGTCATTTAATCAATCTATCCTTTTTCCTGTATGTAACATTTTTACAATCCATCAATACTTTTGTTTTAAATATGTTATTCATGTCTAAGGCATATCTATCCCAATGCAACGACAATGAGGAACATTTATGATATAATGTATCATATACAGTTAACGAATTCATGCATAATGCTATATTAACAACTTCTTTTTAGCCTTTCCAACAATTTTAATTTACCTACCTACCTACCTACATACCTACCTACCTACCTACCTACATACTTACCTACCTACCTACTTACCTACCTACATACCTACCTACCTATCTACCTACATACATACATACATACATACATACATACATACATACATACATACATACATACATACATACATACATACATACATACATACATACAGCGTATGTATGTATGTACATATACTTGTACGCACACATGTGCGCATGTTCCTGGAAAGCGAAGATATTAAGCCAAAAAAAGGCAATATCATTGGGTAACATTTCTAAAATTACGGTTTCACTTAATTCTTAATTTCAACAAATATGACAAAAAACGTTCTCATAAACTTCGATACAGTCATTTACAAAGCTCAAATTATGAATATGAGTACGCTAATTTAAAGCTGCTTTCATGGTATAATTGGTGAATGACACCTCTGACATAACACTAGCAGTATTAGGTGCGAGCTGTAGAAAGCATTAACACCCCTTCTTGGAATTCAGTACTCTCCAGGGACGGCGGTACATATATTCAGTGTCCTGTCTTTATTTCCATTCAGTCTAAAGTACTTTTTCACTTATAACGTACTGATAACCGTTCGATTTGCAGAAAAGTAGAATGTTCCTTCTGGCTTTTGTCACCAAAAGCATTGTATCGATTACATAATCTAGCTATTTCTGGAGTGTGTCGATTCTTTATGGACGTAGGTCGTAGACCAGCCAGTCATAATCTAGACAGACATGATTTTGTAACATATGTGGTACCTACAAAAGATACTGATGAGATGATCAGGTTATAAACCAATCATCAGTGTGACCACCCAGATTTATAAGATAATCATTAATTTTATACGTATTTAAGTCACGAAAACCGTTTTTGTAAGCATCACAAAGAAAATAGATGCATACTTTAATTTATTAATAAATGCAAACATACATATATAAATACATACGTTCGATTGATCAAATAGTCGAGTCTGAATGATCCCTTAGTTTGAGACCTTTTGGATCATTATGTAAGTAGGAGTTTTATACCTATTAAACATCCAGTTCCTATTGATAATTCCAGCATATCTTCATAAGCTTATATATTTTATTAGTATTACATACATTCTTTTAAATAAAAAAATTTAAAATTTACTGAGATATAATAATCAATTGAAATGATGTCTCTAGTAGAAAGAAGAAAGCAAGATAAACAAGAGATACATCTGTGGGTATGTACATGTACATATAAGATTTACACTTGCCTCTTATTTATGAAGGTTTAAAATTAATAACATTTTCCGTAACACAAATCAAGGAAACAATTACAAACTAAAAGTGGAAATGGGCATGTATCATTTAAATCAAACGTTAAAGAATAAACAGTTATTAATATAATTTGTCTTTAAAAACCAATAAACTTTGTGTACTAAAAAATATATAGATAAATGTGTGCTTCAGACCCATTTACTATAGTAGCAGACACATTTTATGCACTACGTTTCATGTTATAATATAAAATGTAACATTCAAAAGATGTCAAAAAAGGCTTGGGGATTCTCTTTAAAGCATGATATTTCCAAACAAATTCGGCAAGGTTTTCTTTATAAAAAAAACATACATGCTACCGAAAGCGAAACATAGCTGATGTTCCTATAAATTCTTTACCTTTAACAATTGATGCAGATTATTATCTTTGACAAATGTATAAATCTACATACTTGAATTATAGATTTAAATTTTGTATTAGAGCTCAAATACAATTGAGAGTTTGTAACGCTTGTTAATGATTTGAATTGTTACAGAAGCTCTAAGGTTACATAACATATATTTGCATCTTCGGCGGCATTGTGCATCGTACCATTTTTTTCAATATTTAATTTCAGAGTTTAACCATTCAAGATTTGTAGATAGAGCAATTTAACAACCAGTAATAATAATAGGTGACATTTCAGACGTAATTCACGATTTAGAACGGAAACATAATTCTCACATTTTGAAAATTCTTCCCTGAAACGTTTATTAACAAGTTTGAAGAAATTTAGTTTTTGATCTTTTTCCCCTTTGCTTTAATATTAAATAATTTTTAACAATATAAGTGCTTTTAGAAATGTAGATAATCCTAGTACCATGCAAACAATACATTTTCTAATGAACTAATCACATGCGAAAATTAATCACTTCAAAGGTGAAGAAATCTACTGTTTATTTTTTAAATCAATTTAGATGGTCTTTTAGTTCTTGAATCAAACATGTACTTGAAAACGTTCCCTCCGAGTTCACAGTTTATATTATTTGGAGTATATAACGCTTAAAGTCACGTAATCGAGCTCGTGTGTACGTTTGAAAATATGCATGCTCAGTAGAATCAGGACAGAAAAGATCAGGTTTGCTGTGGCTGAAATCCTGTAGGGGAATGGCTAGCGTATTTAGCATAACTATTCATGTTTCTTAATTGAAATCATTTTACATCAATTTTGTAGATGCAGCTTGATTATTTAAAACAGTGGGATAATCCTTATTTTGCTCAATCCTGAAGTGTACGCAGCCTACATTCTCTCTTTCATCCAACGTACGCCGTTTGCAAAAGAGATCTATAAAACAACTCCTGAAATTTCCTCCGAATATTAAATAAATAAGTATGTTAATAGAAAAACTCAGATAGTACAATAGATGAAATACGCTCTGAAATACGCTGTCCAATGCGGGGGATATGTCACTCCCCCTCATGTAAGTATTTATAAGTATCCGTGCACGAATGACATGGCTTGGAAAATTGAGTGTGAAAAATATCACAGTTAGCGCAAAGAGCATTTTGGTCACCTTGCATTGGGCGCCGTTAGCTGAACTCCTCTGTCTGCATCTGAATGACTTTTGTTTCTTTCTCATGTGCAAGGATTTGATTAAACGATAAGTTATGGTGAGGGTAAAACCAGAGATGAGAATGGTTGGTAACACTAAGGTGAGCAGTGAATCAGTTAGCACAAGCGCCTGTGTGACTTGAGCAAATTCTGGATTTGAGGTGCAGTTGGTCTTCACGATCCAAAATGGTAGATGATATAACGCTAAGGCTCCAACACAGAACGCCCCAATTAGAAATTTCGCCTTCGTCGTCGTGCAAAAGAGTGTTACCTTAAATGGGTGGCTAATGCGAATATAATTCTCGATCGTTACCATCACAACCAGCCACACAGAAATAGAACCGAAAAAATAGGTGAAGAAGATGCACATATGGCAAAGTACGTTTATCGTCATTATGTTAATATGAAATATTTTGCTGATCCAGACTGACGAAAGGACAAAAAGAAATCCGTTGTCGGATACCGACCTCGCTGCCAGGTACAGATTACATGACGTCGTTCGTAGCTGTTTCTTAAGAAATACGATCATTGCAAAGCTATTTCCAAAAAGTCCGAAAATACATACCAGGGGATAACAATATGTCTCAATTTGGTATGCCATCGATTTAGCTCCGACGTCATTCTCTAAAGATACGTTTGTCACTATAGGTGTCATATTCGTAGTGTCCTGGAGAAAATCGACCCATAACGTAATGTCAGTATGATTGGCCATCGTAATCTGAAACGAAATTTTCAAACTACAGTTATAATTTGATCTATAAAAATAACTTATATAATTTACTCCTCTTTACCCTGCCTTATAATAAAAAATACAACGTAAGTATAAGAAAGATAAATATTTCATTCATACAACTGTTTCTAATAAAATATGAAATACATTATAATGATGTAATATTGATTCTGAACTTCTCATACATATTTGACATGGAGGAAAATATTATATGTACATAACGTTTGGAAGCGATTTAAACATGTTAACACCATTATCTTGTGTTAAGAAATATATTATTACAAGCCAGGGGTCTTTACTTGATCAAACGGTTGTCAAACTCTAACAAGCTTCCCGCTCTAATTCACAAATTGACCCCAAATGTCCAAATATTTCCATACAACTTAAGTTGTAAATTAGAAGGCCCGACGTGTCCGTTCAATATATCAATTTTACTCTAATATATGCAAGGCCACATGTCTCTAGCCTGCCCAACATCAATAAATCACACATCGGTATGGTTTCTCTTCTTCAGTTTTCCGTACCGGCAGCAGTTCGCGCCGTAGTAACTATATAACTATCCCCTAAACAGGTAACTAGTTTAACTCCGCCCCCTTAGGCCAATCACCTATTTGCTTTCCAGGCTTAGGTCGCCATATAACTGCACCACATGTGCCACCCTGGCAGCACAAAAGATATATGCTGAGTCAAGTCGTATTTATTTATACAAATATCCGGCAACTGAAGTCACACCAGCAATGTAGACCACTAGATGTTAATATGGACTACCTTAGGTGAGGGATATTCATTCGGCTTTGACCTGAATTCACTACTAGTCAACCATGGCATCACGGACACTCTATAACACTTTACTGCGTAAGGTCTCCTCCTAGTAGTTGCTAATTTTTTAGGACTAATGATATTCTCATTATTGACTCAAGTAATCACAGAAACCTAACGATTTCTTAAAAGGGTGCGCTATCAAATTCACATACTCCAAATTTATTACAATATATTGATTTTACGACCTATAGATTCTGGATCCTGAAATATAATCGCTACTCCTTTCCTGTGCCACATGAATCAATAGTTTCCTACAATTAAATTAACAAGTCACGGTGTTTAATTTCCATATTTATTATAAAAACAAAATATATAATTTACAAGTTGAACCCATTCGCGGTCAAATGTTAGTTACAGAGACACTTTCAATACGAAATCTAATGGATGTATTTCTTGAGGATTAATTGATCAGCGAATGATTAACATGAAACTATTATGACTGCGAAGGAATATATATATATATATATATATATATATATATATATATATATATATATATATATATATATATATATATATATATATATATATCTTTTCTTTGTATACTCACATTTCCAATGTCATTTCTCTCTCTAATCAATTCACTCACTAACTCTTTAATCATCTTTCAACCATATACACATTATTTTACTCAGTAGTCTAGTCATCTTATTCAAGACTACTCATCCACGTCCGATTGTTCAGTCTCCGAAACATGCTCTTTCATTCAATCATCGGCCATTTCCAGGTATGCTCTGATTCATACTTTTTTTTCGTTCATTTTACCATTTCTTTCATTGAATTATTTGTAATTTATACTCTTGGTAAATCTATACCTATTTGTTTACAAAACTGGCTTAGCTACAGTAAGATTTTTCAAGAGGTGCATACGAGTTATTACAAATGGAGTTTATTGGGGTTTAACGTTCACTGTATCAATGTTGACGGCAGCCAAATCCACAGCATGTACAGTACCACCATCGGTGATCTTATTATGGACGTTTTCATTTTGAATACTTATAATACGTTACATGACAAACATCAACAGTCTAGTGCAGCAATTCAATACCTGAAAGAACGAATTGGAAATAATTGATCCTTGGCGAAATTCCAATCAAGACTTAAAGATGTATACCTGAAGGCAAATATCTCCTTTGAAACAAAGTATATACGACTACATTCTTGCATCGGATGACATTCATATGAATACGGCTGAGGCGTGTATCTTTCCAAGGTATAAGACTGATCATTAAAATATTGTTTTGAGTGTGGCCAACGTGTCCAAATGGAAAAAGATATTGACAGTTTAATGCCCCACTGTTCAGGATCATTCAATAAAATGATGTGGTAAAAAGTGTATAACTTACAATGCAAACAAATAGCATGTGGGGGGATGAGTATGAATCTCCCCATGTTTCCTTTGACTGTAATGATCAAATGTTCTTTGAAATATTGTTCATGAAAATAAGATCTAAACATATATGTTACTATGATAGGAGCATAAAAGAAAAACGGGTAAAAATAAAGAACATTGAGCAGGAAATAACAGAAAATCAGAAAGAATGTCGAATAATATAGATGGGGAAATTCTGTAACTTCTAGACCGAATGAAATCACAATTAGTGGAATCTGAAACATACATATAAGGTGTTATATTAAGATCTATAGCTAGATTGTACGAATTTGGGGGGAAAACACAAAGTACTTTCTAAATCTTGAAACAAGAAATACCATCAATACAATAATACGAGAATTTTTTTTATATGATATGACAACGATATCTCACCAAATAAATATTTTAGAAGCCCACACACAATTTTATATTTAATTGTACAAAACGTAGAATTGTTCAGCTTGAATATAAGGCTACTTCAGAAACTCGAAATAGAATTCTTAGTCACGATATTAAACTTAGTCAATAGGAAAAAGAATAATGAGAGGCTTAATTTACAGTAATGAACATTGAAACATTCCTGACTCAGATGGATTCATCTTGAGTTCTAACAATTCTTTCGGACATATGTTAGGGTATTTATATGCAGATCGATAAATCACGGATATACTGTATGAAAACTTTCAGGTTTTCTGACTCATTAAGTCATAACAAATTCTACCAAATCTACTGTTATATCATAACAGTATACCAACCTAATATACTTAGTGCTAACTGATGTAATATTCGTATTGTGTGCATGTATATTTGATGTATACATCTTTTAATTGATGGGCCATAATATAAACTTTTTATATAGGTGAATCTGTTAAATAAATGATATTATTAATAATACTATAAATATCAATATTTTAATTGTATTATTATTATTATTATTATTATTTATATTATTATCATTATTATCATTCTTAGTGTTATTATTGTCATTTGTATTAGTATCACCATAATTTCTAATAAGGTAGGATGGCGACGGACATGTTCATAGATCCCTATTTACCAACAAAATATTGTTGCAACACCGGTACTTTCATAAATATTTATCTTATTTTGTCTCCTTCCTCCCTCTATAGCTGGATAGTGGATCCAGAGTAGGCCCAATATTTCCTGCTGCATGTACTTCGAATAATGGAAGCAAATATGGTTGCCATGGTACGTATTATGTAAGAATGTTCAATCATTTTGCCTTGGCACGTTTCCTGCAATAATGTTCCAGCTCAGATGATCTTTGACGTGTTAAAAAGTGTGAAAAATTTAATATATTCAATTTCGGTTTTTCACAAGTGAATATATATATATATATATATATATATATATATATATATATATATATATATATATATATATATATATATATATATATATATATATATATATATATATATATCACAATGTATGCATTTAAGTAGTTTCAATAAGTTGTTTTTTAGTTTTCTGCCACACATGATTTGTATATCAACTAAACTGTTATGGCTCAATTATCAGTCACGATTTTGCAACCAATTGGAACCGTACATTCTGTGCAAGGTTTAAACCATAAGCAAAACACGAGAGATAACTGGTCCCTGAGTATTCCAGATTTTAAAAAAATCCTGAAAACATCGAATTAATCCTGTATTAATCAATGTTACGTTAAAAGCAGGATCGGTTATTAACAAAGTATTGACATATTATTTTGTAAAGACCAACTCTTAAGTCTTTTGAACTTTCGTAATTCCTGCTTAATTCAATCAGCGAAATATATGCGGAATCATAGATAGTAGAAAACTGAAAGAATTTATGAATAGGTTTTTTCATTCTAGTAATGGATACACTGACACACATTCATTACAACCAAACAGGGCGACTAATATCTAAATTTAAATTTTAAACTTGCAAAACCAATTGTATTGGAAAAATCGATGTAAAATCAAGATTAAGGTTGGTCCCACTAATATAATTTGACACATGACTGCTCCACGTTTGTTAGGACCAACGACGGATCGATCGAACTGCACATTAGAGCTAATTTAGCAAACTTGTTAGCGAGTAAAATGATATTGGGTACAAATATCTTCAATCGACTTACTCCCACCCATAAAGAAGAGGTAAGCTAATTCAAGTTAATGTTTCTTAAATTAACATTTTACGGACGGGGCAGACTCAGTAGTATAATGTCATAGGGTAAGTTTACTCATTGACCATATATTCTGAGAATAATTAACCTGTTTTATAACGTCTAGGAGGGAAATGGCTGTTGGCTAAATTCCCCAAAAATTTCAAATTAAACAATCTGAGTTTGCGAGCGATTGCTCTGAGAAAGATAGCTCAATAATCATTTTTTTCCAGTTGATAGTTGGAACGGGGAGGATTTGGAATCTGTCCCCCGACAATTATGTGCTATAAGCAAACATTGTAGAAACTGGTTGACGGAGAATTGTATGATCGCATATCTGAATTATCTATTCTTTTAAGTTTTGTTTGCATCACACACATTTTTATAATATACATCACTTACAAAAAGTACTGAGCTACTTCCCGACGTTGATTCAAGTGCCATCGACGCATCGAAATATTGAATGAATCGTGGACTTTACCGTTTCGTGCACACACAAAATATTTAGGTCTGAAAATGAGAAGTTATTCATTACATAAAGAATATAATTATCTCCTAAAGCCTGATAATATCTGGCATGATATTTTCTACCTGTTTCATGATACATTTAATTTAATGTTTTTTTTAAATTTATTTCTGCTGCCTTTTTAGTTGTTGTTTCTGTTTCTGTTGGTGATTAACTTGCAAAATGTGAAATTTTGTGTTACTGCTACCATTTCTATCATGGTATGTCGGTAGTCAGTCTAACTGTATTTTCAGACAGGTCATAGCTTTTGTAATCTGGAAACATTTGTCAGTGTTGTGATGATATGAGCATAATTTAAATGGATTGATGTGTGGGTTTTAAAACATGTATACTGCAAATAATGTATTAACCTCAATATAGCACACGCAAAAGTTTCCTCAATATTTTGTATAATTTTTACCATGGGCAAAGCATAAACATTATTTATATTTAGCAAAATAGTGAAATATGTAAGATTCCTAAACACTGGACCATAACGATTTAAAGAACTACCGCCCAGTTTCTAATCTCCCTTTCTTATCAAAAATATTAGAAAAGCTTGTTCTAACTCAACTTGTATCTCATTTGAATTCAAAGAGTCTTTTTAGCAATGTACAGTCTGCATATCGCCATTGCCACAGTACGGAAACTACTCTTCTGAAAGTATTTAGTGATATTCTCTCCGCTTTGGATAGTGGAAAGATTACAGTCCTCACTCTCCTGGATTTATCTGCAGCATTTGACACAATAGACCATGATATATTACTTCACCGTCTCCAGCATGTATTTGGCATTCAGAATATAGCCTTACAGTGGTTCAAGTCCTACTTAGTCAACAGCACACAAATTATATCTGCAAATGGAATACACTCGAGCCCAGTTGACGTATGTTATGGTGTTCCACAGGCACCAACTGTACGCTGATGACACCCAAATATACAAGTCTAGCCACCCAACTGAAGTTGATGCTACCATCAATGGAGTAGAGAAGTGCATTTCAGTTTTATCATCATTCATCTGCAGCTTGTTACATGTCATCCATGATGTGAAATCATGGATGACATCTAACAAGCTGCAGATGAATGATGATAAAACTGAGGCTATTCTGATCACAACACAAAGACTTTCTCATCCACATCCTTTACCTGGGACAATAAATATCAGCAACACCAACATTAAATTCTCACAGTCAGTACGGAATCTAGGTGTTACTCTAGACAGTACTCTCACATTGCACAAACATGTCATGAACATCTGCAGGGCTGCATGTTTTGAATTGAGACGCATCAGTTCCATTCGTAAATATCTTTCTGTTCATGCCACTAAAACACTTGTGTGTTCATTAGTACTTTCAAGACTGGACTAGTGTAACTCAATTCTGTCTGGTTCGTCACAATATTTACTCCAGCAACTTCAAAAGGTTCAAAACACAGCTGCACGGATCATCTTTAGAGTACCTCGATCAGAGCACACCTCACCACTGCTCTATACCCTACACTGGCTATCAATTCGATACAGAATCAAACACAAAATTTGTTCTCTGTGCTATATTTCAATGACAGACTCCAGTCCAACATGCCTATCCAGCCTCACCCATGTGTATACACCAGCTAGATCCTTACGCTCTTCTTCTGATAATCGTATACTCATTGTTCCCAAGGTGAAAACAAAGTCATATGAACAACGTTCGTTTGCATACCAGGGCCCGGCGACGTGGAACGAATTGCCCATTGAAATTAGACACAAAGACACAGTGGTCCCTTTTAAGAGTGCTCTCAAGACTCACCTGTTTCGACTTCAGGGACAAACTTAGCGACCTAATCATGATTTGTATCTTATATATTTTCAGCATGTTTTTATGTTTTCCAATTCCATTGTTTTTATCATTTGTTGTTCTGTAGAGTAGTCATATCATTATTGATGGTATAAAGCGCTTAGAGCTTTTAAAGATTAGGCGCTATACAAAGTCCTCATTATTATTATTATTATTATTATTATTATTATTATTATTATATGATAATTTACATAAAATATATAAATTAAATAGAAATAACAATAATTTCGTTCCCTCTTACACATACATACATACATACATACATACATACATACATACATACATACATACATACATACATACATACATACATACATACATACATACATACATACATACATACATACATACATAGAGAGAGGGAGGCAGGCAAACAAACAGACAGACAGACATGTATATACATAGAGAGTCAGACAGACAAACAGACAGTTTATTTACGGATTTAAAATTAAATTAATATTATGAGTTTGAAGGTTCTTTTTAAATCCCGACAATAGGCTACGGTTGTCTCTGGTTTCGTATGATTTTGTTTCTGTTCCTAAGTGAATGTTTATAAATAAAAACTGCGTATTTCATGTGTCAAAGTGATCGTTGTCTAGCAAACTCTGTTTTTCTTAATGGCAAAGTCAAATGGTATTTATATAACGATCAAGTATTCGTACTGCAATGAAGTCAACTTCAACTATTAAAAAATTGAATCATGATTTCCATATGTGTATTACTGCAATGGGATTAATAGCCCGACATTAGCGATAACATTACCACACCCTATTGAAGACTTTCATAGGACACATCTATTTTGTCGTCTAATTTGGTGATCAATCATGCTTCTGAAATTTCTACCATTACATCTTAAATCGCGTTTGACCAAGTCTTTTCTAGTCATGAATTGATCTCCGAAAACTAAATTTCCGTAAGTGGGAGAGAATCGGGAAGAATCGCTTTTATTAAATTTTCCTTATTGGTCTTCTTAATAGCTTTATTCTAACAAGTGCTTGAATCATATTGGTGTATTCTGTTGTTGCGTATGTTGTAATTTTGATCCATGGCTTGGAGCAAGGCTCTGTGTAAAGTGTCATTTTGTTCTCCATTTTCTCACGTGCTTGGTTTCATCAGTGTGATTTTGCTTTGTCAACTGAAGACAAACACAGGACTTGCTCTTTTTGCTTCAGAACATGTGTATATTGTATGTGTTTAGCATCTCATAAACAGCAGTAACAAGGAAAACATGAAGTCAACAATTAATATATTTTCCATGGAAAACTTTGTTAAAGAGAAAACAATTTACGCTTTTTGAATCAAAATGCAAAAATAGTTAAAGATTAGTCCAAGAGGTAAAATTTAACATTCCTAATAATAAACTATTAAAATCAATTAGAGTTCGAGTGCCGATGAAAATCCGAAATGGAAGGCGATGCGGTATGTAGTAGTCCGTGTAGTATTCGTTTGTACGTTTTTTTTTTAGAATCATCTTATAATCCAAATAATTTGTAGAAAAATTAGAACAAAAGTTAGACCTGGCCGCAATAAAAAAAACTCTGACGTCCATATGTTTTAAAGTTCTAAAAATCCAAATAAAATTATATCTTGAAATATCACTATTAAGCCTGGTTACGGCGTAAGACAATACCAGTAAAACAAGAAAGATGAAATAAACACGCGGACTTTGGAAACAATTGCTACATGATTTAAACCAACGTAGATGGTATTTACATCACACGTCACTTGAAACCTAGGTTTCATTGTATGAAATGTCATACTAAAACTGAATAAACAAATATAAAAACATTGTTAACTCCAGCATGGTAATTCAATGACAGGAATTAGTTCAGCTTTCGATACAATGTTAGAGTATTAGGTCTTTTAAATCAATAACTGAATTTTGGAAAATATTAAATCCAGTCAGTAGAAATTACACTAAAATAGCATGTATTGCAATAATAAAATTAAAACAAAAACTAATATTAACTATACACATTGTATATGGAACAACGTATTTCTATACATGGGAAACTGGAACTGCTATTAAGTCATATTTTCCCTTTAATGTGCTTGATGTCAAAAATATATATTCATGTAACAACAAACTCGACCTTAGTAGTATTTTAGCTTTATTTTTCTTCTTTCCGATGCAATTGAGGGCGCATGTCATCACTAAACACAATAATCAGAGATGGAGCTGATCTAAACTTTAACATTTGTAATGTCAATGTCAAAACCAAAGATTGCTTCTCGATGTTTTAATAATTTGTTTGGTTCTTATTTAAGTTTCTACAAAAAAAACACACTGGATAATAAACACCAGTTGTGTCTCTTCAATACTGAGCCAACCTCAACGTCACTTGAAAAAAGTGACAATTGAAATTATTGGCTTATATTTGTAGCCGTAAGTATGACGTTTATTTATATATAAAAAATCTCATGACGATTTCCAGTCAAACGGGACCCGATTTCCTCGTTCAATAAATTTGTCAGGGGTTCAGCAAATATTGAAAAATCGAAAGAACATTTCCGATAGTATTCAACCATACTAAAATACCGCATCAGTTGTTTTTATTTACTAAAAGGCACAATGAATTCAAAGACAGCCATGACCTTAGCATCTATTTGTTCAACTTGTCCATGTCCATCAATATATCACATATAAATTACACTAGCAGGGCATAACTCCTTTTAGGATAAATTAAATTTCAAACTTGAATAAATAAGTATGTCAACGAATTTCAGTATTGTCACTAAATGTTCTTTCCAGTTATTGTTGTAGATGATGACATCATTGATCTAGGCATCGTAATAGATAGAACAGAGGTGATGTTATTCATAACACGTTGAAAAGTACTTAACGAACCTGTAATATTGAAGGGCTTCACATTATATTGTTGCTGTTTATCTGGAGGCACGAATTTGACCTTTACTTTGATATTTCCTTAGGTGGAATTTGCCACACACTTGTTATAAAGGCATACGTGGTATTTACGATCTTCTCGATATAGTCATCTTTTCTTGGTAATAGAAATGAATATGTTATTGTCACACTCTTCACCTTCATAAAATCAGTGCACATGCTGAACGTTTTGTCTAGTTTCGGAACAAATATCTAATAATTTTGAATTCCAACAAATTTTCTTGGGCACTAAAAATAATTCTCTATCAAATACTGAATTTCTGTTTTCAAGTATTCTTGTTTGAGATGGTTCGTTCTGCATGGGTGTCATTTTATAGTTTTGGAATTGACAATTTCAACGTCATGAAAACGTGTGGTCTTATGGGAACATCTGGAAATGAGTGCTCGTATTCAAATAATAACAGTTTCAGTTTTTTCCTTCTTGCTCTTGCGAATGTAAAAGCTTTTGATCCAGATCTTTCATAACGTCTGTATCAAACATTTTCCGTTCCAAAATCATTTGAATCAGATTGTATTCATTCACTTAAATCTTCACTGAGTAGGACAGATACAACGTAATTAATTTCATCATGAACCTGCCTATCGCTGTGAATATACTCATTGGACATGTTTTTATGGTGATGTTGTTTTCTATCTCGCCTACTCGATATATAAATAAGATGTCATTTAAATTATTTAATTTCCTTCCAGCTGTGTAGTGACCATACTAGTTGGCCTGAATAGGAATACAGGTAACGTATCCAGAACTATACCACCAGGCTGCAAACAGGGTGACTAGACTAGAGTGACCCGAGTGATCAAAATCGATGTAGTATCATCTGTAGAGCTGACTATGAAGTCGAACATAATCATAACAGCCGTGGTGCTGACCAGTGTTGCTGGTCGAGTAGAATGTGATCGGGCGTTGCTGACCAACATTGGTTGTCGAGGATTGCTTGATTGACCAACCCAGAATATGGACGGCCTTATTTACCAGCCCAACTGGTAGCACAGTGTGCTGGTTACGGAGTGTATAATTCCTTACGTGTAATCTTTTAGCTGTATGATACTTTTTGGGGCTCGTAAAATTCCAGTGTGTTTGGGGACTGTGGACATAATTTTTATTTATGTTCCTTTTGTTTGTTTACATACTTTCATAATTTGAGTCAATATATTTTATAATATGATTGAAATATATTTTCTTGTTTGAGTAAATTGCTTAATTCTTTGAATGTTAAATTCACTATCATTCGTTCATGTAAAGTTGTCTTTGCACTTTTTAAGGTCATTATTTGTATTATTATTATTAAGCCCTTGCGTTTAATTTGAATTGATCCACTATGTGATACATATTCACGAACATATTAATATCTCATTTAAATTGTATGTCATTAAATATTTTATTCGGATCAACATCAATAGTGTTGTGTTGTACATCTAAAATCCCAACCGGTTATCAAGTGACAAGTATAAATCGTGTTTCCAATGATACCTGATAACAAAACGCTAATGATATTCGTGTTTATAGTGATCTGTGTGTAGGTGACAGGCGCAATTAATAACATGATGAAAAAATTTGTTTACATTTTCAGAAAGTTGATTTTGTTAAATCAGAATTTTAATATTCCCAGATTTCAATCTCGTTTCATTGATATAATTGTAAAGATAAATTATTGTAACTGTAAATATAAAGATGAATTGAAATTATTATTTCTCATTAAGACATGAAGGTGCATGGCCATTAAATATATAAATTTCCTTGCAGACGTTGGTGGATGGTATGACGAAAAGATATTTACAATGAAGAACTATTTATAAACTACATACATCTAAAATTAATTATAATTGATTGTTTGCAGCAAAATCCAATATTGTTTTGTTTCTATTAATGTCATTTTTTAATTTTCAGTCCCAAAAGTAATGTATTAAAACTTAGAACTTTAATATACCTTTACAAATTCACAGCTAGTATCCCAAAGTATCCTACAACAATCTCATCAATACTGTAGCTTATTGTCATTAGCCACATAAAAGTAAATGTAACGTTTCGTGATAGTCAACGAAAGAACTAAATACGTTTTTTCTTAACTTTCAGTGCGTACATGTAGGAATTCATAGCACAAACATGGTTAGTTACGATATTCGACCCTGTATGTCTCCAGACTATTTGAGGTTGCAATCATATGCTCTTGATTTGTTGTTTAATAATACTGTGAACATTTCCGGAAACAACTTACTCTAATTATTGGTGTATAAGTCTCTAGACGAATGTGACTTACGGCACCTTGTAAATTATCGGTTGTATTAGCCTCTCCTGCTAAGTGACTGGATTAATTCCAGAATCAAGAATTAAATTAGAAAGAATTTCAGAGAGAAGACGTGCACTGTATGTAGCTGTTTTGTATAGTCTTATAGTCTTTTAATTTCGTTCTATCACTGACAACAAAAGTTTCCAACGCCTCAGTTTCAAAATACGAATAGCAATTTTATTGCAAATGTGCGCAGTGGTGATTTCAACATCTCCATTAATATTAAAGAACTACTTCACGATTTGCATGTGCATGCATTCGGCTCTTCTAATGTCCGTTTAAAAATAATTAAAAAACTCTTCAAGTAAATAATGTTGTGCATCTGATATATCAATAATGTTTCAAATATTGTGAATCTTCATAAATGTATTCCGTTTTTATATAATATAGTTCGTTTTTTGATTCTATTTATCCGTTTTGGTTAAAGTTTTACCTTTAATAGAACCAGAATTGATGATTCCAGAATATATGCATGACATATGTTATGTATGTTACGGCTTCCGAGCTTGAAATAGCATAGCCAGAGATATATGATAAAAAATGAATTGAAATGGTTTCAATAATAAGAACTTGTATTATAAAATTCCAGATAAAAAGTTGTCAGCATGATCAGCATTTCTAAGGGACAAACAAATGTCCTACACTCTCATTAAAAAATACATTTTAACTCCATAGTATTACTGTGAATATTAATATGTAATTACATATAAACAATATATATGTATTATGTTCTTGACTGATTGAAATGAATTGCTAAAATTCCATCACCGAGTCAATAAAAATTGAGAGTTGTTTGAAAGTTACTTTTCTGATGTCTTTGTAAAAGATAAAGTCATCGTTGCAAGCGTCGCTATTATCTAGACCAGATGAAATCATGTTTATTGAACTATGGAAAGAACATAGCGAAACTTGTATCCGCAAATCTGATCAAGTTATATTGATAAGGTCTATCTGAAGTTGCGAATGCCCAAACAATCCTTTTTTTCTTTCAATGAGTGGAATTTGCAGGATCCTGAATTGAATTTTAATCTTATTCCTAATTCTGAAGTGTAAATGGTTTGGAATTGTACCATGTGTTAACACTCTTGATATATAAAAAGACAATATATGTGATCCTATTGGTCAACAAATGAATTCACTATAATTTCAAACTGATTTAGTCCAAGAAGCAATAATGAACACTTTGAAATTCATATCAATGATATAAAGTATAAAATCTACCCAATTTTCAACCGAACACCGCAAAAACACTTTTTATATCACTTCGGCTGTTAAGTGAGAAATGAGTAAAATTTGAAATAAACAAGATTAATGTAAAAGTTCGGATGCAACAATAGTACAGGGAATAAATCAGTTTCCTTGCTAAAACAAGTTAACATTGTCAACAAGATCAGGACATTCAAGTGGAATGTTAATATCCGACATGTGATTACGTTTTAGTAAAGATCTGAATTTTTAATCTCTAATCGGAGATATATGATATATTCAAAAAAAGTGTCGCTACTCTTGTACACTATTAATTTTATGTTTTGCAACGGTCCATTACAAAATACTAATGTAAACATCACATAATCAACGCGGAATACCAAAAAGTATTTCAAATTAAATTGAGATAAACCGTACTATTACCAGACCTTTTAAGATATTTTTGCATCATATTTGATGAATACATTTATAACCTGGCAAAGATATCACTTCTAAATCATAAAAGCATAAAATCTATTTACAAGCAAAGAGAGACATGATGGAATTTAGGACTTTAGTGCAAATTATTTCAGGAAAATCCAATTGCCATTCTTCAATCCGTTTATGCAACGAAGCTGCTTCAATGTCTCTTAAACTTTTGGGGCGATTATTATTGAATGTCTTTTTTTGACGAGTTGCTTATAAATCTTTATCAGTGTTATTCCTATTCCTTATGGAATATTTGTATGCATTGTTTAAAATCGTTGTAACTTCTGCCTCTTCGTAAGAGTGGAATTTAATTGGATTTAGTTACGTTATGTATGGAATGGCCTCTCTCTCGATATTATGAGCCAGTGTGAGTGAAAGAATATCAATAGAGAATTGGGCAAGATCATTGGGAAGAAATAATCCAATACTAGCCCCCTTTGACAAGAAACGTAGCACATTTAATCAAACAAGTTAACAGTGGTACGTTCAATTCAATGTAAAATGGTCTCTTAACATCGGGTCTAATTTAGATTTATTTCATCATTGTAACAAGTGGTGAAAAGAGAGCAATATCCACGACTGATTGCATCACCTTCCTCTCAACTTCCTTAATTCCTGGACTTCCTAGATTTAACTACGTACTCATCACTTCTTAATTTTGAACTTCGCTCTTCATTTCTCCTTCCTTTGGACTTCACTCGTCACTTCTCTTGTTTCTTACCACGTCTTCGAACTCTCGAGACCCCTCTCACTCAAAACACTGTTTCCTTAATTCTCTTAACTTTAGAAGTTGTGCATGCATTCAAATGTAGTACGGGTGCATCAAGCACTAAACCCTGTCCGTCCGACAAGACAGACACCTAGTCCGTTTCTCGTTTGCCAAAGAAAATACTAATTCTAGGCTCACTCGGGTCCAACCTTTTCTCTCTTAGAAACGTTTGGACTACAAAATTTCAATCATCATTATCACTTTAAATTCCAATTATTTCAATGTGTACGCCTTAATTTCCATCCAAAAATCTTAAGCAGTGTTTTCAAACACAAATTCTTAAGACAAGCATTTGACGAATGACTATATTGGCATGGATTGGAAGTTCAGCTGTTTCTTTCTCAAGCCAGTTCTACGGTGTCCGGTTAATTTCTTCTAATCGGCACACTGGCTCTTTTGAAGTAGTAACACTGACATAAGAATTAAGGCCAATGGCACTTTCTAAATACTCCTCTGGTCAACTTTGATAACATCGAAATGCCCTGGCGTCAGTTTTAGTGCTCTGTAAATATTTCACGTGCTGATGACGTCGCTGTACAACTTTTCAACGGACTAATCACGTATCCAAAATACTTATAATGCTTTTGTCACTCTTCATTTCTTTGAAAATTTTTCTTGAGAATCGCATATAAAGAATGTAATTCGAGAAGCGTCTTTACATGATTCGTCTGTTGTTTGGCTCTTACGCATTTTAGACACGTGATCATATTCATTCGGTTATGCTGTGGTGTGAATCTTTTACACCATCTCCCAACTGTTTTGCAAGTAGAAATACCATTTTAAATAACTTACAACACTTCCGATATTAAAGGAATTGACAACAACACTGATGATAAAATAACCAACGTCTTATTAGCCCATTGGCACTAAACGTCTGTACACCAACATGTCTTGCTACATAAAGTTGAAGGAAATTATAAACGTTTACCTGAATCGGAGATTGCAAAATAGGACGCGTATTGATTTCATGCATCATTTATGCAAAGTCAATTACATTTACTATATACCATATTTTTAAAATCTTATTGGCACAAAAGTACAAATTTTCAAACTGTGTAGGAATATTTTGTAGAAAAGATGTCGCTCGATCTGTAAATGATCCACATTTATCAATTTTATTTAAGATACTATATGCCATGAAAGTATTTTTGTAAACTATCATTGTCAAAATCAAGAGAATCCAATGTAACATCTTGTTCGAGGATTATTATTCGTCACTTGATATACCATTCTACTATTTAATCATTTTTAAACAGACTTAAAATTAAGATTACTTAGCATCATATTGTAAATACTGCAATACCTAGGCACACGCCATGTATTACGGGTAAACAAATTACGCTTTCAAACTTTCACTTTTATTCATTTTGTATGGTGCTTTTGAAGCCTTAGTATTTGTTTCACAACGTAACTGATCTATGCAGAGTGTCAATAAGGTTTACCCTTTTATCGGCACTGACTAAGATAGTTGACAAAGGTCGCTGCCATATGCATTTCGTCTGACTATCTGTTAGCCCCAAATCACGAAACAAAACATGAAAACATTGCAGATTGTGCCATAGTGTACTAGTATTAAGCATTCAAACGATCACATCCACTGTGAAATTTAGTTTCCCGACGTACGTATTAATATTATCAACTACTGAAGAAGAAGTATGTGTGGAAACATGCTAGCGATAAAATTAAGTTTGCCTTGTGTGTTGACCACATCATTTTTGATCATAGATCTGCTGAATTCGTCAAGATAATGAGAATATGTCAACATATATAACACATACCTGCATCTTATGGTAACTGAAATTTAAACTCTGTTTCTTTCTGTTCATTCCGTGGGATAGCGTGTTTTTCTACAAGGTTTTGCCGTTTATTGATAACTCTCCAGTACAATGTATAGTGAACATGAACACAAAATAACATCTCGTAGTACAATATTACTGTTTTAAACAGAGTAACTTAATTAAACACACCTCTGATAATAATAAATGCATAACATTCTATATACAGGTATTATTTATTGCACACATTGTATACAATAAGTTCGAAAGAGTTTTTATGCTTTTTGTATCATAATAAAGAATGCCTTTGGTGTAAACAGAGTGTATATAGACAGTTCTGATATAAATCTTAGCTTATATTGTAAAACAGTATGGGCATGTCAAAACATAGCGATATTCTTCAAATGACGTCATCAAAGATTCACACTTGACATATTCATCATTTAGATGAATAACATAACATATTTTGCAATATATCAACATTTTCTAATTGTATGTTTTTAATTAATATCAGAAAATAATAACAATAATAATAATATGATCAAGCACTGTTCAGAAGTAGGTTTTAAAAACAATGCTGTACATGCAGCCATGTCATTAGTATAATCAAAGTGTGTGTTTTGCCTTTCTGTACACTTTGTGCCTTACTTCCTGTCCAAGCAACAATCAACTATAATATAGTTGGTCGATATATGATTGTTGTATGTTCATCAACTTTAATTTTCCACACGCGTGACCCAGTAAATGGGTAAAAGTCTAAAACGAATATCCTTACCTCATAGGGTTTCCAGAAAAGGGCAAACTCCATTCATTGGATTAAGCTTTTGTATGTGGTTGAATACGATTCGATCGATACATACCGATAGCCAAATACATGTAATAAATTACTGTTCCTAAACGTTTCAATTAATAATTAGGCAACTGCGTGGAAACGATATGAACAGCTGGTGCTATGAATTATAGCAAGTCGCTTCTAAATTCAAAAAGAGATAAGATTTAGTTTAGACGTATTGATCTCGGCGTGTTAGACTTCAAAGCTAAAATCTTGATATACAAGCTGGATTTGCACTGGTTATTACGGAATCTGCTAAAAATGCTAGAAATCCAATTTTAATTGCGTTAAACATGCTGAAAATAGCCTTATATTGCTCAACAACTGCAGCAGAAGTGAATGGTGTGTTAGATGATATTAGTGGTTCGGATATACAAGAGTAGGCTTTTAAAAATAAGAAATGATTTGGAGCAATTATTATAAGAATGGCATCTGAGCTCACTATTTTTCAGTGGATAAACGAAAGGTAACGACGCAGACAAACAGCAGCACAAGCACGGACTACAGATGTCAGACTCTATAAGGAAAAGCAGAAAAGTCAAAACAATGGAGTGAATTTACCAGAACTACGAAATGTGATGCTATTGGATTCACAAGATTAGAGTTTTGTCGTACTTTAATTGGCGTCGCACCCTGTCACGATTAGTCATTTCAGCTCCTTTGAGATGATGTGGCATTGGAATTTATTTTATGTGTGTTGACGCATGAAATGGAAGATGCCAATAATCGCGATTTATTTTATCTGAAAAGTCTGATTTAAAATTTAATTTTAATTTCAAGATACAATAAGTCATAGTAGCAGCGATGGGCCGAATAATCTGTACTGGTACGTGCATAAATTAAATGCAATTCTCGCGTTTATGCTTTAAATCTGCGCAGCATCTGTCGTAATACAAGCACTGATGTCGGTCTTAGAATATACGAACTGTGCCACAGAACATGTCATTATGAACGATTTAAGATGCATACGCTCGTCTTGGGTCACGCTCCTGTACAGCAAATAAAGCCACTTTGCACTAGAGCATCATATCCCAGTACCAATAGGTGCGAACATATTTGACATCTTAGTGTTTATCAAGACCAGTCCAAAAATACTATCAACACCTGAGTAAACGTAATGTGTGTAGATATCAAATTCAGGTAATAAATGCCACACTCATTATAAAAAAATTAACCGAAAATTCGCTGTTAATGTGTATACTTCTGACAAAGGTTTACATTCAGTTGCAATATCCGTATGTGGAAACCATTGATACATTTATAAGGATTTGTAGCTCTTTAGGCAGACCTTCAAATTTGTTAGAGAACATGAGAAACCTGCCATCAATGATACATAATAAATATTTGGAACAAAAATACCCGAACATGGTGTTCAGGGAGTTTACTAGACATATACGGAGTACCGGTGTTTGATGGAATCATTTTGTGCAAACGTGGATTTACAGACTGAAAATTGAAGAAGGTGGAGTGTTTTGGCAAGAATGTTTACAATTACGAACAAGGACGCAACCAAGTCAACCGCAACGTTCACCCCAAATGGAATCTGCATCTGCACAGAAGCAACCATTACAATAAAGACGTATACTGACATTAATTTTAGTTTTAGCTGCAAACACTTCAAGAAGATAAGAACCTCACGAAATGAGAGACACAGCCCGGCTAAATTTCGTTTGACTATTGTTTACTACATCAGGAAGCTGAGCGAGAGCGCAACGTTATAATCAGACGTGACATCTACCACTATGACATTATAAACTCCACTTGAAGGTGGAGCAAGACAGTTTGATCACTCAACAGATTAAGAACATATAGGAGGATGGTACATGAGCATAAGCGGCTTGGACATGAAGCACCAAAACCTATATCGACACCTTTAAAAGAGGAAAAACCTGAATGCGCTAAAAAACAATTCATAACGAGGCGCCTGTAAGTACAAGAAATCATGGAACGGATGAAGAAACTATCAAATTAAGAAAAGGGCCATGGTGAACTGTGTGACACTAATGGATTCCATTAAAAATTGGAAATACTCGTGGAATAAATTAGTACCGAAAACAAGGCTCTAGATGACGTATCGATTTATCAGACATTGCCAGCCATGTTCACAAAGCAGACCATGAACTGAGACACGTCAAACACAACGCTTTACTTTGATAAATAACATCTCATTAAGAAAAACAAGACCTCAATCTGACTTTTCTGCACGTGACGTCAAAAGACAATTTTTTTTTCATCCGATCGTGGAACAACCCATTGCATCGTAGAACTTCCTACCAGCAAGTAAGTACTCCATTACCTTAATCAATGATGATGTCAACTGGTAAAGACGCTGACAGTTATATGTGTGAAGACTGATCCACTCTCAACACCCTCATCATCATTGAAATCCGTAATATTTATTTTTACATCGGACACTCAACGTTAAATCCCGTTCATAGTTGGCTTAAAGATATTCCTGAAAATAATAAATGTTGAGCATAGGAACTAAAGGGACTGAATATTATATCGCGTCAGACATTGTGATAATTAGGCCAATAACACAGAATAATACAACTATTGATTTTGGCAGTGGTAGTTGGGAAAGTAGCACTGAAACGACAATCGTAGACGTACATGTTTATATCGAGTTTTCCTCAGCCTTGGAACCAAGTGATACGGCATTACGCCTGCAACACCTGTGTATCCAACAAGTCATTATAATCAGCTGTTTTATTCTTTTCTAAAGTGTGGATCAAGATGTGCACGTTCTTGATCTGTGCTGTAAACTTTGCCAATACAAATGTAAATTAGATAGCGACCTGATTTTTAAATATAGAAATGGCAGTTGTATGTGAACGTGTGGAATACGTTTGAGTTGTTAACACTATAATACCAGTGTATGTGACTTACTATGGAACAGGGCTTGTTAATCTTCTTGGACTATTTGCGGCACACCAAAAGTGGTTACAGCCTAGTCATTGCACCATGTTCCATGTACTAAGCAAGTTGTAATGAGAGTCGTTGATAGGATCGTAAGGTCTTTTGTGTATTGGATGAAACAGTTGAGATCGCAGACGTCACAATTCCTTCCAGATCAATTACGACGGTTAGTAACACAAGTACCATCAAAGGCGGTTCCAGATACACTACTGTCAACGTAATCAAAGCTTCCTTCTCTTATTAAGGTAATTAATCTTGTCAGCAACGATTGTCAGATTCTAAAATTGCAAGCTTAGCTATTGTGAAAGGATTTGGACAGTACGTGGTATTAACCAAAATCAATAATGGCTAGTTTCATCACGGCTCAGTTCAGGGATAAATATGAACCATCAGAAGGCTTGTTTACTCCTCTGTCAGTGGATCTAAATGCGTGAGATGTTCACTATTAGTCATGACCGGTCAGGGTTCCCAATCAAATAATATCAGTGCCCTTCATGGTTTTTCTTTCCACGTGAGGCTTTATTAGAAGCTGAGGAGAACTGGTACAGAATGACGCACCGATTACCATGAAAATGCCACCTTTGGATTTGTTAGAAATAACAGCACGGCGTTGTTCAATGGTGCATGTTATTGCAAGGATGACAATAACATCGATCAATTCTAGACAACGTTGATGTTGCACCAAGAATTATTGGGCACGATAGTTATAATAACGATTACACGACAACCGATTTCCTAACTATGATTGTTGTCAAGGATACATCTCATAATAAGGTTTCTGAATCGTAATCAATCAAGCTACCTAAAATACACACCAACCCTGATAGTTATGCAGATATACAAGCTTTGCATTAACAAATATGTTAAACGGTGACATGCTCTGCGGCCAACTTCAAGGAGAAACAGCAATATTTGCTTGCGCCATTCCTCTCAGTTATATATTTGGGTTTTTCAGCGATGTTCCAAAGATACAGTCACATTCAAAAGCCAAGATAACGCCAAGATATTATTTTCATGTTAAAAGACGCATTGATTACTGAGGTCACTAAAAACGGCTGTATCAGATACAGCTATTTGCTGATTGCGTTTATCAAAGACTATGTTGATACAGCCTATTCTGCAACTAAACACTATGCAATTAATCACATGGCTTCCGTACAAGCACAAACACGCGATGGAGCGCAATTAGTTGAATAATAATCAAACAAGAAAATACCAATTGTAGAAAACATTGCATGAAATGGCTAACTTGTTAGTACATAATTTTTTTCACAGTTCACATTATAAGCAATATTACATTGCTGGGGATGACAGTGAGTTCAAAGCGCTTAACTTATATCTTGACGCTTAACTTATGTAAGTAACTTTTATAATTATGTTCAGTCGTTGGTGATGTTCTAACGGAATGTATTGTCCCGAAAGTGGACCAACTTGCAGCGGATGTTATCGTTGATAACAATTGTGTTCCCCTGGTTGATGAATACCTGTGTTAAAGAGATGTTACAAGAGTCTCGTATGGATTGAATTAAACCTAGTTCTAGACAAGCTTGGAAGTATTGCACATCCATGTGAAAACGTCGAAGCGTTGACTACAGCAAAATATACAAAATGCAGGATTGTTTCTTAGATGGTGAACACTGCCATTCACAGGTGTTTCGTTCCTAGTTTATTCACCATCGAATATTTGAAACCATCATTTCTGATCTGTGAAGTTAAAAGGTCTCAACCGTAATATAACATAGACGTACTTATTCGGGTAGCATTTATTGGGCACAGACGATATTTAGATGTAATAGGTTCTGGAATTATAGGTGCTAAACCGTCAGAGTGGACAAACGGAGGAGATATAACTATCCTTGGCAGAGGCATTTTATAATTGCCTGACAGTTGTACCAGTTAAAACGAATAATTAGCTAAAGATGTGTATACATATTGGGCCTTTGCGTGAAAATGAAACAGGAAAACGTCTGCCAGTCATACAAATGAAAGTTATAGATAATTAGGAGCAAAAACAGGAAACAACACATATTTGCAGAAGATCAATCATCACAACGAGGCATAGTTTATCCACCAAAACCTCTGCAAGAGTAATTCTGCATTGCACTGGCTGGAAGTGTGTTTCGATAGATACCATATTCAATCACATCCAGAAGTAGTATCAATTAGCTAAATTTCGCCGTGTTGGAAACCCTTTTGGGCACTGACATCCGTTTTCGCTAAGTCCCATGACACTGTCAATTGTGTTCAAAAGTAAAATTAGTAAACATGCATGCTCGCATATGAGGTAACTATGCCATAGGTGGTGGGATTAGAGGCTTGGACGGGTGGCATTAACCAAAAAGTACAAATATGCAACATACTTCGTAATACTACTTTGAATTTAAGCTGATCGTTCTAAGATGTGCTTTAATTTTGGCCTTCTGAAGCAGCAGAGAGGGTGAACCCTACAACGTTTTTAGACAAAATTTGATTGAAATCCTAAAACGAGCCGTCCTATAATCTCATTTTAACCAAAAAAAGGGCGAACCCTACAACGTTTTCAGACAAAAAATTGATTGAATCCTTAAAACGATCCGTATGATTTCGTTGAAATCTTAACGAGCCTTCCCTACGAAATCTCATTTTAACTAAAAAAATGAAAACGGAGATTTTTACGATTTTTTAATTAATTTTGGTCGCAACTTGTTGTCATCCACCCTCTCTGCTGCTATGGGTTAATAATTCTTTTACGATTTTAACCGAATATTTGATCCAGTCTTTATGATGAAAGTCTTTAGGATCTCACAAACAAACTAATCGCTAACACCTCTTCTTGTAAATCAATCAGATTATTTGACTGGTCGGTGAGTTTGAAATTAATTCTGGTTAATGAATTATTATGGCATCGCATGTAGACAGGATTAATTGGGTTTTCAATAATCAGGTATCCTGGAGGAGCTGTTGGTGCAAATGAATAAAGAATATACCCCTGCTGAGCTTGATTTGATTGTTCTAGATTAATTTGATAGCTTCCTTCGATAACATCACATACTAAATTAAGCGCAATCACTGAGGATATATTCACGTTGAACGGAGCGATATGCCTACCGCCACCATCTGGATCATTATTATGTTTGAGGATTTTTATTTCCTGTGATGCTGTTTTTTTCCATGCATCATGAATTATTTTAAAACCAACATCGATGGTGTCACTGAGAAGTTTTTTTAGTTCCGGTACGTTATATCCCGGTAGTTTGAATGTCGGAATATTATTCACGGGAAATTTATATTGTTTTGCAAATTCTGTTCTCGATAGGGGATTATAGTCATCTAATATATCCTGAATAATTTTTAGGTTAAATACTTCCATATCGTCGATAATTTTATTGCATGTTTCTACGACGCTGATAAATTCATCTCGGGTGAGAGAGCCGGATTTAAGAGATATTAACAACAGCGAAAAATCATTATTCATTGCTGTGAAATTTTTAACGATTTTAGGTTCGTCAACAAAATGATATCCCTCTATTCTACCCCCTGGCAACTCTCCTCCAGTTGATCGGTATCCGAGACCAAAGAAATCTATAGTAAACTCGTGATCTTTATAACTCTTTATTGGATTATCAGGTTTTATTCTGTCGGTGATATAATCAGTTTTTTGTGGTTCTGGTAAATCAACGGTTTTCCCCCCTGGTGGTAATTCAGGCCATCCTAATACGGTTCTAATAGAACTCTGATATATATCTACGACATATCCTTCTGTGCTTATCTCAATTGCGGATGATAGCGTCGGTTCATGAACTGTTATAGCTATTTTTGACTCTACTCCAGTAATCGATTTTATTCTACGCGCGAATTCATCATTGATTTGTTCGATTTGGTATGACCCTGTTGGTATCGAAACGACGTTCCAGTCTGGAGTCCCGTCATCTTTATTCTTATTCGCAAACACTAAAGAATTATTGGGTTGTTGACCACCAAATGATTTTGATCTGATATTAGGCCAACTGTGATACACTCGTAATTTTGCTAGCGCTATCTCCTTCACGGGGACTGGGCTAGGGAAATTCACACTAAACTCGGGTTCCGTTGATGTTATTGATATCATGCTTGTTTGTACTGGGTTCGTGTTCTCCACTATTTGTTGAAGTAATTCCATCGGTGTTGTCATCGTTGCTATACTGTTGTTGTCGCTCTAATTTTGACACCGCGGAATCATAAATACTGACCATCACTGAGAACTCACACTTTGGTATGGTTGAGGTTATTGAGATCATTCTGGTTTTTGGGTTCGTGTTTTCTAATTCCATCGGTGTTGTCATTGTTATTATATTCATGCTGTCGCTCTAATTTCGATATCGCGGAATCAAAAATACTGACTATCGCTGAGAATTCACTATCTGATATAATCGTATTATCGAGTGACGATGATATCATCAATGATAATTGCGAGTATGCGGTTGATGCAATATGAAATTGAAGTAAGTAATTCTGCAGTTTACTCTGGCTGCATGATGATATCCTTTTTGCTATCCCGGTTGATATACCCCCGATTGTAGCCACCGCAGAAATGCAAATTGGAACTACGACCGGGGCAATCATTATAACCGATGCAAGTATTATTCCGGCGCCAGCGAGAACGCTTGACACCGAGTACATAGTAATATCAATTGCGGTGATTCTTCGTCGGTATTTTTTTATTTTTATTTGATACTCCTCAGTGAGGGTTTTGAGTCTATTCTGAAATTCTCTGACCTGATCATAGCGACATTGAGTTGATGAAATCATTGTTATTTTAAAAACGCTAGTGTTTTCAATTACGATTTACTTAAATCCGCTACGAATTCCACATACCAGGTTGCTGAAACCCCAATCAAATTTTTATCAGTAGCTGTTATAGTGAACTTTTCAGTTGTATCCTTGTCGATGATCGTTGAAATCGTATTATTAACCCCGGATGAACTCGACGATGATATATTAAATTGAGTTAATGGTGTTACTAGTGTTAATCGATAAATACCCTTAACGGTTGCAGTGATATCTAATTTGTTGTTTGTAGGTGTCCACGCAAATGATCCGTGTTGGATTGTGTATACCACGTTGTTGGTTTTCTCATGAGGAGTTTTTGTTTTTTCAATGATTGTTATCATCCTCGAAAAATCACCTTTGACGGCTTCGATGAAGTTTTTCGTCTCATCGATGGATTTTTTAATATCAGGGAGTTTTATTTCAATTTTATCTAACGGGGTTCCAATAAATTTATCAATGATATTTCTACGAAATGATGTAAACTGTTTTCCGTTTTCTTCAATTTTAGATTCAAGTGTTGTTAGTTCCAACACAGAATTTTTCAACTCATTGTCATGGGTATCAATCTTATCAGTGATCGTAGACACAAGTGCACCTGGTTTAAGTCGTCCGTCGCTGGAATACAACGCAATAGAGTTTTCAGCGGAGTCTTGCTGCCGTTTTAAAATGTCATCCGCGGATATATTACTGGCTTTAAGTCGTCCGTCGTTGGAATACAGCGCAATAGAGTTGTCAGCGGCGTCGCGCTGCCGTATCAAAATGTCATTCAATGATACATCACTGGATTTCAATTTACCCTGTTTGTCCTGAAATACAACTATTTCGTTCGGGTCAACATTTACTAAATTTAACGTCTCAGCGATTTCATCTTTGATTAGTTTTTTTACATCACCGGTTGCAGTGTCATCGGGTTTGGGTTTCAAAGATCTCCCCCAAATATCAATCATGTTATTGTAAAACTCTTTCTCTCTCTAAAATCTTTGTTGACGACTTCATTGAAAAATCTTCGATTTTCTCCAGCGATTACTAGTGTATTCATTCACGACAACATGTGGTGGTTTTCCGCTTGGGTTACTCAAGGAGTTAGAAATAGCGTTAAGGACATTTAATACTTCGCTGCCACATATTGGTGGGTCATTCATTTGTTGTGTTGGTAGCGTAGAATACCAAGTCTTCATTGGAAGGGTTTTTATATAACGCAAAAACTCTTTTGGTGGGGCTAATCCATATGAATCAAAATAGACAATCCCACGTGGATCAATAGCGTATGCAACCCAGTGAGTTCCAGGTCCGGTGCTGTTATCTAAATTAATAATACCGGTTTCAACGCTGTTTGGTTGATGAGGTAATTGATCTTTCATAAAGACACCTCTGAAGTTTTTAATCGCGAGTTTTTTAGCAGCATCCATTAAATCAAAATTGGACATGGGAACCATCGAAGATTTCTGAATTAATAAATCGTTCCTGGTAGTCTTAGACCCTTTCCGCTGTACCACGAATACGGGGTTCCTGGTAGTCTTAGACCCAATCCGTGAACGGATCGTCCCTTTTTTTTATATCCTTTCCCAGTTGCTTTCTTTAGTGCCATTCCTGCTGCAGTACCAACGGCTCCTAACGCTGCCGCTTTAGCCACCGCTGGGGCTGCTGCTGCAATCAATGCTGGAATCGCAGCTAACAACGGAAATATACCGCCTGTTTTAATCATATTTTTGATAGCAGCCGCAGAAAGAGTAATCTGAACACCTTTTTTGGCTGCAAGTGCATCATTGAAATGTTTCACCTGACGAGTTGTCAGCGATAGTTTATTTGCACCACCAGTCATTTGGTTGGGTTTCAACGTGATTGTGGTTCCACATTTTTTAGCTGATTCCGATTGCAATTTTTTTAATTGACCGGGAGTTAACGCAACACTAATAACACTATATGACATTATACATAATTGATTGATTCTAAATCGTTTACAATTTCAATTACATGTTTTCCACTGGTGCATCTACCACTCTCATTCTTCCACCAACACCTTCAAGTAGCATTGATTTATCACTGAGAATGACAGCAACCGCTCTGTAATTAGCAATAGCACCACGAAGCACATTAGCTCTAAAGTGTATATCAACGACAGATTGTCTCATCAAATCGAGATGTTCCAGTGAGAAGTAATAGATCGGATATAGATTTTTAAAATCGTATTGTGATATTTGCAAACCAGTATCGATATTTTGGTCGCGTGCCATAAATGACAACAGACGATGATAAACTCGTGCAATATGATTCTGACCGTAATCGAGTTGTACATCCTCGGATGGTTCCTGCTGGCCGTTTATTCTCAGTGAGACGTCCTTAACACCTAATTGATCAAATATCATATGGCTGAAGAGTTGATTGCCAACTCGTGTGTTATCTTGTAACGCAATAAATATATGACGTGGCGCAGCAGTGCCCTGTTTTGATGCTAGATTCCAGGTGAATACCCCGTTGATATTTGATAGTTTAACATCTGTACTCACGGTTAGCCAACTTAGTAATGATTTTCCTCCATGGTCCATAAATGATAGCAATCGTTCTTCTGCGGTGATTGCTGGAGTCAACACTGGCATCCACAATGATATTTTTGTTAAATTGACTTTACCGGCATCAGCATTTGGATTTGCATTGTCTGCTGGAATCCTCCAGATTGCGTCATTATCATCACTCTTTCGTACAAGCGATACTGTATGCTTCGCTCCATAGATAACTTTTCTGACGTTTCTACAGAATCCAAATATATGATGCAGTGGAATCGCGCATGAAAATGATTTACGCCCTACTCCCAACATTGAGTTTCGTGTTGCAGCTCCTAGATTGAAATTAGCATCGTTGTTTATAATCATATCTTCGGCATCAATATTAGCGGTGCCAGCATTATTCTTTGGTCGTCTTACAACAAATGGATTTCCTCCAGCGGTATTCTTACCATCTTTTGCAAACATCATAGAAGGTCCTGCTGATCTTGTATAATCATCGGAATATCTCGCTAACCCGATTATTGTTGTAGCCACATCAACATCGCGATCTATCGACTCGATTTCTTTTCCATCAATGAGATATCTAGCACTCTCAAATAGCGCCATGATACCATTATTGACAAAACCGACTTGAGTACCAGCTGGATACGGTGCTGGTACAGCAGGAGTATCAGCAGCTGTTACAAGTTCTCCTTCTACTTCAATAAACGCTTCACAGGGTAGAAAGTATTTACTGGTATCATGGACTTGAAGATCAATTCTTGCTCGACTATTTGAGTCTATGGCATGATAGGCGTAATATTGATAATCGCGTACAGAATCATCCTTGCCAACTGGGGCGTCTATATCAAATGCTGGATCACGTGACTGTTTGAATATTTTATTCTATTTATCAGAGTCTAAATCGCGATTTCCCATTTCATCATCGTGTTTTTTTAAAGCCACTTCCTGCTATCATGTTTGCAATATTGCTTTGGTCGGGGGTTAAAACCATCGACGCTAATTTTTCATCTACTGCGTTATTTATAATTCTACTAACACTTGCAGGCATTTCCGCTGTAGACGGTAACGGTTTTGAAAATCCTTTGGATTTCATCCGTGATTTCACTAATGATGTTAATTTATTCTTCGCAGTTGAAAACGCTTTTCCAGCAAGATCTCCAACAGCACCAATACCCTTATCACGAATAACATCAATTGCTTTCATTCCTAATTGTTTAGCCAACGGCATCACTTTTGGAGCCATTCTCGCAAATAACCCTAAAATGGTATTACCTAAACCATCTCCGTAGTATGCTCTATAAACCGGAAACCGTGAATTAACTACGTAGACGGGGGTTGGTTTATCATGATTGTAGTGTATGATCATTATTTGAAATCAGAAACAATTTTTCAATTGTAAAACAATTTATCAATTAATCACTGTGATACCCATTTGCTAACTCGTCAATGAAATCTCGATATGTGCTGATATCCATGATACCACCCTGAAATAACCGTCTACAGATATCAGCTGCTTCATTAATTATTTCCGGTGAGTTATTTCCAGCTCGGAACCCTCCTACAAGAACCTCTAATCGTGATATATCACTGAGAACACTACCAGGACATGAAACACTGGAATCTCTTAATCCACTTCCGCTATAACCAGTTGCTTCATCCTGTTTTTCTAAATCCGTTTCTTGTAAATAACTATCATCATCATCATCATCATCATCATCATCACGTGGTATTTGTTGTTTTTTAGGTGAAAAAGATATTTTCTTTGCAGGTTGCTGTCGCCGCCTTTGTAATTTTGGCGGTTTTTGTTGTTGTTTTAGTTCTTCAAATTGTTTATACACTATACCCACCGCATTGATATATTCGATGTATGATGCACTACCTGTCTTAATTTGACTTTTTTCAGTTTTGATCTTATAGAATATATCAGCCCAGTGAGTTATACTTCTAACAAACTTATGATGTTCTGGTTTCAACATATTTTTCCTGTTTTCATAAGTCGAAACAACAAGCGCAGGAATTTCTTTTGGATCAGTCTTATCAATTGCTGCTAACCCTTCCTCGTTAAATCTCACGCGTAAATCATCTACTGTTCTTTTTGATTCCATTTTTTGTACAGCCTGTTCTGTTTGTTCAGTTTTCGCTGCTATTTTTTCAAGTTCACCGATAACAGATTTCTTCGTCTCGGGATCATCTCCCAGTATAGCGCGCTGTACCCCTTTCGTTGCTGTGGTTACCGGTTTAAACAATTCTTCAGATCCCGCAGCAAAATCAGTCTGAAGACTCTGTCGTTGTTGCAGTTTATTCCGTACAGAGTCACGAATTGGTACAAATCTCTTAATTGCATCTAATCGTTCACGAGCTAATCGGGTTGTTAATGCTTCATTGACCATTATTTGAAATCAGAAACAATTTTTCAATTGTAAAACAATTTTTCAATCCCACCTAACACCATCGGATGGTCATGAAAGTGTTTTAACGGCTCTATCAATGATGGGGAAAGTGTCATAATTGTATATACAATAATTAATACTGACAGTTTCCACACTTTTTTGACATGTCGGATGATTTTTGATACGGTCATTTTGTTGTTTTAACGGCTCTATCAATGATGGGGAAAGTGTCATAATTGTATATAAAATAATTAATACTGACAGTTTCCCCCACTTTTCCATTGATCATCCATCGATTTTTGACATCCCTTGAAGGTCGGCTAAAAAAAATAATTAATGGTCGGGCAATCAAATAATGATAAATAGTCGGTCAATCAAATAATGATAAATGGCCAATCAAAATTGTTCATTTTCTTGAATTAACGCCCGTAGGTTTCTAACTTTAGAGTTGACTTCTTTTTTCAATTCGTATTCGTACCCCAATTCTTTTCGTATTCGTTCTACGATGGTATACAACGGAGCGAACACACTTACGTCACTGGAAAATGCGAGAGAGTCCTTAATAGAATTCTGAATTCTTTTGATGAGCGCATACTTCTTTGGTAGCATATATTTATTGTTGTTAACTCCGTATTCTATATCCTGAAAATCAGACATGATTTGATCAGGATTTAACCCATCTGATAGTTCAATATCCCAACTTTTCAATTTTGAAATCTCGGATAAAATGCTATTCATGTTTTCAGAATTCATTATTCTATAACAATGACATATTTCTAAATGAAAAATATGACGCATTAGACATAACTAAATTGAATTTTCTGTCCGCTCTTTTTTGAAATAGCCGTCTTGGTTATCCCCTCTGCAACGAAATGAACAGAAGATGAACAAATATCGAAATACTTGCCGGCTTCATATATTGATTGAAATATTTTTTCTTCATTAGTTATTGTATTCAAAGATTTCACTGGTTTCGCTTTTTTCGAGCATTTCCCAGTCTTTCCTCGTTTCAAGTTCTCACTCTGTGTGATAGCTTGCAGATTTGATAAAGAATTGTTCTTCGGATTAGAATCCTTATGATCAATAACAGAATCACCCTCGATCAATCCATAAAAGCATTCATACACGAAACGATGATTGAGATATCTCTTCTTTCCCCAAACAGTAAACATCAAATACCCCATACCATTGTCAGCACCAACTGGTTTCTTCAGTCTACGATTTCTTACAACACCATCACTAGATGCTTCATAATTTGTAATCAAGGGATGGTGTCTGAATTCTTGGTTCATTCGTATACATAATACTATTGTTTGTCTAATTCATTGTTTGGTTTAATGATGAATCTTTCGATGTAGTCTTGAGGAGTTCTTATGATTTTGTCAGTGACAGTGTCAGTGTCAGGGACTTTTTCAGGGTCAAAATTTCTGATTGATTGTCCATTTTTTATTCTTTTATCATAATAACGCTTCAATTCCCTGTATCGCTTACCACCGCAATTAAGACACAACTGAGATTTTCCCCTAACCCCAACTCCACATAGAATACAGGGTAACGGACCAAGGCTTCCACGACGAAAGCTTTGCATATGATACCCACAAAACTCATTTCTGCATGATTTGTTACACGGGGTTATTGATCCAATCATAAGCCACTTACAGTGATTCATTATATAAAAATCTTTCATTTAAATGCTTGTTTTAATTATAGCATGAAGGAATTAAGGAGAACGCCTTCGAAAAATGCTGAATTCAATGTTGATAAGGAGTTTAAGAGATTATTGAAAATCAATCCTAGATTTAATCTCGATAGACCCAAAAAACGTAACAAACGTCCAATAGACGGAAATATGAAAGAGTTTAAGAGATTATTGAAAATCAATCCTAGATTTAATCTCGATAGACCCAAAAAACGTAACAAAATTAATCCTAAATTTAATCTCGATAGACCCAAAAAACGTCCAAGAGACGGAAATATGAAAGAGTTTAAGAGATTATTGAAAATCAATCCTAAATTTAATCTCGATAGACCCAATAAAACGTAACAAAATTAATCCTAAATTTAATCTCGATAGACCCAAAAAACGTCCAAGAGACGGAAATATGAAAGAGTTTAAGAGATTATTGAAAATCAATCCTAAATTTAATCTCGATAAACCAAAAAAAACGTCCAAGAGATTACCCTGGAAGGATGCTCAATTCAATCTCGATATAGTTTCTAATACACCCAAGAATACAATTCTTGATAAAGCCATGATTAGTAAAATCAGAGATTGTTTCAATGAATTTAAGCGTGATGGAGCATCCTATTGTTGGTCAACATTTCGAATTGATGGTGTTGTTGACGCTACCATGAATGATGAAAAAGCAGCAGTGATAATTTCACGTGTTGGGGAAAAACGGTATTTTTTCCGAATCAAATTCATTATTGAAGTCGATGGCAAATGGATTATTAGGGATAAATTTGAACCAATCCTCAAGAATAAAAAAGCTGTCATTGTGAGTAGAGATTCCAAACCAGGAATTCTAACCGGCATTGACAAACCATACTACGAAAGATCTTATCCCGTAACAGCAATGGTTTATGGGATATATCCGTTAAATGATAAACCCGATATCGCAAAACTAGCTCCTATGAAATATTCGTCAGGGCTTAATTGTGTAGCAGAGCGAATAATAGAACACTTCACAAATGCATCCCGAGGAAATAAACTAACTGATCTGCGACGTAGGAAAATAACCGAGTGGGAACTGACAGTGAAACAGCATGGTGCAAAGATTTCTGATATAGCTAAATTAGAAACATCATTAAGATTTCCAATAACAGTTATGACGATAACCGGAGAGGTTTTATACGAACCGAAATATAACAAAAATGGAGCACCAATACAGATTATTGATCATAATAAACACGCGTGGACACCTGCGGTAACAGTATTTCCACGAGAACGAACCGTGAAATATATCCCTAAGGAGTTCGTCGGGGATGTTTTCTATGAAGAGAGATTATTTGATGCTATTCATGCGTTGTGTAAGGATGATCCTGTGTCAGTGTGGTTACTTAGAAGTGATGAAGATCCCGAAATAGGATTCGATCAATTTGTAAAACCAAATGGTGAATTATATCGCGTTGAAGAATTAGATAACAGAATGAGAAAAATCGCTAGTGATTTTTCACCGGAGAATTCCCATGAAAAACTACTCACGGATAGTTTTACTATTCCATCAGTGGTAGCTCACTTCGCAAGAGAAAAAAACTCATGGCGTCCAACACGAAGTGATTTTCTCGAAGATGTTAAATTGAGTTGCGTCGAATTTGGTCATGGAGGATTGTGGAATACGAAATACTCACGTGATGGTATGATTTCAATTGATATAGCCGCGTGTTATCCCGGAAGTTTTCTCGGATATGGGGAATGTGCTGAGTACTTCAAACGATTTGGACACCCCACGCATGAAATGACTCGTGTTGCGATTAATGGACCATTGCCTGATTTTGATTTAACCGGATTCGCTCGTGTGATATCATTTGAATTAGCTACAGGGTTACATCCGTGTAGTTATGTTTGGCTCGGTAGACATCTATCTGAAAAGGCCTGGATGCCAATAGTGCTATTGAGATATATGATTGATTGTGGTATGCTAATATCGTTGATTGTTTCCGAGGCTATTATATGCTATCGAGCTCAGAAAGAAGTTTGGCTACCACAACCCGATCTAGATCGTATAATCAACGAACTACGAAAACAATTCCCTGATTTCAATGAAGAAGAAATCATAAATTGGTCTAAGAAGTTATTTGAAATTAAAAAAGAACAAGCAAAAGATTTTGGACGAAGAATAATCGGTAAATTCACTCAAGGTGGACGGTACGACAACGCAAAATATTCTTCGCGGTTGATCATAGATGTCGCTGAATACGATTTTATTGTAGCGGATTTAATGAAACAGGGAAAACTTGTATCCCGTAAGGATGCTTTTCTATCCAATGGTGAGAAATTAGGTACGGTTGTTACCTACTGTGATGGATATAATTCCCAGTACACACATTTGAGAAGTTCAATGCTAGCCTATGCTTCTATTAATCTATTTTCGATGATAAATAGATTTCCTAATACCGCGGTTAGAGTGGCCACTGATTCGATGTATATACACAATAAGTACAAATCAGCTGTAGCTAAATTCACAGATCCCGAAGAAAATTGGGGGCGTTGGCGATTTAAAAAGGAGATGCTACATGAGTATTGTGAATCCGCAGACGTTGCCATGGATGATAAATATCTTTGTTGTAACCGTATTGAAAATCAATCAGAATTTTCTAATGCACCACCGGTATCTGATCCAGTATGTAGATACAAGACAGTTTATTTGAACGGTTGTGGTGGGTCAGGAAAGACAACTCGTGCAATTGAATTATTTCGTCGGTCAACCATGATTGTGTTAACACCGACTCACAGACTCGCCAGAGAGATGATACAGCGAGGGGTAAATGCTTGTACTTACCATAGTTTCTTTCGATGGAAGGGTGACAAATGGACTCCTGAGCGTATGGGTGATAAATTCATTCCTGAAATCATAATTTGGGATGAAATATGCACAGTGTCATTAGATGTATTACAAATATTTCTCGAGTGGTTGTTAAACAAAAACACAAAAGTCGTCATGTGCGGTGATCACGGCCAACCACCACCATTTGTCGGTTCATCTCCACATGAATGGTTAAGGGGTTTTGTAGACTACTATGAAGAAATCACCACTGATTATAGATCACTTGATGAACGATTACGCGAGTTCAAAGCGCTAATTAGATTACAACCGGATAGAATCCAATGCGAAATAGCGCGTGAAGTGATTTCAGAAACTCCAATGAATGATTTCTGGGAAACATGGAGACCAAATGATTTGATAATTGCAAGTAGAAAAATAGTCAGGGACACACTTCAGATGAAGTTATTTGAATTGCATAAAGAAAAATTTGCAACGCTTCCAGTACCCCTTTGTTATAGGCCATCGGATACACGAAAACAGAATATTGAAGTTGATATTCCAGGACAGAGTGAAAAACAAATTCTCGTATTAAATGATATTGTGCTGGTTGATATCAATGTCATTGAAGATGCATTGCGTGCTAATAAATCCCCGTGGACGCTAGGATACGCAGCAACAATACACTCTTCACAGGGATTGACTATATCGGATACAATTGTTTGGATGGTGGATAATCACATCGAATGGTCGAATTTAGTCTATCTCGCAGTATCCAGAGTACGAAAAATAAATCAACTTCGAAGAGTTGTTTTCGATGATAATGACACAACAATAAGTGATATTGATGTTAGCATCATTAATAAAAAACTCTCCGGTTACAAACAACAGGACAAACAAAAACAACGAGAATTTGATATTGATGCTAAATTAATAATTACGCTGAAGAAACAACAGAATAATCACTGCGCGAGTTGCAATTGTATAATGCGTTGGCAGTATTCGGATAAGGATCCTCGCCAATTCACCGTAGACAGAAAAAATAACAATCTCGGTCATGTCAGAAACAATGTGATGTTGACTTGTCTTGAGTGCAATAGACGCAACGGTGCTAGTTAAGACCATGCGGTGGCAATTGAGTATCCTCGGGAATTACCTGTAGTTGTTGTCGAGTAAAACCCCGCTGAGGGGCAGTTGAATCCAGTTTATAGATTGCTGGTCTACCAGTTGATCGTGTTATAGTAGATATCTTATGCGTAGTGACGCTCCAAATAGGATCAGTAGCCCTTTTTCTACCCCCTTCAAGCTCTCCTGGTTCGTATAAGTACCTCACAATGACATTACTATGAAGAATTGGTTCTTTGAAATCTTTTTGTGGTTGTACGGGTATTGACTTCTTTTTAATCGCGTTGATAGGTTTCATGTTGATTGTTCTAGTAATCTCGTTATTCAGTGCAGTAATCACAGATGGTAATCTTTTAACCCATTCACGGGATCTTTTTTCTTGGATGAATTCTTTTGCGTATTGATATCCAAATAACCGCTCAGCAATCGTCCGATTAAATCGTTCGACAATGGCCTGATCGCGATGTAGCGCAGTATGCCCTCGTCGTATGGTGACATTATGATTTTTCATTGTAGATAACACTGCACCCTGAAATTCCTTGCCAGGATCAACCTGCAATAGATTTGGCCAGTGCAGAGGACCTCGTAGATAAATCCTCTCAAATGCAGAAGCGACTTCAGTGGCTGATTTTGTTTTTAACGGTTCTGCTTCTTTGTATCGACTTGCAATATCAACTACGGTTAATGCGTATTTGTAACCACGATCATGTGGCAGAAATAATATATCAGCCTGATGAACTTCATTAGGAACGGTCACATCAAAATGCGAGAATTGAATTTGTTTAGGCGGTGGTAGATAAATTTGCCATAGTGCCTGTTTGGATAACCAATTAGCCGCAGTGGTTTTTTTCACTTTTGCAGCGCTAGCGAGTTTATGGACTGCTGATTTACCCCTCCAGTATCCTCTTGGGGAATAATAAATTGATTCCATATTATTAATTACCGGCACCTAACATCAATTTGCTTTTCATAGCCGATTTTATTAAAAATGAAGCCAATTTTTCTTTGAAGGATTTATCAGGAATAGCATTTAACGCATGAATTAATTTCACATCTGCTAGATGCCTGTGTTGCAGATTGCTGCTTTTATAAGCAACATCATGAAGGTGACAGGCCTTATCAATGGCGTTTATTGGTTCTTCACCGGGGTTGGGTTGATTTTGATTATTGAGTCTGATATCAAGTCTGGTTCCCGGTCCACAGTAGCTATATCCTGGAAGGTGCTTTTCTCCGGGGTACTTTGCCCATGGGGTTCCAGGGAGCTTTGCCAATTTGGCTGCGATATCACCTCCTCGTTTTTTTTAAAATCAGATCTCATAGACACAAATCTAAATTTCTTTGTACCACATTGCACGCATTTACCAGAAAGCGCTGATCGGTTATTTTTAGTTGTAATCGTCGTCAAGTCATCTGTGCCAGTACGCGTTTTACACTTCACACAATATAGATCCATAATTTATGTATAGAAATATGGATATAATTGATTTTTCAGCGACTAAAAGAAGAGAACCGGTTAAGCATCATGCAGCGCTACCAAACTCTATCCGGATGATTATAATCGGGCCATCTGGATCCGGTAAAACGCAATTGTTACTCAATTTAATAATGAGATGGATGAAGTGGGATAAGTTGTATTTAATTGCCCCTAGCGTTGATGATCAACGATGTTATGAAGTGCTAAAAGATTTTAATGAAAACGCTTCAGAAATTAAGGGTGAGAACGACATTGAATTTATAACCGATATCGATGAAGCACCGAGTATTGATGATATTGATGGAGATATTAACAATTTAGTCGTATACGACGATATAATGTTGGATAAACAAAAAAATCCTGCTAGGATCTTTTCCCGGGGGCGTCACAAAAACACTGACGTGATATATGTCACTCAACGCTACACTCAGGTTCCAAAAGTCATCAGAGATAACTGCAATATTCTTTCTGTATTCAACGGCGTTGATACTCATACTCTTAGAAATATATGGCAGACATGGTGTTCTGATATGGACTTCAATCAATTTCGAGATTTCTTTAGTCATGCTCAGTTGACTCCGCACGGATTCGCAACAATAAATTTGCATGATCCTCGTACACGATATCGTATCGGACTGGATCAAATATTCGGTTGAAATCATTTATTATTTTTTGTTAACCTGTAGCAGCAGAGAGGGTGGATGACAACAAGTTGCGACCAAAATTAATTAAAAAATCGTAAAAGTCTCCGTTTTCATTTTTTTAGTTAAAATGAGATTTCGTAGATTTTTAAAATTTCAACGAAATCATACGGATCGTTTTAAGGATTCAATCAATTTTTTGTCTGAAAACGTTGTAGGGTTCGCCCTTTTTTTGGTTAAAATGAGATTATAGGACGGCTCGTTTTAGGATTTCAATCAAATTTTGTCTAAAAACGTTGTAGGGTTCACCCTCTCTGCTGCTTCTGAACCTGTAGGATGTTTGACCGTTTAATATGTTGAAAAGACCACACTAATATACAATGCTTCAAACAACTAAGTTGAATAATATATTGATAAATGTGCAATCATGATGTATACTTATGCGAGAGGGAATGTCGTTTATATCCAATCATTAGTTTACAACAAACTGCTTAATCCTTTGTTAATCCCTTTCCTCGAATGGAAAATTGCCCTAATTTTACAAAATGTCATGCATTGTAATATAAGCATTGTACAATTGAAAAGCTTATAAATGAGCTTTACATATACTTACTGAATGATTTTAAAATCTTCCAAACGAGTTAATCATGCATCATATATAACTCTAAACAGGTTAAAAGATAAACCCAATGCATGCAGTTACTAAGAAGTAATTTACAATTCTTAAATGTGCTTAATACAAAAAAACTAGCGAAAGTTCATTAAAGATAAATGTCACGGAATTGCGTATGACTGGTATCAATATGTATATGTGGTAAAAAATGTACTAGGGTTTAATTACCGCGTACAGCGTCACCGAGGGTGGTTAATTTATTATTGGTTTTAGTTATTTCGAAATACTGAGAGCAACTCAGATCATGCTGCATGTGCAAATTTCCTGCGGTTTAAAAATATAAGTAACTAGCTGCTCATATCGGTCACAACAAGTGTATATTATAGAGCAAATTCTCCGTAAACATCACATTACAGCCAGTCTTTATAGAAAGCTCTCCACTTTACGGAAGTAAAACCTTCAGATAAGGAGGTAAAATAGATTGAAGATTATATTCTTATCGCTATTCTTTTTATATGACATAATTGCTTCATATATCAGATGTTTTAGTATTTATTCTAAATTGTACAGTGTAAATACCTAAGTTATACAGCGCTATGATATTAGACATACCATAGTCTGCTTCTAGATAGCTATTTGTTGTAAACGAACAGAGAAATTGAATTTAATTATACGTTGCATGAATTGAACGTTTAATGTAAACGGGTAACTAATTCATGTGCATGCTCAACATATATGAATGTACAAGTACTTAACGTGTCATATGTATTACACGGTTTAGTTGTTTTAATCTTAGCTGGCCGTGTGTTGAGCCGTGTGTATGCGCCCGTGTATATGGTGGCTTGTGTATATTACCTTTGTGTATGGTGCCCGTGTGTATGGTGCCTTGTGTATGCTGCATTTATGTATGCTGCCTTGTGCATGGTTGGGTGATAAAAAGTCGCAGAACTCTGTGTGGTTTCTTTAGACGTATACGTTGTGTCTGGTGACATTGGCTCTGAAGAGTGTACTGGTGTTCTCGATGCGAGGGACCAAGGCTTCGCTACCATCGGGTCTGTGTTGAATGTAAGAGCACTCGATGGATCCTTCAAGCAGACAGGGAGAAGTGGATCATGCGTGGCGACTACTTGATCATTGACTAGAGCGAGTGGAACTGGAGATACATCTTGGACGTAAAATGGGCGCCACAATAGTTATATAATACGTGTTTCATAATATTGCTATTGCGATCTGAGCAAACTTTTCACATTTACGTATCAACATCGTTATTTGAACGATAAATGTATTGACGTCTCAGTCTATTTATTTGGACGATACATTCATAAATTCATAATTTCACCTTTACATTGCTAAATCTTTATTTGAACGATAACTTCATAAATTCATAATTTCAGCTTTGCATTGCTAAATCGTTACATGAACGATTAAAAAGAACGTATATGCCTTTATCTTGTTAAATCTTTATGTGAACATCACAATCAAAGTTACAGGCATTTACAGCTGTCTCGTCATACGAGCGATATATATTCTTAAATTCATAAGTAGACTTGTATTTGTTGATTTTGTGATAAGCCGTTATTCGCGTTAGTTTTAAATCCCTTTCGTTAAAATCATCCTTTGATTTTTTTGGGTTGAGTTACATGTTATTGATAGTTCCATGATAGGAACTTTATTATTTTTCCTTATATTTTGTTTATAATGGTGTCATAATTATTTTACATTTAAAATGCGTTTATAAATAAACATCTTATTAATGCAGTTGCTTTCGGTGTCATTACTAATCCTGTCCCAACCGGGCTTCATCCTGTGACAATAAAAACGTATTCAAAGTCATAACATAAAAATACTAATTCTCAGGAACATTTCCAAGCTTGTCCCTTAACATGATCAGCAGGTTGATATTTTCTTTATAAATTAATAATTTCCGTGCATTGAAATATTCGAACTTGCTATCGAAGGCAATTTGTGGTTTTTTCCGAATATTTTATACAGTATTTCATTCATTTATTTTGGATTACTCACATTACCCGTTCTTTCTTACTCCATTTCATTAATTTGCTTAAATCACTCCACGCCTAAAGATTTATTTAAAAATCATACTTACATACACAGGTAAACATTCTGAAGGCTTGCCCGTGAGCCTTATGCGTTTCGAGTTTACGAGTAGAGATCAAGCCTTCTATTAAAAAATGTCTTTCCAATTATCTGTACAAATACTAATTTTAAAGCCAGACCAGACCTTTATTTCAACGTGTCGGACAATATTAGGATCTTCAGCTATGTACACATGTGTGGTTCTTGGCTCTGTGTAATAATAACACGGCATTATATACGAGGGTGTAATTGTGTAAACTAGAAACCATGTGAGCACAGACACAATATTCATTCGTTATAGACAGTAACATTAATATGTGAACAAAATACGTAACTTCCATGCCTTGATTGGCAAAACACTTATAGCCTATGAGCGAACTATACCAACTAAAGCGTCGACAATGATGAACATTGTAACTGCTTGCATTGAGTTTAGAAAAACTGCCTATCGAAGTGTTCAATGTAAAATATGTTTCAGATACAAGCGGAATGTTGACTGCAATTTACCCGTGCATAGTCTTTTTTTAAAATATTTACGTTAACCTATAATGGTAACTATCTGTAAGCCGAAACATGGTCCTAATTTCCTTGAATTATCATACGTTCTATATCATAAAGCACATTTGTTATTTTAAATCATGAAAATATTGAATTAGCTGTTCCCATAAGACATTTGTTTGTATTTTGTCGTTGCAAGATTGTAAGATAATTTGGATTCTAGGCTCCGATGCGAGATTTGATCAACTGATGTGAGTGTACACGAAGATATAAGTAGATATATACTGTTTAATTTAATTTTGCACAAGGTTGTCTTTAATACACATACAACACCTATATCCAACACGTATACATTAACATTGCACAGTTTCTCTCTTATTTTATACCAGACGACCGAAAACAAAACAACAAACACATTTAAATGACAGATGTGTTTAATTTATATAGTCAGAGAAGATGAATGCCAAAGTGCATTCCCATATGCATGCATTTTTAGAGCAATTATCCATGCACATATCCATTCCTAGTATGGGTCTATGCATGTGAATGCGTAATGTTAATAACACAGATTAAAGTAAAATGGAGACCTCAAACGAATATATATATATATATATATATATATATATATATATATATATATATATATATATATATATATATATATATATATATATATATTAGACCATCTCATGTATATGAACATTAGATAGACAGATTGATAACATTTATGGTATTATCTTTTAGTTTATATTACATACTTCTAGGCGTCACTTAAATTCCTTTTGAGTGATACTGATATCCAGTCGCGCCTAAATATTCAATTAATATCACGCCTGCCTAATACTCAGCTCATAATTCACGCGGCTTAACATTGAATATCGCGATTAATGAAATATATGTGTTGATTAGTTCAGGTAAGAAAAAACATATTTTTTCCCTTCTATAAAGTATATGGGATACGTCCACATAAATAACATGAACGAAAGAAACATTAATTTCGCGCAAACAATACTATAGAATTTTATTCGAAAACCACAACTCCCATTTTATCTCTTAATTTGCAATGCTTTGAAGATTATCTTTTCGTAGTATATCGTTATACTTAATTGGATGGATCCATTCTTTTTTGGATAGAGGCATTATAATAGTTGCTCTATATCATCATAAGTCGCCATTCAAAATAAATGATATATAAAAAAACTTAACAACAAAACACGCTGTCACAAAACTCATATGTTAGAGACGAACATTGGTTTTAACATATAATTATATATACATGAAATATAATTTACATTAGCCTGCTCTCTACTGCAGACATATTGTTCATAATATGCACACGATCGTCAATAAACCAGTTGTACGTGTCCTTTAAAATGCGTACTGCGATTTGAATGTCAAACGTTAAAAAATTAATACACTGTCAAATAATATAATACATACATACATACATACATACATACATACATACATACATACATACATACATACATACATACATACATACATACATACATACATACATCAAGCGGTAGGACAAGGAAAAATCCTGTCGGCATGGCTATTTTTTTCATGATAAATAACCTTATATCCTTGATGGAGTCAGCAAAATCTGGAATACAAGTTGGCACTAAGTATCCTCTGTGTGTTTTACTAGCGGATGACAATTTCCTTAATATTTTTCGTCATTTAATGTGTGTTTTACTTCGCAACCTCTATGACTATTCATCGAAGTTGTGACTCAGGCAACCGCTCCGGTGGCCTAGTGGTTAGAGCGTCCGCCCCGGAAGCGGGAGGTCGTCGGTTCGATCCCCGGCCGAGTCATACCAAAGACTTACAAAAATGGTACTAACAGCTGCCTCGCTTGACGCTCAGCATTAAGAGGTTAGTGTTAGGACTGGTCGGCCTGGTGTCAGGATAATGTGACTGGGTGAGACATCATGCTACATGTCTGCGGCATGATGTCTCAGTGCTAGACATCACTATAAACTGCCTCACTGCAGACATCGTAGCGATATGACTGAAAAACTGTTAAAGCTACGTTAAAAATCCTAATCAAACAAACAAACAAACAAACAAAATGTGACTCAGGTACATTGCTGATAGCATCAATGATGTCACATTTTCGAAGAAAACAAATCATACAAAAAGATATGTTCAAGCTCGGAGATAAAAGATTTCTATAGTTTCTTCTACAACCTATACATGAGTGACTCTCTCCACATATATTTATAATACTGCTTCAGTACAAAATGCTTGTGATAAAGGATGATCAGTGTTGTATTCCCATGTTGGGACTGGCATTGGAAAGGACGGAATGAATCCAATTATTAGTGCTAACATATAGTCGAAAAATTACTACCTGCAAATGACATATGGATGCGAATTATTGTCCTTCTTGAGCCAGTTGCATGTATATGCTATGGAAGTATGTCAAAGAAAAGCTGCAGGACGAGTTATAGTTCTTGATCATCGATCTTATTGAGAAACAACAATTAGCTGTACTGGACAGTGATCAGTTGAGGGATGTGCGGAATAAATCAAGTTAGGTTTCTTCAATAAAAAATCGGCAGACCTAATGGTTCACTTGCATGGAAAATTATATTCAACAGAAGAATTCTCGGCTTTCTGATACGCGAGAGCGAGAGCGTTGGTTCTGTTAACAAATATATCGTGTTTTTGTTTTAATACCAGCTTCGTGGGTTTTTTACCCCACATATACGGGAACACCCTATATTCCGTCCCGAAACCCGTCTGGAGCAGTAATATTGAAACGGCATTTCACTGCTGCGAAGTATCATTATTGATATCTAAACTTGAAATGAGACCGAAACGTTAACACTATAGAAGTGTCCATACTAATCTTAAATCAATTGCAGTCTGAAAACTTTGTAAATGTATCCCAAATAAAACTTGTCTATTTAACAGCTAGGTGTTGAATTGTTTTTTTAAAAACTTGAATCTAACTGTAGACTCAGCAAAAGATTAACTACAAACAGAGCCAAGCATATGTTACCAAGCTCTAAACGACGAGTGTAATTTTACTTTTGAAATAATAATAGATGCAATAGACATTTTAAACTCCAACTGGCTTTTATATCAGGATCATGACTCATTAATTCATATCATTTTGGGCGCGAGTGTGGACGTCTTTGATTCTATGTATGATCAATCATCGCAGGCATTCATGTATGTGGTGGCTGATGGAATAGACACAACTTACAGAAGAACAAATGAATTTGAAAACGATATCTGATAGTACACTTGTTTGGTAAATTAGGGGAATGGACACATTTCAATTTATCTTATAAATTACCCATAGGTGTTCTAAGTGAGAGAGCACATGATACTCTTTTTAAATCGTTCCAGTTGAATGTACATAATTCCAATTCCATTAGTTTCCTTTCTTTATATATGTTGCGTATATAGATCGTTTGGAATGAAATCTCTCACTCGTGTGTTTAGATATTGCGTTTTCGTTCCTTTCTCAACGCTAAAAACATCAGAAACGTCCAATCTTTTCTTGCCAAGGACAAGCACGAAGATATAAGAACGAAAGCATAATTCTAATAGGATTATACGGGACCTGAACGCTAGCTTATAAGTTGATGCTTTTCCGTAATGAACGTGATAATTGTTACTGAATGCAGTGTCCTACGTAAACAAGCGGCTGAACATTTGATTTCATTTGAATAGTTATTTTACCTGATATATCGAAGGAGATTGGAATGATTTGCATTTTGTTTACTTAAAAGATTTCTCTGTTTAACAGGTATTATTTATAGATATCACAGCAAAAGAAGCTACATAGTAAATGCAGTAATTAAAAATACCACTGTTATGTGTAGGTATTTTGCATTGTTCATTTTTTTAAAAGTTGTAATGCATTATATGGTATTGTAATATAGCATTGTATGATAGACGTAACCTTGTTTAAAATCGACATATTTACAATTAAGCAAAACTAGTCATTTTATATTCTGCATACATCTACTACAGAGCTAAAATATGATATATCCGTATGGGTTTAACATAATTATTATTATTATTAGTAGTAGTAGTAGTAGTAGTAGTAGTAGTAGTAGTAATAATAATAATAATAATAATAGTAATAGTAGTAGTGGTAGTAATAGTAGTAGTATCATTATTATTAAACGTAAGCATACTTATTAGATCTTGGTTTAGGATTTCGGGATTTCCTTGAAGCACGTGACATAATCCAGGTTATATATCATATTTTAGTAACATACTTTCTAACCAAAACTAACTTTTAAAAACGAACGACGTTTCTAGAAAGTTATCGTCCGTTAGGTGATGGAATCGTATTTAAATAATGTTCATTTTCGCCTGAGGTCAAGTACAGTACTATATAATTTTGTCACTGGAAAATTAATTAATTCGTGCTTTAATCAAGTAGTATTTTTATGTGTCGAAAGGTTCATTTTGTCTGGAATTTGTGGCTTTAAATTATTCAAGTGATTAGTCTCTGGAATTACATAATATTTATAAAGACTATTATTATTGGACAGAAATATTCATTGGTATTAATGGTGAATTCAAACATTTGAATTATTATACTGTGTTGCAACAAAAGACTGTTGGAAAATCAACACTTTGGGAGCCATCATAGTTACATATACATTTACAGCACTAGACCTAAGTTAAATTTCCAATAAAGATTATTCGAAACTTTTGATATGATGATAAGTGTATGTAAATATAGGATTTAATTCGCAATACGTAAGTTCCTACTTTCCTTTTTCACTAGGGGAATAAATTATTTGCTGCCTTTTGTAAAACGTGCTGTTTTCACTCTATTATGTTACTTACTGTGCTAACATTGGATCTTAACGCCATACAAAATACCTTAAAGACGTATCATAATATTGAGCAATTAAATTTAAATGAATATAACGAATGAGAAAAAGTAAACAAAAGGCAAGGAATAAAAATGATTTGTTGGGTAGTAAAAGAAAAGTAACCAGAAATTAATACAAATGAAAGTCAAATCAATGAGCTGGTTTTATATTGTTACCACACTTTAGTCACAAACAAATGTTGCAGAAAAGCGTAAAAAAAACCTAGAATTTGTATTAAACTTAAGAAGCAATATAGATATGAAAGTAATTATTTACAATAAAGAGGATCTTACAGTATAATGAAATAGAGCCGAATAATGCCTTATAAAGGTCTATGAAAGTCCTAGATGAATATAATGTTCCTCATCAAGTTTAAAACGGAAATTTGTTAGTCCTCCAAAAACCGCGACGCTTTTTTTTAGAATTTCTTCGACTACTAGTAATTTATAGCAGTTTGAGAAACATAGTATAGTCCACATAATGAGCTCTTTCTATTTCCACTGAACAGTTCAAACAAATATTGTTTCTATCAAAAAACATCTAAGAACAATATAAAACACGTCTTCAGACTTAAACATGAACACAATAAAGTCGGTATCAAACTGATAGCTCAAATCTCACCTTTCATGCGTTGTAGATCACGACTGTAATATTTCACAATAGACCCACCTGACAGCATGCGTTGATCTTTGCACATATTTTAAATTATCCATGTGATCTTTCCCAACCAATGTGAAGTCACAAAATTTTTCTTAAAACGTCGATATCAGCCACTGGGAAATTAAGTCGTAAGTGCCATTTCATTATTAGTATTATTATTAAGATTATTATTAATATTTTTCAATACATATATAAACATATATTTTTTATATCCTATGCAGTATTATACTGGTAAACGATTCGCGTCAGGTATTTCAAACTTAATACAAACTATTATGTAGACATTAAAAAATGAATACGAATTATAACATGAAATTATTCCATGTACCAGGACAGAAAAATGTTGATATATCAATATGTATTTGTTGGTTTTACCATTTAAACGTTTATCAGTGGTGTAAAGAAGAATGTATGTAACAGATGTAAACCATTTAATTCTTTATGGTTGGTACGGTGCAGCCAAGGAAAACTTTGATTATAATTTCAGACTGGATTCCATATAAACAAAAGGACTTATGTTAGGTACCAAATATAGAACAAGCTGAATACATTGATCCAATTGTATATCGATTTTGTTAAAACATTATTAAATTTCATACACCTCCGGGTGTAATAGTGGCGTTCCTTTTCCATGGAAACGCCCAATAACATGCCGTATTGTTTATCCGAGAGATACTGAACTATTTATGGATGACAAAGAAATGACCTTTTACATATCAAGATGAGTTTTATTTAAAATATGGCTCCCAAAGTCGAACCACTGACCCATAGTTAAAGCTCTCCCAAGCTAAATTGTATCTATATGAAATATTAACGGTAACTACAGGCATCATCACAACTGGTAGGCTTAAATAACTAATTAATTAATTAACTGAGTTCTAGTTCTAAAGCTTGCTGATAGTAATAATACTACGTATTCCGAGTGTATCAGTTGCAATTGAAGTCACACATCTGTCCACGTTGAATGTAGTAGCAACGGGCTACTGTCTTGACTAGATATAGCAGATATAATTAAATTGGAAGGCAAAAATTTACACTAGGGGAAAGGGTGTCATTAGTATTGCATCTGATATCGCGAACAGTGAATCAATTTCTACTGAAGGAAAGGTGTAAAATTGAGGGCCTAGTAGTGACCACAACAATAGAAGGACCTTTTCATTACAGATGTTACGTAAAGACTAAGCTCTGCCTTCATTACGTCCCGGGAACAGATATGTATGGTGTTACATTGCAAACCGATTCTAACAAAATATAGCAACCCATCTTAATCACAACATGACATAATTTACAGATCCACGGCTGCAAATACTGTCTCTGAGAAGGCATTGGTTAATGTAGGGATGAACAGGAAACGGTGATCTAACATTCCCATAAATGCACCAGCATCATGAACTTGACATTGCAAGGAAGGTTCCATTTCGTCAATCTACATATATGCATGCATGGGCTGTCCGTCTCGATTTACTCATATCGTTCTGGTGATCGTGACGTTAAAGTCCTGGAAAGACGACATAGACAATACAATCAGCAATCGTCTTGAAATTACTGTATTTTAGTCAGGATGAACTCCTGTCATTGTATGAAGGTTTCGCCATAACTGTGACAGACATCGAAGAATGATATGTTTTACCCTACTACTAGGGACACGCTAAGACATACTTCATTGTTTTTACTCGAGCCAATAATGACTAGAGAATAATGAGTCTTTCTTGTATTGATCTAGGACGAAATTAGTATCATGCCACCCGAATGTGGTACTCATATTTCCGCGTCGTAAACAGAGATGTACAAAGTGCCAGTATCTTGTCAAAGGAACACGAACAGGGCGTCAAACATTTACGACAGTTAATCGTTTCATTGTTAGAGGGAATAGTGAACCCAGTCAAACAGTCTTCTTTTTCACAGCAACAACGAAGTATACTATAACGTAGGTATGCCTATGTTTCATATAAATGATCCAGCCGTCGAGACAGACGTTGCATTCTTGAGTGTGTCAAAAACCTTAAAAGTGCGATTGAACCGGAAACACTTCAGTGCCACACAACAGCTAATCAGATACGTTGCCGCAGTATGCCCAATGACGAACTTGATATCCTTTACATTATTCCAACACACGGGATGTAACCTAACTTATATTTACGTTATGCCCGTTAGACCCACTTAGGAATTCATTTAATCGATGGATTGTGTTCTCTCATTGTATCATACGGGCACCTTGATTCAGAACGGAAACAACGAGACTAGTTTTTAACGTCGTCCAGAATGAAAGTTTAGCAATCCGTTCAATGTTATGCATAGGTCATCATCTACGTATTTCATCCAGCAATATTCTTGAGATTCTCCTTCCGGAATACAGTGTACCAGTACAGAAAATACCTTTTAGTCTCACCACAAAGTACCGGGTCCCTTACAAGAATTAAGAATAGTTTCTCTATACAGATCCTCTTCGGCTGTGCCTTCCAGGTAGCTGGACGACAAACCGCATACACACGTGTACGTTATATTCGAAGTCTATATATTATATATCTTGTTTCAATCTTATCTCAGCTTCGGATTCCTTGTCAACAAGAACAAACATGATATCGTCACATCTCATTACTAAAGTCACTTGAAATTCTCGAAAATGAGTCTTAACATAATTGAACATAGTTTATCTCCCTCCGAAACGTACAAGAAAATCTTCTCGAAGGTGTCAACAATTCTCGCGAAGAATATAATCTCAGACCAAGACTTGATTCGTTTATTTGGCAGCGAATGTCATCATCTTCGGATGTCTTTTCATGAAACCTTTACAGCTAATTATGCTGTCCTGGTGGCGACTGACGTTCTTCCCATGTAAATAAACAGTCCTGTTTTTGAGCACCGCATCTCAACACATCAGATAATCTAACTTAGATAGAAGCCTGCATACCCTTATAATTTCAGTCTCCGATAACTACGGTTTGTGCAAATGCATTGACTATTGCACCACAATCTTCTAAAATTGATGGCAATAGAAAATGCATAAAATTAGTTCCAGAAACGCTTTAGAGAGATGGTGTCATCTTTCAACTCGACAACACGACAACACCACTATTTTTTGAAAATAACAGAAGGTAAATGGGGCAAACGGGATAAGAGAAAAAATTCACAAACATTTGTTTACGTTTCGTAGATATTTGTATGTGTAATTATTAACTACTAATTAAGACCACATTGAAATCGGAAACATTTATGACAGGCCCATTGTTCCGTAGTGTTTGTTTTTGTCCTGGAGCTCAATTTATGCGGTTTCGTTGGGAAAAAACTTTAAAAATCTTCGTGAAAAACTACTACTAATAATAATAATAATGAGGACTTTGTATAGCGCCTAAACTTTCGAAGCTCTAAGCCCTTTACACCATCTATAATGATATGACTACACTACAGAAAAACAAATGACAAAAACAATGAAATTTGGAAACATAAAAACATGCTGAAAACATGTAAGATACAAAACATGATTAGGTCGCTAAGTTTGTCCCTGCAGTCGAAACAGGTGAGTTTTAAGGGCATTCTTAAAAGGGATCACTGTGTCTTTGTGTCTAATTTCAATGGGCAATTCGTTCCATGTCGCCGGGCCATGGTATGCAAAAGAACGTTGTCCATATGACTTTTTTTTCACCGTGGGATCAATAAGTATACGATTGTCAGAAGAAAAGCGTAAGTATCTAGCTGGTGTATACACATGGGTGAGGCTGGATAGGTATGTTGGACTGGAGTCTGTCAGTGAAACATAGCACAGAGAACATCGTCCTATTTCCGTAATGTTTCGCAGCAATTATAAATTCGAGGTTCGTGGCAGCCACGTACACGAACCCATATGTCCTCCAAATAAATTTGTTGTGCTACAGAATCTCAACATTGTTAGTCTACAAGGAGAGCATATCGAATAGTATTGTTCGTACGTTTCTGAATTAGGTTCGACAATGGCACAATTAATTGTTAATTTAAATCGCGTCTCATTATTTGCTTAGAAGTTTCAGGGTTAGAGTGAATTCAATAAATTGGAACCAGCATGTGAATAACATAGATAATAAAGTATAAACCTATTATTACTGCCTGATTTAGATAATATAGGTCATACGTCAAACCCCAAATGAAATTGTAATCTCTTTGAGACGTATACACATTGTAAGTAGTTTAATATATAAAAAACAATGAGTAACTAATGTTAACGTGGATGAGCGACGTTGAGATGAAACTATCGGTAGATTCAACATTTCCCTCCACAGTTTCATTGTGTAATGAATTTCCCTGAAATAAACAACATAGTTAAATATATCTCACTAATCTATTGCGACCAATCAAATACGTAAACATAACAAATGCACAGTATGCCGTTTGAGAACACAAGGCTATGTATTTTTTTGAGGAGGATAATATTAATATGAATGTCTATTAAACAAATTGTAAAATCTAGTATGTTTATTAAATATGGACGCTATCTAATGGTAGCTCAGAGAACGTTGAAGATACTTGAAAGAATGTATTTGAATGTGAATATTGATGACCAATTGATAAACTTTTAGCATGTTAGCACGCGTATAAGCTTTGACGAACATGACCAAACCAGATTGTCTACGGAAAATATATTATGCATTCCTCTCGTAAGTATCTAGCTGGTATATACACATGGGTGTGGCTGGATAGGTATGTTGGACTGGAGTCTGTCAGTGAAACATAGCACAGAGAACAAATTTTATGTTTGATTCTGTATTGAATTGATAGCATGTGTAGGGTACAGAGCAGTGGTGAGGTGTGCTCTGATAGAGGTACTCTAAAGGTGATCCGTGCAGCTGTGTTTTGAACTTTTTGAAGTTTCTGGAGGAAATATTGCAACGAACCAGACAGAATTGAGTTACAATAGTCCAGTCTTGAAAGTACTAATGGATATACAAATGTTTTAGTGGCATCAACTGAAAGATATTTACCATTGGAACTGATGCGTCTCAGTTCACGATATGCAGCCTTGCATATGTTTATGACATGTTGGTGCAATGTGAGAGTACTGTCTGGAGTAACACCTAGGTTTCGTACTGACTTTGAGAATTTATTGGTGTTGCTGATATTTATTGTCTGAGGTAAAGGATGGGAATGAAAAAGTCTTTGTGTTGTGATCAGAATAGCTTCAGTTTTATCATCATTAATCTGCAGATTGTTACATGTCATCCATGATTTCACATTAGAAATGCACCTCTCTACTCCATGGATGGTAGCATCAACTTCAGTTGGGTGGCTAGACTTGTATATTTGGGTGTCATCAGCATGCAATTGGTTCGACACTGGGTGATGATCTATGACACTTAAGAGAGGCTGAGTGTATAGAATGAAGAGAACAAGTCCAAGAACGGATCCCTGTGGAACACCACAACATATGTCAACTGGGCTGGAACGTATTCCATTTGCAGATATAATTTGTGGCCTGTTGACTAAGTAGGACTTGAACCTCTGTAAGACTATATTCTGAATGCCAAATACATGCTGGAGACGGTGAAGTAATATAGCATGGTCTATTGTGTCAAATGATGCAGATAAATTCAGGAGAGTGCGGACTGTAATCTTTCCATTATCCAAAGCAGAGAGAATGTCATTAATTACTTTTAGAAGAGTAGTTTCCGTACTGTGGCAAGGGCGATATGCAGACTGTAAATTGCTACATAGACTGTTTTAATTCAAATGAGATACAAGCTGGGTTAGAATAACCTTTTCTAAGATTTTTTATATGAATGTTAGATTAGAAACTGGGCGGTAGTTTTTTAAATCGTTATGGTCAAGTGTTGGTTTCTTCAGCAGAGGCTTTACGATGTCAATTTTGAAAAATGATTGGAATTCCCCTGATGAGAGAGATATATTAATAACATCAGTTAGTGAAGGAAATATTGGGTCTAAGCACTCAAGCAGCAGTGATGTCATACTACATTATACTGGGTTCACTATTCCCTCTAACAATGAAATACTAGATTTGTTGTTTTGTCTGTAATAGTTTGCTTATTTGTAGTTATTAATTTCGTAGTTTAACCTCTGCGGAAGACTACTAAAGAATAACATTATGTGGAAGTTACAATCATGTAACTAGATGTTAACATAATGCTACCACATGTAGCAAATCAAAGACCTGACATAATCAATAATAACGCCATGCATTGTTCGAGTGAATAACATAAAGGGAAGGAAACAGAGCATTGAGAACTAAATCAGTTATACAATCTCCACGAGCACAAATAAGTCACCTGTCAATATTAATCACGTATACCGTGTTTCGTCTGCGTGCTCATCATCAAAGGAAGATACCAACAAAGTGTGACAATGCTAAAGATATTGATATACAATGGTAACACTCCGTTTGATTTGATGCCTCGTGTACAGGCACACTAGATTCACCCAACTTAACAAAAGATAAACAGTAAAAATACAAATTCGAACAAACTTCCAAAATTGGTATTGTATCCAGGTCATGGTGGCCATTACGAGGAAGGAAGATGGAGCAGACTACAGCCAGTGCACTTGTATTTGTCATCCTTGCAACCATTCAGTCAAGTCAGTTTAAGCGAGATGAATAATAGCAGCTCACGCACCAATGAATGAAAGGCATGGCCTTAGAATCTCTAATAATAATAATAATAATAATAGTAGTAATAATAATAATAATAATGAGGACTTTGTATAGCGCCTAATCTTTAAAAGCTCTAAGCGCATCACACCATCAATAATGATATGACTACACTACATAACAACAAATGGCAAAAACAATGAAAGTGGAAAACATTAAAAACATTCTGACAATATATGATACAAAAACATGATTAGGTCGCTAAGTTTGTCCCTGAAGTCGAAACAGGTGAGTCTTGAGAGCACTCTTAAAAGGGACCACTGTGTCTTTGTGTCTAATTTCAATGGGCAATTCGTTCCACGTCGCCGGGCCCTGGTATGCAAACGAACGTTGTCCATATGTCTTTGTTTTCACCTTGGGAACAATGAGTATATTATGATTATCAGAAGAAGAGAGTAAGGATCTAGCTAGTGTATACACATGGGTGAGGCTGGATAGGTATGTTGGACTGGAGTCTGTCATTGAAATATAACACAGAGAACAAATTTTGTGTTTGATTCTGTATCGAATTGGTAGCCATTGTAAGGTACAGAGCAGTGGTGAGGTGTGCTCTGATCGAGGTACTCTATAAAGATAATCCGTGCAGCTGTGTTTTGAACTTTTTGAAGTTTCTGGAGTAAATATTGTGATGCACTAGACAGAATTGAGTTACAATAGTCAAGTCTTGAAAGTACTAATGAACACACAAGTGTTTTCGTGGCATCAACTGAAAGATATTTACGAATGGAACTGATGCGTCTCAATTAAAGATATGCAGCCCTACTATTATCCATTCCTAATAAATCTTTATTCAGCAAGTTGTGGATAATTACAGAATCAGCATTTGTTTTCATGAATCTTGACACGATGTTGATATTGTAGCTTGTGGGGTGTGAGCTGTAATAATCTGCTGTTATTGAGATATATACATCTTGTCTCATTTGTAGACGTTCATCTGGTAATTTACATGGCTTGCTGTTATTTTGGGATTTAACCAATTCAGGGATACAAATAAATGCTTTCATAAAAATTCGAATTCTTCAACAAAATCTGTTATCTTATTACCATTTCTGGGAACGAAACAAGGTAAGAACATTGGATGCGATGGGCAGGGCCATCGTCCTATTTCCGTAATGTTTCGCAGCAATTATAAATTCGAGGTTCGTGGCAGCCACGTACACGAACCCATATGTCCTCCAAATAAATTTGTTGTGCTACAGAATCTCAACATTGTTAGTCTACAAGGAGAGATATCGAATAGTATTGTTCGTACGTTTCTGAATTAGGTTCGACAATGGCACAATTAATTGTTAATTTAAATCGCGTCTCATTATTTGCTTAGAAGTTTCAGGGTTAGAGTGAATTCAATAAATTGGAACCAGCATGTGAATAACATAGATAATAAAGTATAAACCTATTATTACTGCCTGATTTAGATAATATAGGTCATACGTCAAACCCAAAATGAAATTGTAATCTCTTTGAGACGTATACACATTGTAAGTAGTTTAATATAAAAAAAACAATGAGTAACTAATGTTAACGTGGATGAGCGACGTTGAGATGAAACTATCGGTAGATTCAACATTTCCCTCCACAGTTTCATTGTGTAATGAATTTCCCTGAAATAAACAACATAGTTAAATATATCTCACTAATCTATTGCGACCAATCAAATACGTAAACATAACAAATGCACAGTATGCCGTTTGAGAACACAAGGCTATGTATTTTTTTGAGGAGGATAATATTAATATGAATGTCTATTAAACAAATTGTAAAATCTAGTATGTTTATTAAATATGGACGCTATCTAATGGTAGCTCAGAGAACGTTGAAGATACTTGAAAGAATGTATTTGAATGTGAATATTGATGACCAATTGATAAACTTTTAGCATGTTAGCACGCGTATAAGCTTTGACGAACATGACCAAACCAGATTGTCTACGGAAAATATATTATGCATTCCTCTCATGATCTAGCAATCTTGTTTGAAAAGGACACTAGGTACCTCCAAATATAGGTCGACATTACAAACATGTTATAACTGATAATTATCTCCTACCAAACATTCCGAAAGAACAATCTTTACATCAAACCGAGAAGGTGATTCTGCATGTATTCCGCGTTTAGAAGAGATTCGATGCTTCTTCATTAATATAGACAAAATTAACCAACTAAATGCAGACACTTGTAAAGACATAGGTGACATATGAAGAAATCATTTTTATCAATTAGAGAATGAAAAATTTCAAAAAGCTTACTAAAACTAGTAGAGTCAAGAAAATTTGATTTATCAACATTACGCTTTTTCTGTGTGCCATGTCGTCCAATTTGCATTTATATGTAAAAGGCTTCACAAAACCAATAACATATTAATGCAAGACAAACATGTTGACATTTTCCACTAATTCGTGTCAATCCGATATTAGCTTTTTGTCTTCTTTGGAGTCACAACATCAATTTTGACTCGTTTCAGAAAAAAAAATTCTTGCAAGTGCGTATGTCTTCAGAAGAGACAGCTTGTGGTGTTCTTTGTGTTGTTTAGGGCTGCACCGACGGTCGCAAGACTTTCCTGAAACTAAACACACGTGGTGTAATGCTGTACTTTCATCTTCAGAATGATTCTTGAAATTACATTCTCAATCAATTATCGCATTCAGATGTTCTTTTCCAGACCTAACTATATAGAAATGTTTGACGTAATACAACATGCTGCATATTAGACGGCTCATACATGTCTGGAGAGCTGAAATGAAATGCAATGACTTTTCAAGGACTTTTCAAGGACTTTTCAATGATTTTTCAATGACTTTTCAATTACCAGTTGCCAGTTTTCAATGACAACTCATTGTATCACGTGTTATGCTTTAGAAGAAGAAATCGCCGTCGTTCACTATATACCTCACATTTCAGTATCCATCCTTCTTCCATCTACATTCTGTTAGAGTCACATATAAATCAAAATCGTCAAAATATGTAATCTATCAAAATCAGTGGTATTAAAAAAAGATGTTTCTGTCTACTAATATATACAGTTCATTGGGCTAGAAATAAGCCCTCTCCGTTTTTATGACATAAATTTATACGCTTGTTTGTACACGGATTTATTTATAATAGTGTTCTTCTCTCCATATGTATATTTGTAAAAGGTAATATAGAAAAGAGAATGCCGGGCATATGTAAGAAAATAAATAGGACAGACAAATGTCGGACCAAAAACGAATGGGCATAGTTAGAAATAAAGATCTATACTATTTTGTAAAAATAGACTACTAGTATTATGCTATCTCCGTTGAATTTGTCAAGTGATGAAACTACTGCGCTCGCCGGGCATGCGTTGTGGATAAACATCGATTCTTACGTCTTATATCATACGTGTTATCAATGGAGCAGAATCAGCCTTTTTCTTGAGTAATGCTATTGTATATCGTGATTTCTTCAAGCAAATAAAGTATTATCCGGTTCGTTAGTAATATGTTGTTCGTATATATGTATATAGACGAAGTGATAGTAGGAGATATACGAAAAACGTGTAAGATGTATTACATGTAAGCTATTGCATCGCTCTCCATCACGCTGTTAGAACCGTATGGCTCTTTTTTTCCAAGATGAAACACAAGATATATGCATATTTCGCACTAGGCGAGATCGTTAGCGCCGCCGTTTATAAACTTATCAGCCAGTTCTGTCCAAGAGTAATACATTTTTCATGGCTGTTCCGGTTTATATGTCAATAATTATGTAAGCTGGCATATGCTGTGATCTTAAGTATTTTATGTCTACATTTCATGTATTGAAATGTAAACAGAACATTTGTTTATTCTTAGAAAAGAAAGTTATTTTTTTAATTAGCATTTGATTTGAGGTTAAATAAACTCTATCAAATTTAAAATGTCACTCTAATATACTACTAATTTCAAAACGTAATTGTTTTACTTATATCGCATTTAATACATTTTTTATTTCATTTATTTGTTTTTTAGTTTTCAATTATTGTTCCTTCTTTACATAGTATGGTAAAGCAATTATATTTACTGGAGATGATCTGTATTAGTATTTCGGAACCCTAAAATTAGGAATGTTTTGTACAACTTGACCTAGTTCTTCGCCTTAATTCTTAATTTTGTGTAACACCTTTTAACAAATTATGTATTCGTTCTTGGTGTGGTATTTCGTATTAAGTGAAACCGAGGCTACACTACCGTACATGACTTTAGATTTAAATTATCTTCTACGTAGTTTTGAAACATGTAGTTTTTGTTTCGAAAGTATGCGCTGTCATTTCATATTTCTGGTTTTACCAGAATTGTGTTACAAAGTAGATAAGTGAAATAATGATGTTTAGACAAATATTATTCAGTTAGGCTAGTAAACACTTTGACGTCAAGTGTTTTCTTGTCTTGTGACAAAATTTGAGTTTTATTTTAATTTTTCTTCAAACTATTTTGGATTATAAGCGATTAAGTATCCCTGAAAATACTTGTTATCGCAATTATTTCTTGGACAAATACATTCTTGTAATTTCTTTCGCAATTCAAACACCGTTTTTTTTTATCTTGTTCACAAATTAACTATTGACTCTTCATTGCTATACAGACTACAACATACATGATCGCATTCCATTTTGGATTGTCATCGTGATTCTAACTTAAATTCATTAAAACATTTAATTTCAAGAACTTCTAATTATTAATTCTTTAAAAAAATTTTGTGGATTTATTTCTTAAAACCGTAAAATGAAATTTACATTTTGAACTTGTTTATCTAGGGGAATACTTATTTGATCAATTTTACAAAGATTGGTGTTTTCACTTTCTTGTTACTGTTTATGAGAGCCAAACCACGAAAAGGTAATGGATCCATTAATTCGTCAATTTTGCCACATAGAGACCTGCATACATACTTTTAAGATTAGCTTACTGCCGCATCTGTCTCTACCTTGCCTCAGACTTAAATATAATTTCCTGTTTTCAGCTAACTAGCTCCGATAATATTTCACACAATATGCATTTAATATTTGTATAAAGCTTCAGGCCAATTTGTATTGGTATACGTATGTTATTACACTGCTAATTGATTTTCAACTGACATAAAATGATCACAAAGCTTGTAATTGATTTCCTCTTCTCGTCTTCAGCAGAATGATGCTCTTAGAAGCAAATATTCATTCAGATGTTGTAACCTTATGTAAAAAATAATAGATTTACATTTATTATTTTCATCTGTCATGAACCAGCAATGAAAGAGAGGTTAAAGAAGGTGTGTATAATTTGTGTGAACATTCATTATTTCAGTTGTCATGTTTGGGATAATAGTATCGGGAAATCCGAAAGTTGTACCTTAGCATCGTCGAGTTTAAGTAATATATGTCAATAAGATCAAAAGCTTCACCAAGGCAATGGTCATGTGTACTTTTGAACCAATAACCTCTGTGTTCTGAGTCCTTGTACCAACACCTCGATCTCGTTATCTTTTTACTTTTTAAAAGTGTATACATACATGCATGTATATATATATATATATATATATATATATATATATATATATATATATATATATATATATATATATATATATATATATATATATTTGATGCTGCTTTATCCCTTAAGTTGAAAGATAACCATGACATTGATTTGTGAGAGTACGTTTTATGCAATCACGTGAGTGGTAGAACAGGTCTATTTGTATTCTGAAATCTCTGACACACTAAATGCGATGTGTCACCTGGGGATGCTGTATCAGCAGTAGACGGGTTGCAGTTCCGATAGTTACACTTCCCGTTCTTCTGAGCTGCGTCTCTCAATCACCTCATCAACTCCACTATCTATGAATCTGAGTGGTCAGGAGTGGCCGAATGGTTTTAAGAGCTCATCGTTAAGGATCAGTCATATCACCTGTCTGTGTAGGTTCGAGTCTCGGGCTTGGACAAGTGGGTATGTGAAAAAGCGAATCGGTAGCTTTTCGCCGATGGGTGGTTCCTACACTATTAATACTGGCCGCGATGTATATAACCTACATTTTGCTGCCAAATGGCGTTAATCCCCATACCAATAACAATAATAAGCAAAGCATCTGATTTCGATGCCACGATCCTGTGTTAGATCTTTCCAAGACTCAATGACGAACTATTTCAAGGTTGATTTGTTAATGTGGCGGTATTGAAGATTTTCTTTGAACATCCCTGGGGCCGCTGAGCTTTATAATAACATCATTGCAGTTGAAATACGAAACATAAAACTTATAATTCATGACCAGTAATCTCTCCTTTCTAATGTCCTGAATAAGTCTATTAACGTTCAGGTTATGGAATGCTACGAATCTTTTTGGATCAACTAAATGTAATTCACTGTGAAGGTAGACTCTACGTCAAACTTTCCTATTGCAGGTTAGCGTAAAATTGTCAAAAGCTGAAAATATACTATGTTGCATTTCAGGCATGTCAGATTCAAATTTGGCATTCAGGGTCAATTGGTCAGTAAATAAGACATGAATTTTTATCCCTGCAACTTCATCTTTAAGCGTAATCCCTCATCCTACTGAAGAGCGTTACATTAGCCCTGTATCCGATGTCGATATCATTAACTTAGTCATGATATCTTAACAGAAGACATCCGGCTAATAGCTTTTAGGAAAAAACGGTGTTTTTCCCGACTCAATAAGTAACCGACTATATGCAAGTAAGGAACTGCCAAGCATTATGATGAGTTTCTCGAGTCAAACTCAATTTGCCATAAAGTTCCAGAGGCCCAAACAATTATGTGTCCAAGGATATGTCAGGTTGCAGACATTCTTGTATACGTAGGACATTTCTCTATTGCATCTGGTTCTGTTTTTAAGCAACATTGACTCTCAGGTAGAACCTTTCTCTTGAAGTTATACAGGAAGTGATGTAGCAGGACTGTGCCGTTAATTGACATCAACGGAATGACTAAGTGGCTGTCGCACGATTACTGAATAAAATGCAAACCTTTGTAGTACTTTCTTTATCTGCGGAACATGTGATACCCTTGCGCATTTAGTACTGGAAATGTCGCTAAAGACAGTCACACGTAGAGACTCTTCAGTTTCCGTGATGTCATAAATGTCTGCGTAAGACTTAATCTCATCATCTCCACAACCATTCATTTTGGAACTATCTGAGTTTTCATTGCACGGTCTCTTTTCAATATTATGTCCTTCACTCGGAAACGCTGTCTGGATATTTAATCGTGCACATTCCAGGTAAAGTTTGCTAATGACGACACCAAGATATGTTAGGGTCATTTCCGACAGTCGAGAGTCGAATCCGATCAGAATCTGTATGTTGTTCAGGATCAAGGTAAAGGAGGCAATGAATCAAGCACTTTTCTACCACCTTGCCCGTCCTATGGAAGAGGGCAGTTTGCTTGTAAGTAATAATGCTAAGTCGCTCTCGAAAAGTAGGGAGGGTCTGCAGTGTTCATCTGCTGCTTCAAAGAGTGAAAAGCGGACCTATGGCTTTATCTGTTTATATGACGGTTTGGAGCTCTATTTCCCATTTTGTAGAACCATGATGTTTTGCCTCCTTTCTCCACAGGACATGCGGGGATGTGGTAATGGCAGGTCGATAATGCTTTGCTGATGTTGTCATGTCTTGTTTATAAGTTGGAGTTTATTGAGGGAAAGTTGCGCAGAATAATTCCCATATATGTATGTATGTATGTATGTATGTATGTATGTATGTATGTATGTATGTATGTATGTATGTATGTATGTATGTATGTATGTATGTATGTATGTATGTATGTATATGTGTGTGTGTGCGTGCGTGCGTGCGTATGTATGTCCGTATGCATGTATATACGTATGTATGTAGGTACGTACGGATGGATGTATCTACGTACATACGACTGGATGTGTGTATGGAAGCACGAAGCACGAAACTTCTCAATAAAGAATAACGGAATTGAAATGGCTGATAACTTAGGTGGTAAGTTAGAAACCATGAGCCTAATATACGGATTCCTGACTATGTCTCCTGGTTTAGTAAGATAATTAATCTATTCACTGTTAGTCAAACTTCCATTGAATTTTCTTGTCTGTACTCTGAGTATGAGAATGATATGTGCCTAAACTAACCACACTAGATATTATTTGCATAATGTTGTTCATTTGTCTTTTTAAAAATAACTGTTGCAGTAACGACCAAATAACAATAATTTGGGATTAACAAACGTTGGCTATTTCAGACCTTCGTGAACAAAGCTGTGTTTAATTTGCGATCGTGGAAACAAATTAGTTTTCACAGACAAGAATGAACATATGCAAAAATCTAATCATTAACCGCAAATCATTTATCAGTCATTGCCAGCAGTGCAAAACAAGGATAACAAGAATATTTACCCGATGTAATGGGTATCAAAACTACTCTTATCAGCTATATGTCTTCAGCAACAGAAGTTACTGCGTCTGTAAGATAAAGTTATGTTTTCATTGGTAAGACTATATTCATCAAAACATAGCCTACAAATCGTCTTTTAATAATAGCAGACCAGTGCGTTTTCGTCTTAAATCACGAAAAAAATGATGAAGGAGAGCCAGTCCATATCAATTAGGACATAACATTGACATGAAAGTGCTGCACAATCTGATAAGTCAGTAAGCTCGTTAATACTTGATAATGTGCTACAGATATATGGAGTTATTATATACTTCTCAGTGAATTATTGAATATTCCAAAAAAATATTTGTAATAATTCACTGTTACTAGTGAATTGTCAAATGTATTGTAGTCAGTGATCAAGATACATTGATAACATAATGGACAAACACATTCAATTCAACCAATCATTTGTTATTTGTTTTGGAGTAGAGGTACGAAACACAAAATGTCACATGTGTAAAATGTTCGAATCCCACAATGTGCGTCAATTTTGTCCCAATTGTCAAACTGCTCGTTTGCTTTCGCTTACATTAAATTATGGAATGTAAGTATGTTAATACTGATATTCCTTCTTCAAATATACACAAAGCACCGAATAATATAACCGATGAATTGCTAACATTTTCGATTAGGATAATGTAAACTATTGTATACCTAATCTGTGATACATATTTCCAATTAATAAATTGGATCATGACATAAACAGAGCTTGCTTGTTCCCAGCGAATAAGGTAAACAATTAATTCATCTCGTGAGCGACACACTGGCGAATTTTCATCCACTAGATAAATTCTATTAGCCTTTTCATTTAATGCAAGCAAATATCCTATATCTATTAGTATGTGCAGACAGCAACTATCTACGTTTGGAACTATGCTTTCCTTAGCTGCCAATAGTGATCCATTTAAGTACAGTATCATCTTTTCGCCACGTAAGGCCATTAAAACAAACCATCATACACTTAAATAAATCCATTACGGAATACTTATGTCAATGAACATATTGTTTATTTTACCATTTCTTTATTTGCAATCATACAGTTATCAGAACTCGACTGTACTTAACGTACACAAATAATCACCTCAACCTAATACCATCGTTTATTTATGCCGCTCCAAACTTTAGGAAGAACAAAAGTTTCGTGCTAAAGAAAATACGTTCACTTCCTATATATCCGAAATTGTATTTATTTATTAGGGTTAATACTGTATCATCAAAAACGACCACCCCAAAACGAATTGTTTTATCTCCGCGTGTGTGTCGAGTTCATCTTCGAATGTGCAGTCCTCAATGATGTTATTACGAGGCGTTGCTTAGCTTTACGTCACAGCCTTGCGAACAACTTTTATTATAAATCATTATAGCACTAAGAAATGACACGACACAGTTATTGAATGGTAATTACACAGTAAATACAGCTACTAGTTTGTATAATGTGGTGTTATCATAATGTTATTTTTATTTACATGATGTCTCCAGTCGTTTGCAAACTATACACGGAATATAAGACGTAAATATCAAAATCAGAATGTTTGTTTATGCTCTCCTAAAATATGAGAAATCATTAATAGGTTGGGACAAAAAGCCAATTAGCAACAGGACTTCTTACAAGACTGAATAAAGACAAATCAATGTGCACGCACGCTTTAAATTTTGGAGATTATTTACTATAATAGGATGTCATATAGCTAGCTCAGTGTATGCTATGTACATCATGGTATTGTTACACGCACAGGGGTATTCACTTGACCGAGCGGTGTCAAAACCCTGGCGCGAGTCACGCTGGAAGTCATAAGTTTTCCCCAAATTTCCAAAGACTTCCATACAACTTGAGTTGTAAAATGGAAAGAAAGACGTGTCTGCTATAACTAATAATCTTTGCTCTAATCAATTGGCGACCCAGAGGAGACAACTTGCCCAAACGTCCATTAACTGCACCTTTGCATGGTTTTTATTCATTATCATCCGAATTCCGTACCGCAAGCCCGTCATGCCATAGAAATTCCACTAGTATTCCCTTACTAACTGGGAAATATTTAACTGCGCGACCCTAGGCCAGTCAATCCACAGAATTTCCGGCGTATCACGCTCATATACATACGCCCATTTTCCACTATGGCCACATAAACGGTACCTACCAAGTTCCAACTTATTGATTCCATTATATTCCCCCCATAAATACTGCCATTTCAATCACATCACTTTTATACACCGCGGAATTTTAATATGGACTATGTTACAAAAAGGGACAGTCATTCGGCTTGTACACAAATTCACTACTAACGACCCATGTTTGGTTCAAATTCACTAACACTTACTCCAAATTTATTACAGTATAATTAGACAGACACGCTATATAGGAATTAAACAACTCCTAATATATGTATGAAAAATGTTGTCCATTTTGTTTGCGTATTAATTTTTTATGTAGTTTTACGTACAATATTACTTCAGGTTAAGAATAGGGTTTCTGTTACATAAATATGAATGACATAAATATGTCTCATTTCAATATATGCTAGTGTCACTTTACATCAATCACAGTATTTGAAGTACACTTTTGTATAGCTTGTTGAATTCTTTTAAACCATGTAGTTGTCACTTAAAGTTATTTCCATTTCAAGATCGCTATATAAATAATAGTTTATATATATATATATATATATATATATATATATATATATATACATATATATATATATACATGCATATATATATATATATATATATATATATATATATATATATATATATATATATATATATATATATATATATATATATATATATATATATTGCTTTTCTATACAAAAAAGGTTTGAAGTTTGACTTATTTACTTGAAAAGAGTGCATTCGAAAAGAAGAAAACATCCTTGCGTAAATGATAGGACTCTTGACAAATATAAATTCAAGGAAGGTAAGTGCACGTGCACAACAGTTCCTGAGGCATAATTGAAATTAGAACTGCATAAACACGAACATCTGAAATATTAATAACAGAGGTGGTGTTTTTTCTAACTATAATATCATTCTCGAAGTTAGGTATTCGGTAATTAGGTATTAAGAAAGATCGAATGCATGCAAAACAGATTATTTATTTCACTTCGTCTTTCGAGGAAATAGAAAATGCTAATTATATGGGAATCTTTTAACAAACGATTAATAAATACGGTTACTTACCTTCATTAAGCTTTCCAACTCGAGGAATATTTCTTCGTATGCGACACGTAACATAAGTCAATGGAGCCAATGCTGTGCTAGTTCTCCGTGTGAAACGTTTCTGTTCAGTTACTTTAAATCAAAGTACATTAATCTTAATGCAAAGATATATGATCGAAATCACAGAAGCAAATTAAGCTTTCATTTGGGATTTCCTACTGGAACACTCCAACAGATGTAGAAGCCAACATAGATGCATTAGTTTTCATACATCAGTGTGAAAGGATAGTATAGATAATGACAGATCAATACGAAGTGACTGGAACCTAAACCGTGCCTCTATTAAGAAAATTATAATATTGTGAAACGATGTATATGTCTTATATTTTAATCCAGAGCAAACTATATTGTATCCGCAAGATTGTTTTAGCTTGTAATTATTTAAATGAACATTTTGATTTAAAGGCAAGGATTATGTGTCAGATGCAGAAGAGCTGCCTTTTGGAACAAATAAATAATCAGCACTTTTAAAACAGTGTTTTGTAATGCAACACTAATTCGAATTAGTTCATATACTATCATTTTATTTAAATGTTCGTCATTGATGACTGGTGTTCTTGAATAAGCAGTACTAGTTGTCTTGTTTTGCTTTTAGTTCCTCATTTTTAAAATATATATTCCATGTAAAAAGCGTTCGATGTTTAATTGATACAGTCACCGTTGTCACACCAACTTGTGCCATACCATTTTCGATTTATACTAAAATCTTAGTTCCGATCCTTCGAATGTCAACTCCTTTAACACTTGTATCTTGTTTCAGCTCTTTAAAGAATGTTGAATTCTAATGGTATTCATATATATATATATATATATATATATATATATATATATATATATATATATAACGTTATATCATCTAAACAACGTTTGTTCTGATGTAGTTAATTAATTCGATTTACTATCCATGAGTACAATGTTCTGTTTGGTCCTTGAACAATGAGAGCTCGTCACCGCAACTTTAATAAATGAACAATGATATGTAGACAGGTTATATTGTATCTTTTTACAACGGCTTTTACAGCTCACCACAATTCTTCGGCATACTGACTATCATATGTGACACGTGTTCTACAATCGTCCATTTATATAGCCTGATCCATTGATTGCTGACGAAGCCTAGTAGCAGTCCCTTACGACTGCACTATATATATCAAGTATCTCTCCGCTGTCATCCTGGGTGTTTCACTTCAGGGGTTCATTAATTTACATGTAGCAGAGGCACGGATGATATTGTCTTTCAAGGAATACATACCAAACGTACGCGGCAAACGGAATCACAGCTGATATGGGTTTTACAAGAACGTTGTAGATCTATTGTATAATGTAAGTTAAGTCACATAACATTGCTGGATATGAAGGGTTACATAAAGGAACACTATTTCGTTTCTCTCAGACAGCTAAGAGAACGTATTTTAAATGCAGGCTATATCATTTATAAAATTGAACTATTTATCAATGTTGGAAAAGGAAGCAAATTAGTTAGATTAATTATTGTTTAAATTTAATGACAGAAGTAATGTGATTCAGGAACTAATTCATAAAGATAAATGTACGCAGGACAGAATTGCACTCTATGCTATGTAACCAATTCACACACGTAATGAAAACAGCTGTGTTGGCACAAAACAGTGCTGCTGGCATGCATTACTTCATTCCAACAAACTAATTCATAAATAAGAAAGCATCAGTCATCATGTTAGGTTTACCACATATCTTTTTCGCACAGTGTATCTCCCAAAAGTAATGTTGCAGGTGCCCCAAGATATTCCAGTCTTTTAATGTGAAAAGTCTTAAAACACTGAGCATGCTTTTTCACTTGATTTGAAGTAAGAGGGATGCATTTTTGCAAACACTTCAACGTCCGATGCAGTAATGAATCTACTGAGATCTTGTTGATGAACACGCTTATTTCTAGGCTGTAGCCATTGTTTTGTTTAGAAACTTTTCGCACGTTTTGTGTTGATGTCAGTTCTTACCAGTCGTATGTCTGTGTGTCTATCTTGAACTTTATTAAATCGTATTCATCCAAATATTTACATTCTCTATTCAGGCTCATCCAACTCCTCTGATGAGTTTTAAGGGCATTGCAATAACGTTCTCTAAATTTTGTTGGAATCTTGCAAATAAACGCCTTGAGCGGGTGACCAAGAATCTGCATATCTCAATATATTTATCGATCTTCTCGCATGGGCTCAAATGTCTTTTATCAAATATATTAGGTGTATGTTTGGAAAATATTTCATGGTCACCATGACGATGACATCTTTTATCTTCTATACCAAGTTATTTGGATGACTTTCCTATGAGCCAACACATATCCATGAATCGTATTGTCCACTTAATAATTGCTTGCATGCTATCCTTCCAAATATGATATCCTTAGTAAAGAAGTTTTTTCATAATTATGTGCCAGTATTCTCAATAATTGATAATATCATTTTTGCCAATGTCGTAATAAACAGAGGAAACTTGTAATACGGCGTTAAAATTATTTAAGTGCTTCGGTTTAAACCTATAATGATTGAAGTGTTTGCTTATCGTAGATGACATCAACCATGATAAATCCTTTATCCCACAATAGTGATAGTGATATTAATAATTACTATAAACATGTTCACTTCCCTCTCATTTTGCTTTGTGATGGGGCACATTTCTGGCGATCAATCTTGAACCCATTAGCTGAGACCAGAGAATCATTAATTAGATTTCTAGAGAATGGACGCGACTCAATCGTCACACTGCCATGTCGAAAAGTCATTTTCGAGGGGAGGAAATGCTATTTTTAATTAAAGCAATTGTCTGAACAGTAGCCATACATACTATTAGTGGCACAGTCAACGATATTTTCAGGGTAAAGCTATCGTAATTGAAAAGTTGCATAAACTCTGTAACTATCAAACTACCAGGTCGAGCTGACTCCGATTTTAGGAACCACTTAGGAAGGGACCGAGAGATTTGACTGATTGGTTACGCTAGTTAAAGGGGCGTGGTTTCACCAAACATTATCTAGGTTTTATATCGCTTCACCGAGAATTTTAATCAGTCTAAGCTTTTCCTGCAAATGGGCAAAAATAAAAAAACCAGTACAGGTTCCGGAGGATTTGCAAGAAATTCCCTCGTTAAAAGGTGTTGTCCAATTAATTAGACGAACTGTTTGGATCGACGTTTGCAGCAAAGATAGTGTGACAATTCCATGTAATTTGTTGATGTGATATGTATAATGCTTTGCTGAATTTATACGTATTTGCATGCATTTTGTCTAATACATTCATATAATAATGTACTTTATGAAGTATAAAGATGTTTAGTTATGCATAGTAAGTCGCACATTAAGTTTTAGATAAGTTTGACGAATTACTTAATTTGTTGTCGTGTTTGCATAAACACTAGGTTTTAAGAATTTAATGCATTACTTTACCTAACATGATTACCAGAATCCATTCACTTCACCTAATTTAGAAGATTTCACGTATGATTTAGAACGAGTGTGAAATGATGTAACTGATTGCAAATGTATCTCGATTATTTGCGGTGTACACGTAGCGGGTTCAAAATCGCTAGGTCACGTATGGTCTGTATTAATGATTGATGTTAATGAGTGACGAATTAGTCATTTGACTAACTAATGTCATTATAGGGCACGAGGAGTCGATATTTGTTTTTAGCATCTGTTCAATACTGATATCTGATGACAAGCATGGATATTGCGAGATCCCCGGTATCATAAAAACAGAAAATTTAGGTTGTCTTTATTTATATTTATTAAAAGGGATGAAAATAGCCTTGACGTACAATCTTGAAAGGAAACATCAGAGGCCAATCTGAGACGTGAAACCTGAAACGTGGAATCCTATGACGCAATCGTGATACGTATAAATACTGAATATCCTGGAGACGGATTGTTGAGAGTGGAATCCGGAGACCCAAGCGCCGGAATAGCTACAGTGCAAGAGAGCGAAAGGAAGAAAAGGTTATGAAATCATACAAGGCGTTGATTTCGATTGTTCACTCGATCTTATTTTGAACTAAATCTATAAGTAAACAGATCAACTATTTTATTTGAATCCATTTGTGCTCTATTTTCTAAATTTTCAAAGTTTGGTTTCTCAAGCTGAGATAATTTTTAATGTAATGACTTCAGATAGTTGTTTTATGTAATTGATTAAATAATTTGTTTATCTGTACGGGGGCTTGTGTTTGTTTGTTATATATATATATATATATATATATATATATATATATATATATATATATATATATATATATATATACGTTTCACCGCTTATTTTTACTCTCACCGAGCAATTATATCGAGGGCGGTCATCTCCTAGATACCGAGTACCAAAAGAGGTGGGGTACATAATAGCATTTAATATATGCCACCCCGTAACATGCTTTTTCTGTCGGAATGTTTACAATTATGCCTGACATAGTAAATATAAAGTACTTCTTGAATATTGTTTAATGTGTAAGTCTGTGCTAAGCTCTAAATTCATTTTCGAAGATGTCGTAAGCTTGACAAGGTTATCCTACTTATATTGAATTTACCAAAACAAAAACGATTTGAGGGAGATTTGTGGACCACATTAAATAATCTCAATCTTATATTGAACTATAGGAATGGCAATTTCTACCATACGTCCAAAATCTTTGAATAATATTACTGAAAAATATTAACTAAACATTTTGTGTTGTTGAGCCTTAAAGTAACTGTTTAAAGAAAAGGTTCATCTTGACTTATTAATGACATCTGAAGACACATTATCAAACGTACATTATCATCTGGACACATACAGTGTAATTTAGATGCATGTACAGACATGTATATCTTAGAGTTGTACGCTTATTCAGCTGGATGCATACAGTAGTGTGTGTAACAGAATTGTTACCGAGAGGAGGGTGGATTAAATGAACAATACAAACACAATTTGTGAAAGAAAATATAAATTTATGTAATAAGTTGTAAATGAAAAAAATACAGATGTAACAACACAATAATTCATGCACTCAACCCACAATTACACTCACAACCATTCACAATACATGAATAAATTAAATAACAATACAAAAGGAATCTCAGATGTAAAGGGATCTCTTGGATTATACACAGATCCAAGAATCCTTTACGAAAGTTAAATAAATGCAAGAATGATTTACGAAAAAAAATAAACACAAACGACAAACTATCTATCGCACGATGGATTGCGATAACTAGCACGATCATATACTTGTATTCAATCAAGTTGCTAGCTTTTATTGATATCTATGTGATCACTTGAAATATTATTGCGATCTGACATAAGCATGCAAATACAACAATGTATTAAATTATATTATAATTTCAATACACCTATGTGTCTCCCCTGTATAACCGCACGATTCAGCAACAGTTGAATCGTCTCCCAGTTTCCCCGAGAACCGAGGGTTGACCAATACTATTATCGGACGTTTCCCTACACGGATCCACCACAGTTATACGTTCAGACAGCATACAACATCTACCCGAACCAACGGTTCCTCACTCCCCTAGATGTCAACCCGGACGTTTTACAACTCTAAGACAGCTCCGACACTCGGACTTCTAGCTTTCCGGATATTTACACGTTACACAGATATTGACGAACAGACAGTTCGACACACAGACAGATACTTCAATTCCGTTTGCACAAATTAACGGCACAAGCACATTCAGATATTTATACAGAGATGTTCCAGAACAAACAATAGATGTCCCACAACAAATCAAACGATATCAAAGACGTTTATCAAAAGATGGTATCAGATGTGTTTAACAGCTACGGTATCAACGATGTTATTAGCAGCTACGGTATCAACGATGCTATTAGCAGCTACGGTATCAACGATGTTATTAGCAGCTACGGTACCAGAAACAATGTAACAACTATGTTAGCAGCTACGGTATCAGAGACGGTATCAACGATGTTATTAGATGCGCTATCAGTGATGAACTTCTACGGTATCAACGACGGAATCAGACGGAATCAGACTGAATCAGACGGAATCAATGATTGTCAGATGTTATCAGATCTACGGAATCAACGATGTTATTAGATCTCCGGAATCAGACTGAATCAGTGATTGTCAGATGTTATCAGATCTACGGAATCAACGATGTTATTAGATCTCCGGAATCAACTATAATAAACAAAACCAGACTAATAATAGTGGTCTCAAAAATAATCTAAGCCGTAGATTACGATATTGTATTTAAAGTCTAAAAGTGACTAGTAATTCCAAATATTCCACGTTCATTGCAATAAAGGCATCATTATACGAAATGATAATCTGAATAAAATTCACAATAAAACGAAATGTAAATTTAACACTCACCCCTTTGGCTGGAGATTTGCAAGACGAGGTTATCTATCCTTTGATTAGATATTTTAGTTCCCGTAAATAATAATGAGAAATCCATCGCCTTATATACTCTCAACAGGTGAACACAAATCACATCGAGCTTGACGTGCACCACGTACAACGAGTATTTCGGATTTCATGTAAATTACAAATTGGCACATGCAAATCGTTACACGCCACTTAATCACCCCAGGTAATGCGTGTACGACGAAATCAAGAAAATGGTGAGTTTCGTTTGCAAATCAAGAACAACAAAAATCAGTTCAAATTTTCGCCTAATTCTGTGACAGTGTGTAGATGTATGAGTGTACATGCATGTATATATTAGATTTATTCAGCTCAAGCGTAGATATTTAGTGCCTAAAAGTCCGTTCGGAACGCTTGAATAGCCCCAACAATTAGAAAGACGTAAACTTTTACATTGAAAGATTAAATATTAAACGTGAAGATATTAAAATTCTGCAATAATGTATATAGAAGTACAGATAAAAAAAAGGTATAACAGCTCCAGAAATAAATTAAAACTTGTAATATAAACTTCATTCGCTTTAAACGTCCAATATATTTCTCTGGTCCACATGCAGTTCCTACAAGCAGTTCATGTCAAAAATGCAACCTTCTAGCACTGATTGGAAATCGACATTGTCAGCAAGAAGGTGTCCCACTGTCAACAGACTTCGGCAAATTACTCAGTTCAATATAGGTATACTATTCAATAAGTATGAAAATCATGTATGTGTCATCTACGCGATTGGCACAATAACACCATATATGTGCGACTCCCTGTACGCGTAAGCTGCCATTCGTCAGTATTAGGTTTATAATCTTAAATTCAAATTCTTTTCTGTGCGCCAAGTTTTTCAAAATGATGACTTGCACAATATGGAAAGTCTGTACAAGATGACTCCCATTATGAAGACTGGTGTATGTGAAGAAGCTATAGGTGTTGTATACGGTATAATCATTACCCAAATTATATGATTAGTGTTTAGGTAATATTTGAGAGATTCCCGTGTTTTCAGATTGAAGATTGTGTAAGGATTTGATTGCAGAACGGGCATAGGAGAAGAATACAAGATATATTTTAGAAGTTTTAGTAATGTTTTTTAAAGACTTAATACGGCAATATGTGTTGTAGAATGTAAAATCTTTTTAGATACCCAGCTTGATTTGTCTTCAAGTTGTAAAAACACTGAATAGGCGGTTCTCTCTTTATGAAAGGTTATGTAATAAATGCTTGAAACCGGATTAAATGGTATCTTGTGACTCCTAAAAGTGTGAAGCCACGATGACCGTCTGCTACTAGCTTGTTTGATTAGAAATACTAGCATAGTGTATCAACTATCGATAGTTCCGTGATGATTCAGCTATTTTTGGTATTGATAAGGTACAATAGATGGAATGTCTAACGTTTTGTTCAGCATGTTTACTAATGTATCGAAATTTGACATTAGCTGGACAGTCGTGTAATAAAAATATTGTAATATTCAGCCTTGGGAGACTGGAATGTTAGGGAACCGTCTCTTTTTGATTTTTCTACGGCAATCCTCAGGCATTAAAGTTAACACTGGTAAAACAAAACATTAGGCTTCTATAAGAAGCAATAAGGTCAATTCCCTATTAAATCAGATACGGAATTATTGCATGTACGTTTATTTAAGTACCTATAATGTTCATTTATTCAAAAAGGTACATAGGTAAGTACTTGATAATATTCAATCGATTGTGTGAAATTGGCTTTTTTCACTGACGCAGATTATTTGAAAGCATAGTTTCAAATAAGATCTAAGCATTTAACGAGTTACTCGTGTTGATTGGTCCCTTATTATGGGGCAGACGTAATGAGTTTATACCTAGGCAGAAAAACTGTAACAAATTCATACCAACTTTCGTGGACGATATGGGTTGAATATAATTCTAAAACCGCTGATTCTCTATATGGTAAAATGGGAATATATTCGTTGTTGAAAATGAAAAAAAAAATGGGCCTCTTAACATATTGGTCTGTGGTATCTGTATATTGTGGTAGTTGACGTTTATAAGTTATATGTTAAAAAAATGTGAACAATTGTGCATCTACAGTTGCGTATAAAATAATTCGATCCATATTGCGATTGTAGTCAATTATCAGAAATCTAATTGTATTGATAAAATCACATCTTTTTTAAATTGAACTAGGGGCGGTATAAATATAATCTAACTCCAGGTCGTATAAATGGAGTACAAAGAAAAGATTGCTATGTAATACGTGCAGATTAATTTATATCAAACGCGAATATATTGTGTTGTGCCTGTTTAGCCATTTTCTAGTAATTGAGAGGAAACTGTGTATTGCGACATTATTATTCATGGAAAAATATAAAACATTTAAAGCCATAATTTTTAACTCAAAAGATAACGCCATGAAATAATACATTGTGTACAAATTATTAGTTATTAAGATGTATTTCATTACATTCAGAATCTATTTTAGAAAGTACGCAAGAAGATAATGACAACCTGAATCCTTTGAGATGTCTTCGACACTACGCAAATCCAATGATAAAATGTTCCAAACGTAAATTTAACTATAGAGAACATCACACGGGGAAAGGATCAAAACCTGTAATGAATAAAATTATATATATGTTCGTCAGGATTCCTGTCATATGTTGAACATCAATCTACCACAACAGTGTCCAGGTAAAACACGGAATTGAATACTTATTAGTTTGCCATGGTGAAACTACATATATTATCGGTATCGTTAAATAAACATTTATTTGAGACAGCTTTTGTGCCATTATCACACGTTGCCATGCCAGCCAGAACAATAATCAGCTTTTATTTACCACATTTTAAATCATTGTACCTGCGGTGGTTGAAGACAACTCCGCCAGGCGCGTTCAAGTTGAGTCAATGATGAGTTTTCTGACTGAGACAGGAATTGTTCCGTCAATGGAAGCGTTGCTACTCATTGACGCGCAACCATCTTTGGTTGAATCCATGGTTGTCTACGTCGAATTGATTGAGATTCCTATAATCGGCGCGTTTGATGCTGATAGCTGCTCACGATCAAAAAGAGTATAAATAGGAATAATTCACGAAGTCATTGCCTTATGTACCTTTTGTGCGCCTGTAAAGAATCATTTTGCGACATCAGCAAAGTAATTGACAACGCAAACATTTTCAATCGAACCATGGCTATGAAATTGTTTGCTCGCTAAAAAAAGTATCCTGATGTCATGGAGTAAATATTCTGATAGAACACATTTCGTTAAATACAATTATTGCGGGCCTGGAACACGGCTAATAAACACAACTGCACTACTAGCGTCCGTATAAAACCCCTACAATTTCGATGCTGCATTTACCGACATGTTCTACACTGTAAGGTGTTAACCAATATTCCCGCTTTTTAAAATGACTTGAACTCCATCGCAGGACTGAACATTAGAGAAAAACTCGCATGATGTTAAGGCAACTGATAAATTAAATCTAAGGTTGCACATACAGGCATTGCCAAGAGATAACAAACATGCTCTCCAAATTCTTCAATGGGTAATCAAGTTCGCGATATGCCATTATTGAAATGACAAAAGTGTAGTTAAGAATCGCAGTCAATGTTACCCACTTGATCTTCCATACGTGTTCGGTACAGCAAGTATTGTGGCACATTTGTCCAACATTGCCAAATATATTGTCAGAAGTATGGTTTGATCTGATGACGCCCAATGCTAGTATCATGGCTGATCTATGTTTTTCGTTTGCATTATAAGGTATGTAGTCGCAGAGCTGTCATGCAAACAGGCACTAACCACTCTAAATGATGCCAGCATAGACAACCACTGTTGATATCTAAAGTTGCAGCAAGTGTCGAAGACGCCTTTAAATTTATATATGCACATGAGTAACATGATGATAACTTATGTAGATCGTCCAGGAAAGGCATTATGTACGGTCTCATATTGAAATATTGACATACATTGCCACTATTCAACCGCTTTTTGCAGAATTAATATTTGCTTAATATTACGCGCACATGTTAATAATGAAAAATCAAAATTTATATTGATAAATGATGACGCAATTTCGCTTGGTCATAACCGCATAGTACAACGAAACAGAAGGTGCGATCAAGTTCAGACGAGTTGACAAGATCCTTCAAAGGATGTTCTAGCGCCGAACCACCTTGCGATTTCACAGCCACTTTGAACAGACGTCCAGACGAATCTAGGTCAGTACCTGTAAACCTTATACTGAGAGAGATGGAAGGCGGACACCCGTAAAACGTACCTGGTTTAGTCAGTCGAGGAACTCATTGGGCTCTCTTAACAGTTGTAGCAAAACCTCTGCGATGCAACCAGAGCCAATTTTAACAGCGTACATATTGGATGTATATATATATATATATATATATATATATATATATATATATATATATATATATATATATATATATATATATATATATATATAGGATGGAGCTTTCATGCATACACGGCGTAATCACTCAACACTTTAAAGATATTAGCGATTAGCTCATCGAGTTAAAATCCGCGACGAGTTAAAATCCGCGACGAGTTAAAATCCGCGAACGATGTGAAGTAAGTTTCAGACACATTAATTGCCATTTAAGATTTACTTTAAACTAGTAGCCATTTAACTATACTGTAATTTATTTTGCCAACTTTGAGGTCATGAATGTGTTGTTTCTACTTTTGAGATTGCTTTGTATCCTCGCTCTTGAGATATAGCAAGAAACAGAAATTTTAAGTTATTGTTTTATTACCTCCTGTGTCCTATATTCATTTGTTTCATCAAGCGGTACTACTTACGTGATTTAGCTTCATTGCTGCTAACACGTAACGCAACCAAATGTCAATTATCATCTTCAAAACTGCATATTCTACCACAAAGTTAATATTATCCAAGAGAAACACGTTTGCGTCTGCTACGTCCTTGTCATTAACGCTCTGTATAACTGAGTATTCCTCAAAGTAGAACATTTTAATTGTTCGCTCCTGATAATGTATCAGTCAACTTCATGCTATTTCCTGTCGTGAATATAGCGGTATCTTAAACAGGGGAGCTAATTACGATGGTGAGTTTATAGTTTACGGTGTCCATCCAATGAGGTACAATTGTGTCATTTGTAGTTGTAATTGTCGATCTTGTAAATAAACTGGCTTGGTTTTTAAAAAAAAAAAATTAATCATACATTTAAATTACAAACTTGGTTAACATGTTCCTCATGTCGGCACGGACCCGAATCGGCGCAAGTGATCCATTACTGTGTAAAAGACCAACTTGATTCAGGCCATATTGTGCGCGTTTGTATCCAGTATTTCAACATTCAGGAGAGATGGCATATCATATATATCGCTTTTGCTTTAACATACGTAGCAACAGCTTCAAAACCCTTCTCGAATGTATATGCCTGCTCCGCATCATTGTACAAATCGGGAATTGACGTCATTCGTATATGTCAGGTCTAATTAATTTGCTCTTGGTAGTCTACGATCTTGTCATTGTCATTACTGTGTTACCTGTTTAGGCCCTAATAAGCAGTAACACAGAAAATGTGAAAACAATAAGCTCTGTAAAACTTAGCAAATAATTGATTTCACTGGAAAAATATTACAAAGATGAAAACAAACTTACAGTTTTAAGAATCATTTACAAACATAATCCATGAATAATCGGTGAATTAAATTACAAACGTCCTAGTGATGAAAGTTTCTAATAAACCTTGAGACCAAGATGGAAGACGATAACATTAGCTTGTACTGTATTCATCTATAGTGTATTGTAGAATCACAAAATTATCACTATGGTGTTAGAAATTCAACTGAAATGATAAACTGTCTTTGACCAAAACATGTTGTATAATCACATCCAATATTTCAAGAGAAACAAATTGATCTTTAATAATCCCAAAGAACTGAAGTATTGTTAACATAGACTACAACAAACTAAAATGACTTAATGTCAAGGGTAAAAGTTCAAACTGAAAAATAAATACCTAAAGAAAAGATTATATCGAGATATATTACGCAGGTTTGTCAACTATCTGCAAATGCGAAATAAAGAATAAGTGAGTCAGTTAATTGTGTTTATATTTCGTTCTCCTGACAACACTCTGACGAAAATCTATCATATTTTAGGAATACAAATTGTTTACTTCTTATATCACTAAGCTAATATTCATCTTGACAACAACCAATCATTTTAAAATACATTAGAACATTCTTAATTGGCTTCAGTTAAATCAAATCTGTCAATAGTACAGGTTTACCTAAAAATAATTCATTTCAACTGATTTCCTAAATAATCATTATCTCTAGTAAATACATTTACATTACAGTAACATGCAATGAGAATTTTTTTAAGCTAAACCTGACAAACAAACATTTAATTAAAATGGATGTATATTATATCAGATATATGTAACACTCCCAGCCCTCATAAAGGAAAATATCGATTTATATGATAAGCTTTTCTTTTGCTGTAGATTGTTTATACATGAGTTTTAAGTATACGATAAGAAGCACTCTTATGAATTACAAACAATGAACATGAAATAATCCATTTCTAGACACGATAAAGCGCATATGCTATTAAGTTATGTTTTCCCTTGATGTGCCTGATGGTGAAAAATATTCCTGTAACAAACTCCATCGTAGTAGTCCCTGATGTTTTGTTTTTTTCTTCATCTTTCCAACGAAAGTAGGGAGGTTTTAGGTCAGTAAACACTACAATCGAGGTAGGAGCTGACTTAAGGTAAACTTCAAAATGTTGTTACGCTAATGTCAAAGCCAAACAATTCCTTCCCGATTAGTGAATAATTTATTTGATGCTTGTTTAATTTGTTTGAAAAATAAAACTAGATGATCATAGAAACCTTGCAGTAGCACGACATTACTCACTAGTCTGCGGCGACCGAGCAAGCAACAACACATGGAATTATTCGTGCCAGCAACCGAGATTGTCCCAACTCAGGCTCTCAGTGCCCTTGTGGGTATTGCGTTAAAACTAGCTAACAGATGGAGCCTTAGAGCGACAGAGAAAAGGACTATTTTACTCTTGATATGGGACAAAGAAGAAATAACTTCACCGGGAATCTGCGATGCAGGAGAAATCGGGGTAGTGGAAGACAGCGGAATAAGACCCAGTCGGACCGAAGAATAACCACCCCACCACCACCAACACCAGTCCATCTACAGCCGGCTTCACAACCCTTATCTGGGGTTGCTGCATCTGAGGTATCTAAAACGACTGTAGAAGACACATTGGCTGAGATAGCCAAACAGTTTCATCTTCTCTACACTGAACTGAATGAACTTGGGGTATCGTTTACACCTATAGAAGATGAAACTACCTCACTTCCACCATGACCACCTAAGAAGCAGCAGCAACCACCACCACCACCATCTACGCCTGCTGCTCAAAAATCTTCAATTTCGGCATTTGAATTGGAGAAAGATTTGGAAGTATATTCGACTTCCGATGAAGAAGAAGAATCACCTTTCATTCAACCAAAGAAAATAGTTAGAATGCCACAGAAACAAAAGACAAAGCTCATGACGTCACTATGTCACGAACTGGGACTTGCCTAAACCATGAAGGACGAGAAAAAAGCCATCAACTTTATCAATGCAGTTACCTATATTGGATACCGGTCCCTTGAAACACCACACCCGAGAAGGGCTCAGTGGCATTTTGGAGCCCAAATCCTGTCCAGCTACTAGTATGACATCTTTGAAGGAAGGCCAATCTCTCACCTGTTTGATGCGGCAAAATTCATCGGTAGCTTACACGACATTGAATTCCCACGAGTCTGTGTAGCTGAGCAGCGAATTGCAGCCCGCCTCATACAGTTGGAAGAAAAACGAGGAACCTTCCAATAAAATAGCCCTTTAAGGGCTTGCTATATCTGCCATTTATTTCTATTGAGTTCTCATTTGGTACGAGAACTCTATTCGTACAAGGTCTATTGAAAAATCTGATATGATCATTTCGAAACACCGCTCAAAACTGGACTGAATTTGAAATAAGTATAGCTAGGGCGCTCCAGGGCGTAAACGACATCCATCTAGGACATCGGCTGGCCGACCTCCGGGACTTTTCCACCTTTTCCTCGACCAGAGCCCATCAACATAGCGATATGTGAAAATTATTTTTCTCTCGCTATTATTTGGTGCCATTGCACCCCTGTAACAAGCTACCTGATTGGTTGATAGGGTTGAGTGTGTTTTGGGTCTATTCCCACTCGCCCAGGGTCTTACATTCATGTCATTAGCCACTTCTTAGTGGTATGACATGACGACCAAATTAAAATACGCACATTTTGCGTTAAATGCCCTTGGGGACGTGGCACCATTCCTTCCCCACGATAAACCAACCATCAATATAAATTGATGGTCAAAACAGTGAACAAATGACCTTTATGGCCCGTTTCACTATAATTCAACTCATCATCATCATAACTCACTTTAAAATAAATCGTAAATGAGTGGGACAGTTACAACTATATGTGAAATATATGTTTGACCTGGCTATCTATTCATATATACTGGTACTCATATATTTTATTTTGATCCCAAGAGCACTATAATTATAATTTAAGGCATGCATTTTCTTTTTAACTTTATAAATTCCGTAAAATCTAAACGGAAGGAAATTTGGAAGAATGAGCAAGAGAGACAAACTCCATTATCAGGCTCAACTCAAAGGTTCTTTATTTTAGTTTTGTCTAACAAGAGATTCACTTCTGACTCGAACTGCTAAATGCCAAATTCAAGAATCATAGGCTGAAACGTTCCAGACCTTCAGGTTGACCCTGGACCTAACTGAAGAGATTAGAGAAGGCCAAATTTAATACAACACTTTGTCAAAGCTTTTACGAACATTTTAGATTGACCATTCCTCCAATGAATTGCTTTTGGAACCCTTATTGATGAACACATAATGATCGCCATTTATGTGTTACCTGACTTGATATTAGGCAAATACGCAACATAATCTATCATAATTCTACGAATTGATTTGTCAAATGCATGCATAGGTTGCAGATGAGCCTTGGGTATCGTTTGATTGGGTTTTTCTACAATTTTACAAGTATGACAGGATCTACAGTATTTGGCACCATTACTTGTGATTTGTGCCCCAATAAAGAGTAAATATCTTGTGATAAATCTTATTAATCCCTAAATGATCAGCCATAAGAGTTCGATCGGCCAGACTAAGATTTCCTCTCTCTAAGGTTTCGGAATAGCAGCTTAATAGGTAATTTACATATTGTCATCATCTGGTACGTGGAGAGTTCTTTATTTGCTCATAAGAATTCCAGTTTTAATGCAATTACAGACAGGTACTTCATAGACTTCAGTGTTATTAATGACCATTTGAAACAATCAGAACATATCAGGATCATTTTTATGTACGAAGATGCAAATAATATAATAAAGACAATGAGCATCTAAAACAGGATCTATGTGATCAATACCTTTTGATTGATCCAAACTAGAGAGTGAAAGTAACATCATCAAAGCCTGTCCAATACATATGTCAGCGAAAAGAATACTTGCCTTATTGAATTATTTGCCACAGCTCTGCTAACTGTACTTGTCAAACTGGGAATACATCAGGAAATTATTTTTCAATTCGATTGACTTTTTGGTTAAAAAAGCATTGGCAGTTACGTATGGGTTAATCACAACATTGTCTCCAGCTAGATCGTTCCTAAGTAATAAATGAACGCCATCAACGGGTGAAACAGAGACTGTTCTGACTGCCTCGTGTCTTGAGACTAACACTGATGACAAATTTACACAATGGATAGGAACATTAACAAAGCCGCACTCTACTCTTTGAATAAGAACACTCTCATCTGAAGACTTATTCTCAAATAAGATAAAGTACCTGACCATACAAGACTGAGAACCTTCTGTGTCCATTATTATTTTGATACGGATGGTATTGGCCGAATCACTTAAGGTTGATTTAGAACGCTTCGATATGAATGGTTTTCCATAATAAAATCAGTTTTTATAGACCCAACAAATATATAGCTTTAAAAGCAGGACCGTAATGGTGAGCTCTTAGATATAACATAATTTGGAATAGATCTGTTTTGATTTTGAAGCCTATTATTTAATTTGTAACAATCATAAATAAAGTGTCATTATTTCTGCAATAGGTATAAACAGGAACAGACAATGATATTCAATCAAGCTTCCCTGAACTTGATTTTTAGAGCGGGTGCCAGTTTGAGTTTTAGAAGGGATTGTATTAGGCTGAAATACGTTTCTGCCACACGACTAATAAGTAGAACTCTTATTTACAAACGATATTGCATGAGTTAAAGAATACTCATCAGAGGCACAAGCAGCATTTGCCAAGGTTTCGATCTCTTGCTCGTAAAGATAAGTATTATTGTCACCATGTACACAAATCTTAAACTGTACAAGTGGTTTGAGACTTCCATTAACGCTTTCAGCTTTCTTGGCCAATCACCATCCATCAAATAAGTCTATCTTTTTCTTCTGCTGTGAATTGCATTTGTTCTTCTTGTAACGACAGGTTTCTTTCGTTTCTTCCTTATCTTAGTGCAGTTGCTTTTCATTCTCCTTTTTTTCTGAAGTCCGAACTTGCGTAACTATTTTACTCGACCAAGTGAATGCATATTTCATCATTTGATATAGTGTGCTAGATTTTCCTCCTGTCCTTTGTTTCTACACATCTGTATGTTTCTTTCTGCTCTTTTCCTGTGTCTCCCTCCGTTCTTCCTTTGAACTTCTCCCTCCGTTCTTCATTCTCTATTGTCTCACAGAGACTCAGACCAACTGCTTTTGGGTCATTCTCGCTGGTCCCTAAAAGCTTCCTGTACTGAAGCTCCTTATTTGGTATCCCCAGAATAAACATATTTCCCGCAAAAATCGAATGACATCGGAGTAGCTTATTGTTGCAAGATGGTTTTAGTCTACTAACATTTATTTCTCAAGATAATATATTTAAACTTGCTATTCTAACGCTTGGCAACGCCTTCCTCAATTCAGATTGGATGTTGGTTTATATAATGATCAGGCGCCAACCGTTAAAAATTGCAAACACACATTAAGTTATTTTTGCAAGGTAGTATGGAACATACAAGTCAATAACTACTTGTGCTTCGTTCCTGGCAATGAAAATCTATCTTTTACAATATTTACCGTTAATTTATTACCTATTTTAGTTTTCGTGCAAATATTGTTCAGGGTGACAGGCAGAAGAATTGAATTGCTGGATGGATGCCAAATTAATATATAACAAGCTTGATAACTTCAGTCATAATATCTGACTCTTTGACAGACAATTGTTTTAGTGTTTAATATTCTTCAAAGAAATTGCCTCCGTTAGTCATGTTGACAAATACGATTTATAAACATACCTGGTTACCTGTCTTTTTCTTAAGTAAGGGAACTACATATCTACCATTATTCTGCTAAATGTTTCTTCAAATGCAGGAATAAGATCCAGATGAGCCTTAGATTTCTTTTGATTTTGATTTCTGACATTTGATAAGTGTGTCAAGAATACATCACATATGGCAACAAAATAAATACTTTCCTAATAAACATCTTTCGCACTAGAATGTCTTTGCCATAGCTGTAGTAACTGTACCATTTAGGAATATATCAGGGATCTCTTTTTAATAAGATCAATTGTCTGATCTAAAATGGGCTTGTCAGTTTAAAATGGTTTAACCGCAACCTTATCACCAACTAGGTCATTGACAATTAGTAAAAAAGACATGGACATGAAAAGACGACACGGTTGTGAACGTCACAGATTCTGAAACTAAATCGAATGACAAATGAAGAGGAAAATTATCAAACTCAAACGCTATTCCAAGAATAAAAACAATGTTATCAGAAGAAGACTTCTAGTAAAAAGACGAATTACCTGATAATATAACACTCGGAGGAGCTGATGTCCCTTAGTATATTAAAAAGGATAGGATTTTATGAATCTTCTGTGAGAGATATAGAACCACCAATGACATTAAACAGCTCATAATTCTCCATAATGAATTCAAAAATGTGTTTGTTTGACCAATCATGTGTGTTTCAATTTAAAACAGTGACTTTGACCTCTTTAAAGTAAAATAATTTTAAATAGGTCTGTCTCATTTTGTTTCAATTTGTAGCAAATGGCGTGCCCTTACTTCTTGCAAAAGGTCAACGTCTGATTAGTTCTATCCGCAACTTGATTTCTAAAAGTCATGTAATTTTAAAATATCAGGTATGCAACAACAATCGAAATGAGCAAGACACTGACCCAGATAACATGGATAATACTTTAACAATGTTGTTATTGCTTATATAATCAAACAAATAATAAATTCTGTTTCAGTTGAAAATAAACATGATTTTGCACACAGTTAGGTCCAACATACAATGTTACATAAGTGTTGTTGTTGTTCGTCCGTCAATTCCGCGCGGATCACTCTAGTCATGCGAGGGTTGGACTGACTGGCTTTGTTCTGTATGTGCGCATGTTGCTGATGAGGTCAGCCCATGCACTGAGTTTTCGTTTGCAAAAGGGACAGGTAATGAGTGGGTCATTTCGCGGAGAGTTGATGTCACGTGCTTTTATGGTTCGTCCTTTCAGCTTTCCTTCTAGATTCTCACAACCTGGAGCCTTTGTGCACAGAGGAAAGCGTGACTCAATCGCTTGATGTTGGCTCCCGGGAATCAGGGTTTAGGTTTAAAGCTTTTATTACAGCTTTCTGATCTTTTTCGTCTGATCTCCCCGGGATCACTGACCTTGCTCAGAAGTTCCATAGAAGAGTCTTTGAGGCAGCCGGTTGTCTAGTATGCACATAATATGTCCCGTCTAGCGTAGCTAGCGCTTTATTAGGATGGTGTGGATGCTGGGGAGCTCTGCTTGGGAGAATACCTCAATGTCTGGAAACTTGTCCTGCCACGTGATTTTGAGGATGTTCCTGAGACCTGTGGTATGAAAGTGATTCAGCTCTTTGGCGAGGAGCTGGTATACAGTCTACGTTTCACATGCGTAACGTAGTGTTGGGAGCACAACTGCCTTGTACACCTTTAGGTTGGTTTGGATGCTGCTGCCTTATATATCCAAGACGTTGACATAAAATATGCCAGAAAATTGTTCTTTCTCTGAAAATGAAAAGGTTCACCTCGTCATCAATACTGACGCTCTTTGACTGTGTACTGGCAAGGTAGGATAACAGGTTAACTATATTGATTTCTTGGCCGTTAACAATGACGTTGGGCTCAACATAGGGCTTTCTAGGAGCTGGCTGACTTCAAACTTCTTGGTACTGATGGTAAGACCGAAATTTGTACAGGAGCTTTAAGAACTTCTCAATGCTGCACCGCATGTCGGTGTTTGAGCCATAATTGAGGGCTCAGTCATCAGCAAGTTAGCAATCCCTGATGGTGCATGTCATACCCTTGATATTCGCTTGATGCCTCCTGGTATTCAATGGTTTTCCATCTGTACGGTGCCTGATGCAGACTCTCACTTCTTCGTCTCTGAAAGCATTAGTCAGCATGGCAGAGAACACTAGACTGAACAGTGTCGGTACGAGAACACAACCCTGCATGACACCATTGGTTACTGGGATTGGCTCCGATGTCTGTCAATTGTCCTGGACTCGTGTCTGCAGACCGTCGTGGAAATGCAGCACCATGGATATATTTTTATATCGGGCATCCGGACGTATCAATTACTTTCCATTGGCTTCTCTGCTGACAGTATCAAAAGCGTTCGTTTAGTCAGCGTTGATGAAGGAAAGGTCGGTGTTTTGCTCTTGAAATTTCTCCTGTAGTTGCCTTACAGCCAGAACCATGTCAGAATCTAAACTGGCTTTCTGGCAGTAGTTCCTGATCCTTCAGTAGGATTCTGTAAAGTATGTTTCTTGCAAATGAGTAACCCCTTTTCTTGTTTCAGGGATTGCGGTACCGCTTTCACTTATATAGCTGGACTATGGAAGCATTGTTGAATTCCTGTGGGATCGAATCTGCTGCCACACAAGTATGAAAAGTTGATTGAGCATTTCTATCATATATGTGACCCCGTTATTGTAGACATCAGCTGGTATGATGTCTCAACCAGGTTATCCTTCAAAGTTTTCAACCCATCGCTTAAGAAGCTCCTCTTTGTCAGTAAGTGTGTGTTCCGACCTGAGTTGAGAAGGGAGTGTGGTATTTCTTAGAGTGTAGGCCCATAAACTACTTTCAGGGTATTGAAGTTCTTTATGTAATGTTGGTCTGCGTAGCACTGGATTCATCAGTCTTGTTCCTCAGCCATATGTATCGCATATGACGCAGTTTCTGATGTACAAGTCTACGTATACTGTTGTATGCATCTTTCTTAAAGGTGAACTTGTTTAGGTATGTTTGAAGGAGACCGTGATTCTCATTCAGTAACTGCTTGATCTCATCGTAGTTCTCAACAAACCATTTTTGATGTTTTCCGGCTGAGGGTCCGATGCTTTTCGAAGCTGTGCTGTTGACCAACTCTCTGAATGCCACCCAACAAGTCTCAAAAATCTGATTGTTGACATGGTTCGATTTTTAAAATAAATTCGTCCAGGGCATCCACGAGAGACTTCTCTCTCTCTCTCTCTCTCTCTCTCTCTCTCTCTCTCTCTCTCTCTCTCTCTCTCTCTCTCTCTCTCTCTCTCTCTCTCTGTTCCTGACAATGACATAGTCGATGAGGTGCCGATACTTAGAACGAAGGTGCATCATTGATGTTAGGTTACGGGCTTGCACGCGGTCGGGGGGGGGGGGGGGGGCGGAGAGAGCGCGGAATACTGTATTGACGACAAGCAGTTCATTCTCGGCGCAAGCCTAGAGCAAGAGGTGACGATTGCTGTTACAGTGATCCACTCTGTGCTTACCTATCACTACATCCTATGCAATGTGATCACACCGTCCTCTTGCATAGAAACCAAGAAGAATGACGGGCTTGTCTGGCATTGGAACGTCAGCAATGACGGAGTGAAGATTCTCGTAGAACTTGATCTTCATTTTTTCTGAATTAGTCATGGTTTTAGCATACATCAGATGATGTTAAGGTGTTTTCATCCAGAAAAGATAAGTTATTTTCCTGGTAATGAGTCTGTCGTTTACTAAATTGGAGGTCCAAACATTTTGCACATCAGTGCCTGATCTGCCTGTATGCAGATTTGCGCCTACGGATGCCAGTGCAAACACACTTGCTGATTCATTGCTTGGCTGTCGACTCTTCACTTCAGTGGGTGATGAAATGATATGGGTGGATGACAAGAATGCCTTGCGCGGAGACTTTGTTTAAAGTGAGGAAGAGTTGCGCAGCTCTTCGACCTCACTCTCTTGCCCAAAACCATCAGCACGACAACGTTGAGACGGTCAGATATGGAGTTGAGTGCACTTGATGACAATGACATAATACATGTCTCCCCATGCTCTCAGTGCTCGTTCTAGGAATCACCTTTTTGCCGTTGACCACTTTCGAGTAGCATAAAATGAAATAACAAACATTCAAAACCAAATAACAAATGATACAAACTAATATACACAACACAATCATTTCTATAATATTAAGTTCAACATAATTGTTTTTCCTTGGTTGGTGTGTGTGTGTGTGTGTGTGTATATATATATATATATATATATATATATATATATATATATATATATATATATATATATATATATATATATATATATATATATAAGGTTTTATATAAATATATACATGACTAACCAACAGTGTATCTGATATATACATAACGTTAACACATTATTATTTTGTATCTGCATGTTACATTATAGAAGTTCAAATGTTTCATGCAAGCTCTTGCAAGATAGCAAGCAAATACATGTATAATTGCAAATTTACAATAGATGTGAACAAAACCTCTAGATATGTTTCCTTTTCTGTAATTGCTGCAGACACTTGTTAGGTTTCATTAAAATTTTACAAGATATTACCCATCTGCAGTTATCATTAACATGTTATCAGAGAAATGTGCATAACTCTGTCTGCTGATGACATTGCGGAAGAAAGGCAACACTTGACCATAACGATTTAAATAACTATCGCCCAGTTTTTAATCTCCCGTTCATAACACAAATCTTAGAATGCCTTGTTCTAACCCAAATTGAATCTCATTTGAATTCGCACAGTCTTTATAGCAATTTATAGTCAGCATATCTCTTTAGCCAGTGTACTGAAACTACTCTTCTGAAAGTATTTAATGACGTTCTCTCTGCTTTGGAGAGTGAAAGGATTACAGTCCTCACACTCTTTGATTTGTCTGTAGCATTTGACACTATAGACCATGATATATTACTTCACCGTCTCCAGCATGTATTTAGCATTCAGATTATAACCTTACAGTGGTTCAAGTCCTACTTAGTCAACAGGCCACAAATTATATCTGCAAATGGAATACACTCCAGACCAGTTGACGTATGTTGTGGTGTCCCACAGGGATCTGTTCTTGGACTTTTTCTCTTCATTCTGTACTCTCAGCCGCTCTCAAGTGTCATAGATCATCACCCAGTGTCGCACCAATCGTATGCTGATGACACCCAAATATACAAGTGTAGCCACCCAACTGAAGTTGATGCTACCATCCATGGAATAGAGAAGTGCATTTCTCATGTTAAATCATTGATGCCATAAAGGACATGTAACAAGCTGTAGATGAATGATGATACAACTAAAGACATTCTGATCACAACATAAAAGACTTTCTCATTCACATCATTTACCTAGAACAACAAAAAACAGCAACACCAACATTAAAATCACAGTCATTACAAAACCTAGGTGTTACTCTATAGACAGTACTTTCACATTGCACCAACGTGTCATGAACATATGCAAGGCTGCATATATTGAGCTGAGACGCATCAGTTCCATTCGCAAATATCTTTCAAATGATGCCACTAAAACTTTTGTCTGTTCATTGGCACTTTCAATACTGAACTATTGTAACTCAATTCTGTCTGGTTCGTCACAATATTTACTCCAGAAACTTCAAAAGGTTCAAAACACAGCTGCTTGGATCTTCTTTAGAGTACCTCGATCAGAGCACACCTCACCACTGCTCTTTACCCTACACTGGCTATTCATTCAATACAGAATCCAACGCAGAATTTGTTCTCTGTGCTCCGTTTTACTGACAGACTCCAGTCCAACATACCAATCCGACTTAACCCATGTGTTTAAACCGGGGCGATACTTACGCTCCTTTGCTGACAATCGTATACTCATTGTTCTTACTATGAAAACGAAGTCATATGGACAACGTTCTTTTGCATACTATGGCCTGGTGATGCGGAATCAATTGCCCATTGAAATTAAACTTAAAGACACAATGGTCCCTTTTAAGAGTGCTCTTAAAACTCAAATGTTTCGACTGCAGGAACAAATTTAGAGACATAATAATGTTTTGTACCTTATATGTTTTCAGCATGTTTTTATATTTCCCAATTTCATGGTTTTCGTTATTTATTTATTTTTTGTAGTTGCGTCATATCATGATAGATGTTGTAAAGCGCTTAGAGCTAAATATTAGGCGCTATAAAACGTCCCCATTATTATTATGTATGTAGGTATGACTGTAGGTATCTAAGTAGGCATGTATGTATGTATGTATGTATGTATGTATGTATGTATGTATGTATGTATGTATGTATGTATGTATGTATGTATGTGTGCGTGTGTGTGTGTGTGTGTAGGTTTGTGTGTGTTTGTAGTACGTCCGTAGGTAGGTAGGTAGGTTGGTAGGTATGTAGGTAGGTAGGTATGTGCATGTATGTGTGTGTACATACATATAATGACATTTTGTCAGACTTTCATGACATTTCTCTTATAAATTAATTTTTTTTCATTGATTCTAGCATATCGTTCCTGAAATGTGTTTTATGTCCAGCCCACACCATATTGCATACACACAACAACATCAATAATTATGAGATTTTAAAAACTACTTACAGACGATGCAAGGATGATAAAACCCAATTTAGAGCCAAAATCATAGTAATAGTGTTGAATTTATTATATATATATATATATATATATATATATATATATATATATATTGATAAAATGCATCTTAGTTTATGTATTTTGTTTCCCCTATTGTGTCATAAAATATCATTCCATACCTCTGACTTTTATGTGCCATTTCTGGAAAGTGCGAATATAATTCCTGTTTATGTATTTTGTTTCCCTTATTGTGTCATAAAATATCATTCCATACCTCTGACTTTTATGTGCCATTTCTGGAGAGTGTGAATATAATTCCTGTTTATGTATTTTGTTTCCCTTATTGTGTCATAAAATATCATTCCATACCTCTGACTTTTATGTGCCATTTCTGGAGAGTGCGAATATAATTCCTGTTTGACACAAGTTTTTGATGAATATATGTTGAAAACATACATATCGTAATTGAATCCTCCTTTCTAACATTAAAAAAAAATGTTTTCCGGGCAGCAATATTTCCTTTAATTGGCTAACACCCTGCTAACCGAACAAAATTATAGAAATCCAACATAAGCATTTGTACAACAAGTAAGCCGTTACGGTCAGGTACTGCATACAATTTAGACATCTATTACCAGCATGGTCATACCAGAAACATTGGGTCGCTACCGTCTAGGTAGGAGTTATACCATTATTACAACACTAAGTTATGACCATTTTGTCTTTTCTTATATTCATTTTTGCTGCTAAGCAACAAACGTTTGATAGTCGTGAGAAAGTGAAAATTAATTTGGTAACAAAAACATTTTTTTACATGTCTGAATGAGCATGTTGATAATATACATATATGTGCAGTACGTGCATATTTAATGCCTCATCATAAAATGAATTGGCTGCTGGCAAGCTATAGTTATATTATAAACTATAATATCTGAACTCATATGATAAAAGAGGTTATGTATCTTAATTGTATACGACCCCTTGACTTTGTAGCAAGTACATATTTTTTAACAGTTACTCCCTCCCCATATGCCGGTGTACGCTTTTATCAAATCCCGGACCACTCCCTCGTTGCATGGTTCATTTATGGAAGTCCCTTAATATAAACTGTTTTTTCTGATATTTTAATCATTCTCATTTGTATCACAGCCTTAATATGTTGCTGCCGGTGCCATGGAAAGCTAAACAATTGATGACAATTTTGACAGATCAAAATTGATTACTCTCATCGTGATTTGAAGAAACAAAAATAAATCACAATTTTAGGTGTAAAAACGAATTCTCGGTTACACTACCAGTTAATACATGACAATTATTATGTGGAGAGAATTTATACTTTTTAAACTGGTGTACTGCCCGATTTTTTGGACTGCCAGTTTTCATGAAAAATACATTCATAAGTCCATACTGGTTTCTCCGGTATTCATTTTAGTTGTTTGCACCAGTGTGCCATCTCTTTTTAATTGAAATATATTGCCATTATTTAATCAGCATCAGTGTTATGGACCAGGGCAGTAAAATGTCACACCAATCAATTATGTAGTCATTACACAAACACCTGCTATGATGTTCATATTGGTGCTTGTTTGGGCCTGTGGGTTCATGTATATCAAGGTTATTGCATGGGAAGCAAACTATTCGCCCTGGGTCAATTAGCTGCATGCTCCCAAAAAATCTTGAGACAAGTATAATGTGTGATGATCCGTGACTCATTGACTACATGCTCCAATTGTCCGAATATTGCTCCGAACATGGAGTTATATTTGCTTTAGTGGTATGCTTTCCTCAAAACATGCCCACTGCAATGATCCATGTCCCAGTTTCAGTACAAATATATAAACCATCTCTTAATTTCCATTTGCATTTTAAATTGAATCATATCAGGTTTGTGTTGTGTCTAAACATCGTAGCCCAAAGTAGGAAATGCTTATGATGATAATCTGTAAAGTCATTTTGACCAATGTCTGGTTAAATCCTGATAATATTGATAATTGTATTCCACTTTCACTGTCTGTTGGAGAAGCCATGCTATATAAGCCAAATGTTGGCTTATAGGCACTTTTGCTAGACTTAGTTTGGCTGCTTTACAAGTAACGCATACTTAGCCACATTTTACTAAAATATTGTTCTTCATTACCATTACTGTTTAGTTAAATGTTTAGTTAAATGTATGCTTAGCCAAACATTGGCTGTTCACAACAGTTTAATATCTTACATGTTCAGCTTGTAGGCAGAAACTAAATTTTGGTTAAACATTTAACCCTATCCAAAGGTTTGCGAAAATCTATTGGGAATTTGTTTTAGAACTGTTTCTATTATCGACGGGGCTGTGGCATGTTCTAGATCAGCAATGAAAAATTGAAAAACAAGGATGGATGGCTGACCAGAAACACATATATTTGTTTCCTTATCTCAACTGGGCTATACAGTTGTCTTTTACTATAATATGCACGTATCTCATTAGGCAAAACCCATGTTTCGGTTTAAAGTGTAATTTGCTACCATTGCAATTCCTTTTTGTACAACAAATCGCATGGGTCCAAGTAACAAACATCGCACGAACGGTATGATTGTCTAAATTTTGCTATCCACTTCATTGTTTCGTTCCATAATGTAAATGACTGACATTTAGACAGAGAACACGATTCGGATAAATATATGGTGAGTCCAGGTTTGATTACAGGCTGCAATAACCATTTCGTGTGCCAGTATGGTTCATTATTATAATCAACATGATCATTGGCAGTAAATATAACTTTTTCTTTAGCCAGATAAAACATAAGCTATGATGTTCAAAAAATAGTCAATGACTAAGATTATAGAGACACACAATCATCCGAACTTTTTGGAATGAGCTTAATCAATAGTTTTTGGATCTGCATATGGTTCCGACATGTTTTAATTACACAATGAAAAGGCAGGTGCCAAGTTTTGTAATGAACAGACCAAACACAATGCTATAAAAGGAATGCAAAATCTTTCAGTAAAATTATTATTATTCTAATTTGAAAGAAGAGTAAACCATTAAAGAATTATTTTCATAAGACAGTGTTTATTCATTATCAATGAATCCGGGCCAGACAAACCAATATGTACCCCGTTATTATCTTCTCTCATGTCTAGACTGGTGTCGCTAGTTTATAAGCACCCTTTCGGAAAATCAGAAGGAATAATAAAATCATTATATCTAATTAAGAGCTAGCTTTTTGCTCTAATCATTGATCTATATTCAATAAAAGATTAAACTATGTCAACAGCATTGTCATTGTGCAATAAATGAATCAAATACTGATATGGTCGTAGAATACCCTACACTGAGTATCTATTCGATCCAGAATAAAAAAACAAAATTTGTTCTCTGTACAAATCTGGCCTCACCGACGTGTACGCACCAGCAAGATACGTATGCTAACAATCGTAAACTAATTATTCTCCCTATGACAATGACGTCATATGGACAAGGTTCTTTTGCATACCAGCCCCCAGCAACATAATACTACTACTAACAATAATAATAAGGATTTTGTATAGCGCCTAATCTTTAGAAGTTCTAAGCGCTTTACAACATCTATAAAGATTTGACTACACTACAGAAAAACAGATAACACAAACCATGAAATTAGATAACATAAAAACATGCTGAAAACATATAAGATACAAAAGATTGTATGGAATGAAATGCCCATTGAAATTAGACACGATTACACAGTGGCCCCTTGTATGAATGCTCTTAACACTCATCTTTTGTACTGCAAGAACAAACTTAAAGACCAAATAGTGATTCCTACCTTAAATATTTTTTGAGCATTTTTTTAATGTTGTCTAATTCTGTGCTGTTTTGTTTCTTGAAGTCATATCATTATAGATGTTGCAAAGAGCTTATAATTTCTAACGATTATGCACTATACAATGATCGCATTATTATTATTATTATTATTATTATTATTATTATTATTATTAATTGATGTTATTACTACATAAAATAGAGCAGCCAAGTAATGCCAGAAACTTATAACAAAGGTTTAAGCAGTCACCTGCCTTGTTTGGAACTCAGCAATAAGAGGTTAGTGCTAGGACTGGATGACCTGGTGTGAGACATAATAGTGAAACATTATGCAACACATCTGCAGCATGTTTAACCAGTGTTAGACTTCCATATGAACTGTCACACTATAGACATAATAGCGCCCATGAGAAACGATGGAATATGATTGCATGAAATATGCTGAACTATTTGGAACAATAGTCCAGGCGATGTCAAAGGTAGGCTGGAAACTCTGGACTATTCAAGCATGGAAAACACTGGAGTATTTAGACGAATAGTTCAGCCTCTTTTGAGGGTAGGTTTAAACATCCTGGAAACTTCTAGCATGTTAATGGATGGTAAATTCTAGCAAGGAAATTGCTGAAGTATTCGGACTATTAATCCAGGCTATGTCCAAGTTAGACTCGAATATCCTTTCTATCATGGAAAATGATGGAAACATCTATCATGGAAAATGATGGAAACTTCTAGCATGGCAAATGCTGGAGTATTAAGAATAACATCCCAACCCATGTCCATAGTAGGCTAGAAAACCCTGGACAATTCTAGCTAGGAAATTTATGGCAAATTATATAAATAAATTTGCAGAAGTATTTGAACATTTATTCCAAGCTATGTCCTAGGTAGGTTGGAAATCTTGGACAATTTTGTCATGGAAAACACTGGCAAATACTCGCTTGGAAAATGCTGGAATATTTGGACTAATATTCCAGGCTATGTCCAGGGTAGGCTGGAATTCCCTGGTCACGTCTAGCATGGAAAATGCTGGCAGATTCTAGCATGGAACAATCTTGAGTATTTAGGCTAATGGTATAGCCTTGTCAAGAGTAGCCTGGAAAACCCTGAACAATTCTTGCATGGAAAAGGATGGCGATTTCTAAACTGGAGTATTTTGACAATTGTTCTAGGCTATGTCCCAGTTTGGCTTGAAAAACCTTGACAATTCTAGCAAGGTAAAGATGGAAAATGCTTGAAATATATTGCATGGTAAACCCTGGACAACACTTTCATTTAGCTGAAAATTGCTTAAATATTTTCATGAAAACAAGAGGCTCTAACCGCGATACAACTTTTATTTGATGATAATGTCAAGAGGAAAATGATCAAAAATACGCAAAACAATTCCTTATACGGACTGGGGTATTTAGTAACGTTCCACCAAGCTCATGTTGCATGAGAAAATTGCATGCAGTTTAAAAGTCTAAGTATCTAGTTGTGAATATCGATCACAGCTAGGGTATTTTATAGAACAAATTCTCTGTAAACATCATACTACATCATGTCAGACAGCTCTCCACTTTAAGGAAACAAAACTTTCAGCTTTGCAGTAAAATAGAGTTCTCTTTGTATTTTTATCGCTATTCGTTTTATATGACAGAATTGTTTCAAATATCGGATGTTTAAGTATTTATTCGACATTCTGCAGAGTAAATACCATGATATAAGTAATAATATAGTCTCCTTTGAGATAGCTATTTTTGTAACTGAACAGACAAATTCAATTTAATTATACGCTGCGTGCATTAAACGTTTAATGTGCATGGATAAATGATTCATGTGCTCGCATGCGCAATATATATGAATGTAAAAGTACTTAGCCGTGTCATACGTATTACATGGTTTAGTTGTTGTAATTTTAGGTGCCCGTGTGATGCCCGTGTGTTGCTTGTGTATGGTACCCGTGTGTATGGTGCCTTGTGTATGCTGCCTTTGTGTATGCTGCGTTATATATATATGTATTATATATAATCGGGTGATGTGAAGTCGCAGAACTCTGTGTTGTTTTTTGTGACGTATACGCTGTGTTTGGTGACGTTTCGCAAGAGTGTATTGGTGTTCTCGATGCGAGGGACCAAGGCTTCGCGACCATCGGGTCTGTGTTGAATGTAAGCCTTCTCGAGGGATTATTCAAACAGACAGGTAGGGGTGGACCATGCATGTAGAGCGGGTGTAACCGGAGATACATCTTATACGTAAAATGGGCGCCACGATAGTTATAAATACGTGTTCCATATTATTGCTATTACCATCTGAACAAATATTTCACATTTATGTATCAACTTCGCTATTTCAACGATCAATTCATCAATTCATAATTTAATATTGACATCGCAGTCTTGTTTTTGAATGATAAATTCATAAACTCATAGTTTCAGCTTTACATTGCTAAATCGTTACATGAACGATAAAATCATAACATAAATGCCTTTACATTGGTAAGTCGTTATATGAACGATGTAACCAAAAATTACAGGCGTTTACAACTCTCTCGTTATACGAGCTATATATATTTATAAATTCATAAATATACTTGCATTTGTTGATCGCTTGATAAGACGTTATTCACGTCAGTTTCAAATGTCTCTCGTTGAAATTATCCTTTGAGGATTTTTTTTTCTTTGAGGTACTTGTTTTTTATTGTTCCATGTTATGAATCTTACAATTTTTCCTTATCTTTTGTTTATAATGGTGCCAGATTTGTGTTACATTTAAATTGCGTTTATAAACAAAACTCTTATTAACGCAGTTGCTTTCGGTGTCTTCACTAATCCAGTCCCGATTCGGCTTCATCTTGTGACAAGTACAAGGTGTGTGAAAGGGCAAATTTCTGGCGATCTATCAAGAATAGATTAGTTGTGAACAGAAAACCATTAGTTAGATTTATGGAGACACGTACGTGTCATATCGCATACTACCGTGTACGGTAATGTTTCTTTATAGTGGGACTGTTGTTACTAATTAGAACCTTTGTGTATTCAGCAGCCAGACAGACTACTAGAGACATGGTAAAAATCATTTTCATGGGAGAGTTGTCAAACTTGAGAAACCGCAGAACTTATGTTACTTACAATGACCAGGACAGGCTGACCCAACATTAGCAACCTTGAAGAAAGGGCGGGAATGCCATTCGATTCTGACTGGTCACGTTAAATAAGGGGTGTGTTTTCACACAAAAGTTCATAGGATTTAATATCGCCCTTATTGAAATGGTAATTAGTCTAAACTTTTCCGGCACAAGGACAGAGAGTAAGATAATTAGTGAGAGACTCCTAGTTGGATTTGAAAAAAAATTCATTCGTTAAAAGGCGTGGTCCGGGCAAACCGCCCAAAACTGTTTAGGTGACAAAAACCACAAAGGTATAGTGTCACAATTCTATTTAATTTGTTGATGCAATTTATATTACGGAAACAATGTTCTGGTTCCTGCACAAGAATCCATGGTCAACTACAGGTAATCTTGCATCATTCAATTAAATCTTTTTCCAAACAATTGTCCATTTCAAGTAGCAATCGTACTTGAGATAATTTTACAGTCGTAGAATCTTCCATTTGGACCGTCGTGTAGACGTTCGCTCAAGTTTTACCATTAGGAAGTCAGTACTCATTTCCATTCACAACGTGCTTTAATTTGTTATCGTTTTTCATTGCTAGACCTGTGAAAGTTTGTTGTCAAAATTATTTAATAATTTCAAAGAATGGTTAAATCAAATTCACCACAATCAGGTCGTAATCCATCATTGAAATATTCACTGTACAACTAAATTACATGAATGATTAACATAGCCATGTATATGAATATACACCTTTACCATATATACAGCTCTTTTTCTTTTCTTCTCAAACTAGGGTTGATGATATGATTTATGTCACTGAAATTTACAGTCGTCAATACAAAAATAAAATATAGATATACATAGATATTCATAAACGTTATTTAATATTATAATGATGCCGTATAACCAAGATAGTATTAGTTTTAATTCAATTGTAATTTATTTGTCAAATAAAGAATATATATCTTTTCTCTCCCACTTATCTTCGAAATCTCTTTCCTTTGCTGTCTTTTATCTACGTTCACAAAAGCGTTATAGTCAACTCATTTAATAATTCATTTACACATATAAAAACTTAGTTGTTGATAATTAGCACTTACCGTAATTTGATAATTATAAGACAGCTAACATTAGCCGCATGAAGTTTCTAGGTGGCAAAATCAAACAGTTGAACTGTTCGCTATCACAAAGCATGTTGTAGATACAAACTGAGAACACCGTTATTAATATTAGCCTATATTTTATCTTGAAAGTAATATCATAGTTACTCATGAATCACTTTTTGTATTGCACTTTATATTATGTGCATTAGGTCTTAATGTCAAATCAGACAATTAATATGCAATTAGTAAAATGGGACTGCTTGAATTTAAAAGGTATTTTAATTGAAGCTGAAAACATGGAAGTGATACCGATAATGGCTTCTTCAAATTAGAAACAATTTTGATGAATGGAAGAAGAAATCAGCATTAACGTAGACAGCCAATCGACATTTGATGCCATACAATGAAGCAAATTTCCATTATTTTAATCGGCAGTAATCCGGAGTGAATAGACCTACTATAATAACAGAGAATTATGGCAGTTAATTGCTCTATTTTGTATATTAAATGTACATTCTTTACAATGCAGCCACTTAAATTGGCAGTAACTAGTTTATAAATAAAAATGTATGCAGATAATATTCAAGTATAAACAACAAGAGTGGTTTCAATTAAGTCAAACTTGAGAAATAATGCGAAGATGAATCAAATTGGTAGATCAAACCTTAGTTGATAAACATGTTTCACAAATAATCTTGAAAATTTTGGAACAATTTTAATCCTATATGTTTGCTTCCTGTTTTCTTGATTCGACTTTCTTCCCCATACATGTATATGTTTAATCCATTTATCAGTATAACCAAAATTTCCAAAGCTGATATTTTGACTCTTTAACAGACCGTACATTTTCGAACTAGTTATCGAGTTTTACACCTTTTAAATGATCGAATACAGGACACTTTTCGATTAATCCACATAAACATTCAAAACAAATATATGACAAAGATATATTGTATTACATCAACATTGAAAACGAAGAAACAGTATTAATGACAACACCAACTTTTTTTGTAGTCAACAGTGCCAAGACACCATTACGAGATAATTCGTAATTCATGATGATTGGACATCTTTAAGAACTAATTTTATTTCATTTCTTATTTAATAATATTGAATTTTTAAAATCATGCGAGAAAGCCATCAACATTTCCTGTGACTATGGCAAAGTTATCGTCATTACGGTTTTATTATAATATGTTTTCAGCTATCTGTATTTTTACCACTCTTCTGCATACATAACTGTGTTACTACTGTAACCAGAACAGAGCACTTCAAAGACGATTTTGATCCAAGACCTCCCCGACGTTCACTTTGTGTTTTACAAGGAATTGTAGAGCCTATCTTTAGCCATTTACACTTATTCTTTTTATTTTGTAATCATTATAAATAATTTAAATATAAATTTCTCTCAGTAATAATATGGAAGAATTTGAGATATTATCTGAAACTAAGATTACGAGTTTTGAATCTAGACTAGACCTTGACAAAATAAACCCCGACTCACAGGTAAATACAATCTGGTTGGTCCGATGAATATACTCTTCATTGAAAGTATTCTTGGCGCCAAGAAAGAGTTTCGCAACGATGATGCATCTAATATGTCGTCAACATTCAACATTATACGCCACAGCAAATGTTTTGACGACTTTATCAATGCTACATTGAGCGAATAAAGTGCAGCGACGATTAATAACGATCTCGAAAACCAGTGATATCTTCATAAAAGGATTGTTTTTTAATTTGCAGAAACTTTCTATCATTGGGATTCCACCCTAAACTGCTCGAACTTCAACAGACAAACACACATTCCCACATGTCATCCGGGGTTGATTTTGTTTCTCCAAAGGGGAGGGGGGGATATAATGTTGAACGTAGACAGGATCCCGTACATGTGTGTGCCGTCCAACGATTTAAGATTATACATACATTTTCTGAACTTTCTAAAATATCATTGGGCAGTCTAGGGGTTCACATGGATATTGTACCGTCTCTAGATTTTTAATTATACATAAACAACCTGAGCAATATACAATGGCGATTGACTCTTTAAGGGTTCATATGGGAGTTGTGTACATATATATATATATATATATATATATATATATATATATATATATATATATATATATATATATATATATATATATATATATATATATATATATATATATATATATATATACTTCCTGCACGTTACGTAATATCGTTTTCATAATCCATGGGTTCCCATCGAATTTGTTCTTGCATTTTGTTATTTAGATATGTATTTACTATATAATGAACTTTGGAAATATTAATGCTATTATTTATACACTTACAAATATAAACACGATAGTGTAAAACATCTGATCAACTAAATCCTTGCAAAATTCGATCTGACTTAATTATTTGCAAGAGTATAAATCTGGAGATAGGTATATACTACCTTCATAATATAAATTCGTAGGACAAATTCAACAAACTGTCTTCGTTTTGTTAGCTACAGTCATTAAGTATATGTAGAGAAATTAGTTTCTCTCTCTCTCTCTCTCTCTCTCTCTCTCTCTCTCTCTCTCTCTCTCTCTCTCTCTCGATCGATCGATAGAAAGTGAAAACAGGTCCTGAATTAGTCATTAACAATATAAATGTTATCAGTACAGCATAACCATCAATCTGATTATATTTTTAATGATAAAAATCAATACATGAGTGAGCGTAATTCCCAATCTGATCTCTATTACAAATACATCTCGCCTTCATAGATCATTTAACTGAGATTGTGTTAACGAAAAGTATTCAATCCACGTTATTGTTTTCCTGTTTCGACTGAAGGCAGGGTAAATACTGCTCCGATTACATTTTCAAGTATCCTTTCTGCGCACAGAACCCCACATATGTTGGAAAATGATATAATATTTATTTTAAATTCGCTGGTACGATTTTATATAGAGATTTAAATGTATATTCTCGCCCCTTAGGTCAAACAAATTGGAGTTTGGTCAGTAAGACCGGATTAATGAATTCTTGTATAATCAATAAAGTATACAGAATATATCAATGCTGGGCCTGATTTGATATTTCAAGTCCTGTTTGATAACTGCAATCAATTACAGAACATAAAAGATTGACTGCGAACGTATGTATTATATTCACCATTCCCGGTGATATATGACGACATTCGCCATAATAATAATAATAATAATAATAATAATAATAATAATAATAATAATAATAATAATTATAATAATGAGGACTTTGCATAGCGCCTAATCTTTTAAAGCTTTAAGCGCTTTACGCCATCTATAATGATATGACTACCTACAGAAAAACAAATGACAAAAACAATGAAACTGGAAAACATAAAAACATGCTGAAAACATATAAGATACAAAACATTATTAGGTCTCTAAGTTTGTCCCTGCAGTCGAAACAGGTAAGTTTTAAGAGCACTCTTAAAAGGTAAAAGGGACCACTGTGTCTTTGTGTCTAATTTCAATGAGCAATTCGTTCCACGTGGTTCTGGCGGCACGTGATAAACATATCAACCTTGACGGAGTTGTATTAACAACGATATATTGCAGTAATTCTTGCGATGTCGATATTATTATTATTATTTTTTTCTAAATCAGACGTAGTCGTTGACTAGTCGAAGATCTTAATCATTTATGTAAACTCTCAATATCATATTTATTCCGTCGGTAAGAACTGATCATTTCGCCGAAGACAATTTGGAATATGATAGAGTCCCTGTAGGTAATTTTATTACGTTGTCGTTTTTTCAATACATGTAGATATTTTTCGGCAATGATATTAGGACCACCAGCAATTTTCTGAAACACAATTTGTTATAACCGCTGGTGCCGTTATAGTTGCTAGTAATACACCTGTTTCAGCGATAACAGCCGACACTGTGTACACAATTATGTTAGCCACACCTACACGTCTGCGATTGTAATTTTACTCGTGCTAGATATTCATCAAAGCTCTTTTGTAGTTCTGCCTTGTAGGCTCCTGATTGTATCTGTACGTTGACTGTGGAGCTCATTGCTTAAGCACGTGGTAGCTTAGGGAGTAATTAAACCATCTTTTTCCAGGATGACACTTCAATTGTTACTACATCGTTTTGGTCTAGTAGGACTAACAGAGATGCATCAAGATTTGTTAGTGGATAATGCCTTGGTATTCTAGTAGATATCGTAAATACTGTAACACCGATCACTGACAAGTTGTATAACCCAGTAACCTCAGCGAGGCATTTAATAAATATATGAGGCGTTGACCATAACACGTCTCAAGACGCTATGGTATATATTATGATATCAGCAAATTGTTGCATATCAACGAGTTTAATATCAGCGACTGCTGAATTTCCGAAAACTTCATACATGTTTAATAATGTTTCCATGAAAACTTAAGAACGGATTAAACTGATTAGAAAAAATGAGTTATTAATACGGTCATTCTAGTATTGCTTGTTGTTAACGATTCCGTAGTTGGGAGGATATTTATCGTCGACATATTGCGTTCTTGCGGGTTCATCTTTTGATTCTGGTTCTACAAGACCAGTAGTTTTGTTATTAGTCATATTGTGCGGACCGGTTATTGTATCACTGGAGTTTTTGTACTTGATTGCGAATACTATCATATATCACTAACATAACAACACCCGGCTTAACTTTTCCGTTATTATCAAAACACTGCTAAGCTTTTGTATTCAGTCCATTAAATTTGTAATGAAATATTACTCGTTTTTTAATTTGCTTGCTAATTCGAAATACAACGGCTTCGCTTGGATCCACATTTGTAAGATTTAGCAAATCGGATATTTCGTCGTTAAGGATTTTATTTATATTATCGTGTAATATCCTGTCAGTTGCGTTTTTGTCTAGAGGAAGATCGTCCGTAAATATCAAATATTACAATTTAAATATCTATTTAAAACGATAGTGTTTACTCGTGTATTTGTGTACAACTTCAATGAGTTGTTTAGTTGATTTTCATATGGAGTTGATTGGAGCAATTTCTTCACGATAGCATCATGGTTGCGTGTCAGTTATTGTCTCTGCTGATAATTTTGAAGACCCGATCGGAGTTCTTTGTACTGTGCCTAAATATTCTCAAACCTCTTTTGGTGGCGCCAGTCCGTACGAATCCAACTAAACAGATCCAGGTGGATTAATTGCGTATGCAACCCAATGAGTACCAGGACCAGAAATAGTGTCAAGGCTAGACAACAAAGTTGAGGCACATTAGACGGTTTTAGACCGTTGTTTGTCTTTTAGTGCCATTCCGGCAAAGGTTCCAACAGCACCGAATAAAGGGTCTTTTTTGACAGCTAGGGCTGGTGCAGCTATTAGTATAACTGCACGAACTGGAAATACACCATCTGATTTTGTTATATCTGAAATAGCACCGGTCCCGCAGAAAGATTAATTTGTCTTCCGGTTTTGTTTTGTTTAGCACCTTCGAATTGTTTGCGCTGACATTCTGTCCGTGACAGATTATTTTCACCTCCTATTATCTGTATATGTTTTAACGTTATTGTAACTCCGTGACAGATTATTTTCACCTCCTATTATCTGGATATGTTTTAGCATTATTGTAGCTCCTGGGATTTTCACTGACTTGGTTTGTAATTTTTTAATCTGATCCGAAGTCAGACTAAAATTATCGTGATAATATGACATTTTATAATATAATTACAATGACTTGTTCTCTATTGGAGTGTCAATAATCCTTATTCGTCCACCAGCATCTTCAAGTAACATCACTTTGTCTGAATGTATGACAACAACTGATCATTAATTGGGAACTACGGAAACTTTCTGTTGACATGATATCAAAAGTGTATATCAATGATTGTTTGTCTAGTTAAATCATAGTGTTCCAACGAAATATAATAAATTGGGTACAGCGTTGTGAAATCCTGCTGAAATATCGGAACACCAGTATCTACAAATATTATACAATTATAACTAAATTAAAACGAACACATCATAAAGTAATACAGTACGTCTATACACTTTACGTTCCATCTGCAACCACATTGTCCACCTAGTGTGTCTAATGTCAATGGTGTATTCCTACAGCATTAAACTCCACCCAAACATCATCTGATTATTGTTGTTTATTTTACATTGAAATTTTGGAGGACTGTGATCACTGAAAACGATCAACAGATTGATCTACACTATACACTCTTCAAAATGAAGCTTACTTATTTGCTATAGAAACATTAGCCCAATAGATGATCCAAACTATTTTATTCTTACTAAATTAATACATCACCGACCACTACATCATTCACATCAAAATACTTTTCAAACAATGATCTCAACTGTGGTTTCTTAAATAATTCGTGCACTTCTAAGTACAATCCTTAATTTGTCAAAGGATTATTGGTACTTGTCGGACGAATAAAGCTTGGATTTGTTGCTCAATAAATTTGTCAATGGTTTGGCAATTATGGAGACATTTTAACAAACGTTTTGCTATATCCTTACTCTTAACATATTTAACTTGACCATGATACCCCAATCTGTTATACATGTCACACAAGAAAGGAAAAACTTACTTTCATCTAAAGTTACGGTCAGATTTGCATCACTGAGTAGAGTAAAGAATGTCTGAATGTCCTACAATTGATCCATCTAGGTGTAATTGTAGATGATGCCTTCATCGACGTACACGTCACGAGCATTGACCAGATTTCAGCACGGTATTCTGTGGCTGGAATGTTGATGGACAATTTTTCATTCTAATGACATCAATGTATGCTAATAAAGCCCGTCTGTAATTGCAAAGTCCGAAACTTGTATTTTGCTCTTTCAAATATGGCGATAGATCATGCAGTTCGAAGTTTTCGAGCAAATATATTTTACTGTCATTTAATATGAATTGGTTAACCATTTTGTTGACAGTGGTGCCCTTTTTCTAGTGAGTTCACATTCGGAATGGTTTGGGTATATTAAAGCCATTGTGAACTCAAGTTATTCTATCAAATTATATTCCTCCATGAGATGATTCATACCGTAAAGATGTTATTGCGCATGTCATGATATATTATATTGCTTTGTGTTGAAACAGCAGGAAACAAGAGTTCATATTCATGTAATAACTTTTCAGTTCATTCCTTTCCTGTTGCTGTATATAGTAATGTTTCTGGTCCAGACTGTTTATTATTTTTGAATTCCTACCATTGGTTAAATCAATCAGATTGCTTTTCGTCGCTTACATCTTCATTTTGTGGGATAAGTAAAACTAAATTGATTGAAGAATTAACAGTTGTTTCTGTTTCTGACACTACCTGGGGTCTTAATATGTCATTTAATGTATTGTCAATTGTATACGGACCATATAATTTAGCGTGAAGAGGCATTTGAGGTAATGACAGGAAAGCAATACCTCTATCAACAGGCTGAAACGTTCTTTCCTGTGTATTTCTGTCATAGCTTAATTTATATTTTGACTTAGTAGAGTGAAGGTTATTTGTTGCAAACTTAACATACCTCTTCAATCTTATATTTGAAATTAGAGACAGTCAAGACGATAAATCTTTGAATCATTTTTGAAAGAGATTTATGTTTCCAATGGTCCACGGACAGTAAATCTTTGAATTATTTTTGAAAGAGATTTCTGTTTACAATGGTCCCCGGACAGTATGGCCAAAATCCAGTTTAAGGGCCTACACCCCAGTGATTATTTAACGTATTCTCTAACAGCATACCCTAACATATGACCACCCTAATCATTTTCTGTATCAAAGCAATATGACCGAATTATGTTTTTCAAAGTTTGGTGAAATCCTTCCGCATAATTTATGGAGATAGGCGGAAAACCAGTCTAACACAGCTATTCGAAGACAGTAAAAACCACAGACTGATAACAATGACAACTTATGAAGGCAAATACATATTCTGTCTCTAATGGTCAAGTCAGGATGCCCAAGCAAATGTATATCCATGGTGCAGCATTTGTATGATGGCATGCAAACCGGAGTCCAGAACAATGGATAGACTTCAACGCCATTCCCAGTAACCGAAAGCGCCAAGCAGGGTTGTGTTCTGGTACCGACACTGTTCAGTCTATTGTTCTCTGCCATGCTGACTAATGCTTTCAGACACGGAGAGATTCGAGTCGGCATCATGTACAGTATATATGGAAAGTTATTCAAACCTAGGAGTCTTCAAGCGAAAACAAACGTTATTACAGACACCATCCGTGATCTTTTGTTTTTTGCTGGTGACTGCGCCCTCAATGCTGGCGCAGAAGCTGACCTTCAATGCAACGTTGACAAGTTTTCAGGCTAATGCACAAGCTTTGTCTCGCCATCAGTACCCGTAATACTGAAGTACTGCATCAGCCGTTCCATGGTAAACCTAATATTGAGCCCAGCATCACCGTCAAAGGCCAAAACTACAACGTACTGAACCGTGTCACCTACCTTGGAAGGACACTAAAACGGAGCTTCACTCTTGACGTTGAAGTGAATCTTCGCATCTCCAGAGCAAGCACAACGTTTTGTAGATTGTATGCTAACGTCCTGAATGGAAGCGGCATCAGCATCCAGACGAAACTAAAGGTATAAAGGGCAGTTGTGCTCCCCACAGTCCTTTACGCATGCGAAACGTTGACAATGCACCAGCGCCACGCCAGGAAGCTGAACCATTTTCACACGACGATTCTCAGTAAAATCCTCAAATCAAATAACAGGACAAGGTTACCGAAGTACTTGCCTAAGCAGGTCTCCACAGTATCAACACCATCCTGATGAAGGGCCAGCGACGCTGGACGGGACATCTTGTATGCATGTTCGTCTGTGCACAAAAGGATCCAAGTAGTGCGAATCTAGCAGGACAGCAGCCTAAGAACTGAAGGGGCAAGCCATAAAAACACGTGCTAACACCACTCCTGGAGATGTCCCACTCATCCCCTGTCCCTTATGCAACTGGACATTCCGTGCAAGGGTTGGCCTTATCAGACACATTCGCACGCACATAACAGAACCAGCACCTCCAAAACTCTGATGATATACAATAGGTCCTCTTCAAATATACGGATGATCAACACATTTCGTAATTGAATAACTGTTTTCCGACCTTGTCTATGTATAGATTGTGTACTAAATTCTATAATAATAGCTACATTGCAAATGTTTAATTGTTTGAACTGTCACTTTCTTCTCAGCGATTCAATTGGTTGTTTGAAATATATCAACGTTTTTCAGTCTTCCCAGAAATAATGAGATGTGTTCATTATTTGTGATAGTGTAGAAGATATAAATACAAATTGTACAAACAAGTCGATAATTAGTAGATGGAAAGCAGTATTATGGTAATAACCTTGTTCATGCTTTTACCATTACATACATGCAATTTTAAAAACAAATGATGCATTGTTTGTTTGTTTGTTTGATTAGGATTTTTAACGTAGCTTTAACAATTTTTCAGTCATATCGCTACGATGTCTGCATTGAGGCAGTTTATAGTGATGTCTAGCACTGAGACATCATGCCGCAGACATGTAGCATGATGTCTCACCCAGTCACATTATCCTGACACCAGGCCGACCAGTCCTAACACTAACCTCTTAATGCTGAGCGTCAAGCGAGGCAGCTGTTAGTACCATTTTTGTAAGTCTTTGGTATGACTCGGCTGGGGATAGAAACGACGACCTCCCGCTTCCGGGGCGGACGCTCTAACCACTAGGCCACCGGAGCGGTTACAAATGATACAATAAAACCTCTAATAATAGTCACAAGACATGAAAAAAGTATCTTACATTTAATGTATGGTTCAAAGTTTCGCAAGTTTTATATTACACATGCAATTGGTTACCCTTCAGCCATCAGCTCCCTTAACTGTGACCTCTCCCCTATATGTGGCCGCACAATGGTTAATTAAAATATAAATAATATAAATGATATAAACACACATAAATATAGACATCTACATATAAACATAATTATATATATAATATATATATATATATATATATATATATATATATATATATATATATATATATATATATATATATATATCAGAGAGATAGAGTGATAGAGAAATAGAGTGAATTTTAGAGAGAGGTAGATAGCGAGAGTCATATAGAGAGAGTTAGAGTGATAGAGAGGAGAAAGAGAGATAGAGAGAGTTATATATAAAGAGAGAGATTGAGAGCTAGGGAGATATAGAGCGAGATAGAGATAAAGAGATACATATATAGAGAGAGATATAGATATAGAGATATACAGATGCAGAGATACAGCGTGATAAAGATATATATATATATATATATATATATATATATATATATATATAGAGAGAGAGAGAGAGAGAGAGAGAGAGAGAGAGAGAGAGAGAGAGAGAGAGAGAGATAGACGGAGATTGATTGATATTCGTTTCTTCCTCCCTTTTCTTAACATTTAAGAAAAAGTAGAGAGACAGCGGCAGAGATAGATAGACAGAAGGGGAGAGAGAGATAGAGATTGAAAGATTGAGAGAGGATGAGTGAAAGAGATTGAGAGAGAGAGAGAGACACGTAGGTGTGAAACGTAGAACGAAAGTGGTTATATAACGTCATATATTATTTTTTCTTTCCTTTATTTCCATATCTGAAAAAGACATAGTAATGTTTTCGCAGGAAATAAAGATTTGACATGATGCCACTAAAAGCTTAAATTTGTGCCCACATACGTTATTATCAGAAACAAGAAAAGTAACCTCTTTGTGAGCTAAAATAAATAAAATAAAGCAACAGTGTTATCTTTGAGCATAGGTTATTTAGTTATTTAGTTTACAAATGGGAAAACTGTAATTTATTGCAACATATTAATGTAACAAGATAACTTGTGGGATTTAAGTATTAACAATAGAACACTTCTGATAATGATATTAAACAAACATGTTTAAATGGATGACTTGAATGAGCAGTTAATTATGAATACATGCGTGTATAAATAATCCAAATATTGGATTAACTGAGTTACGAACGCACAAATGTAACAATTAAAAATTCAAATAAATTACTTTACAAAACACACAGACAAGAGGGGAATGATTTACAGTGATTTCACAAAAATGGATGGATATAGTTTACTCAGCTAGTAAACAATGTAGCATTTTACCCATGTAGTAAACTGAATTCACTCATAGTCAAATTGTTTGAACCAATAGAGACCAGATATACAACTTATATTTACAGTCCAAAAAGATACAATGGGTTTTACGAACGCCACTATTATCCCACGGCTACACAATTTTATGTAAGGAGATACATTCCTGCATCATCACACTTCATTTAAGCTCCACGGCTGATAGGTTAATTCCTGTGTTTCACTTTTTAATTTGCACCAAGTTGACCCTGATCACTTCAATAACTTTAAATGCTCGGGTCGCTCTGGCCACTCTAGCAATTCCAGACACACTAGACACTCCAGGACAATCCGGACAGCTGAAAACATATCCAACAACGTGTACTCTACATGACACGAGTGTAAAACCGTGAAAACATAATGTCACTGCTCGGTATGAATGTTACTGTACTAAACATTTCTTAAACTTAAACTGTGTGTGTGTGTGTGTGTGTGTGTGTGTGTGTGTGTGTGTGTGTGTGTGTTATACATACAAAAATAAACGTGGTAGTACAATAGTTATATCTTATATACAAGAATTTAATAAGCATCTGAAGATGTGCAAGTCCTTATAGTAGACCAGCTCATTACCAAGACTCTCAGTAATGTAAAGAGCTTTACCTACGGTGATGTATTTATACACAGATATCGTCTGTGCACTGGAAGCATTCGGTTCTTCTCATGAAAAGCAATTCGCACGTGCGTCATATGATGGATCGAACTCAATATTTCAAAATATAACACAATATACATTAATCGGGTATCGTTGAATACAAAAATGAATTAAACTCTAGTACATGTATTGAATTTTTGAAAAGGGTTTATACAATTCCGTGGCAATTAAACCTACAGTTTTTTTTTGTACGTTACTGACATTATTATTTTGAGTATATTAATAGGGTTGAAAAAGAGTTAGGGTATTCTGCTGAAGAACAGAGTTTAATCTACTAACTTTGTACTCCGAAGCGAGTTTGGTATATAATAAAGTGATATTTGTAGTATTATATCGCCTGTATTAATCATCTTGTTGTCGAAACAATTATACTCTAGCTCGTTACGCGTTACAATGTGACGTTTTGTTACCACATTATGAATGATATCCAGTACACCTGTCCCTCAATAACACGCAGAGAGTGAAATCCAAAACTATTGACCATACTATGTGATAGGACGCGAGTAACCTAAGACCTCCTAAAACTAACTGATACCTTCACCACTGAACATGAGGAAAACCGCGGCTATGGAGTGGGTGGAAGTGGAGGCAGCTATGTTGAGGGAGGACTGGGTACTTCAGTGGCTGAATTATTATTCTATAATCGCGTTGGGAACAACTTTCAAATAAGGAGCCTTATCTACAATTTTTTCGCTTAGTATAAATTGCATTTATTTAGTATGAGCCCATCCTCTGAAAGATCGTTAACATTATTCCTACCGGTTTCAATAACTGTCCCATGTACTAGAAGACATTGCCTATTAGATCACGAGTTTTAGTTTTTGGTTGTCGTTGATTCACAACCAGACAAGAATATTTTTCTTGTTTAAATAACAGAGATTCAACAATGTAAGTGTCCATGCAAAATTACCATTATAGTTCCGATTATCTTCTTTACACATATGATATACACAATCCACACATTATCGACAGAAATAATATAAATGTCGGCAACTGGTTAAAAAGCTATAAATAAATAGATGAATTTAGTTATACACGACAAAGTAAATATACTATTAATCCAATGAGCTGTTTTAATTTCCTTGGTAAGTTGGCGAGTTATGCATTTATTAAAAATAACCCGATCAATACATTTACCTTGGTTAAATGTGTCATTTCACGTGGTTAACACCTTTTTTTCTATTTTGAATGATAGCTTTTCTATTTTGAATGATAGCTTAATGCATATGGTTATTGTATTTTTTAAAATTTGGGAAAACATTAACTGGTTATGCACGTTATCACTGTACCTTTATGAATCCAGATTTCCGATAACTTATGCCAAAATAATAATAATAATAATAATAATAATAATAATAATAATAATAATAATAATAATAATAATAAAATCATAATGAGGACTTTGTATAGCGCCTAATCTTTAGAAGCTCTGTGCGCTTAACAACATCTATAATGATATGACTACAAACGACAGAATCACAAAACCAAACACCATGATGAAAAAGAAACAGAAACAAATGCAAATAAATGTGAGGTAGGAAACATTATTAGGTCTTCAAGTTTGTTCTTACAGTCAAAAAAGGTGAGCTTAAATGTATCACTGTGTCTTTGTGACTAATTTCAATGGGAATTCGTTCCACGTTGCTGGGTACTGGTATGCAAAAGAACGTTATATATATGACGTCGTTTTCATAGTGAGAATAATGAGTAAAGGATTGTCATAAGAGGATCGTAAGTATCTTGCTGGTGTGTACACATGGGTGAAGCCAGACAGGTATGATGGAATTATGTCCGACAGTAAAACGTAGCAAAGAGAACCAGTTTGGTGTTTGATTCTAGATCAAATGGATAGCCAGTGTAGGGTACTGAGCAGCGGGGAGGTGTGCTCTTAGCGTATTACTCTAACGAAGATCCAGGCAGCTGTGAATTTGAACTTTTGGAATTTTCTGGAGTAGATATAGAGACAAACCATACATGACTGCGTTACAATAACCCAGTCTTGAAAGTACATTATATTGAATACACGAGTGTTTTAGTGACAACATCTGAAAGATATTTGCGAATGGAGCTGATGCCTCTAAGCTTAAGATATACATGTGTTCATGACATGCTGTTGCAATGTGAGTGTACTGACTAAAGTAACACCTAGGATTCCTTCGTACTGACTGTTTAAATTGAATGTTGGTGATGTTGATATTTATTGCTTGAGGTAAAGGATGTGAATGAGAAAGTCTTTGTGTTATGATCTGAATGGCCTCAATATTATCATCATTCATTTGCGGCTTGTTACATGTCATCAGTGATTTGACATCAGAAATGCGCCTCTCTACGCCATGCATGGTATCATCAACTTCAGTTGGGAGGCTATGCTTGCATATGTGGCTGTCATCAGCATATAATTGTGAGAAACTGTATGATGACATATGAAACTTGAGAGTGGTTAAGTGTATAGAATGAAGTGAACAGGTCCAAGGACAGACCCGTGTGGACACCACAACATAGATCAACTGGGCTGTAGTGTATTCCATTTGCAGATACAGCTTTGTCCTGTTGACTAAGTAGAACTTGAAACACAGTAGGGCTTTTCAATGCCACATACATATAAAGAACACCAACTCATAAAGTCAGCTATTGTTGACCTCTCTTCTTATATTGTGTCAACTTGCATATGAACTGAATCACCTTTATATGCTGTCACATTATGTAAAGCAAATTAGGATCTATATTATTTGTTATACTGTTTACACCCAATAAACTGCGGAGAACCAGATCTGCTGGTGCAGTATGCGCTGATATATCTGGGTCTGTGTAGTTTGCAGTTGGAAAATATTGTGTGGTCTATTGATTTTCTTTAATGGAGATTTGTCTATGTAAGATTTATGGTTTAACATTTCTTCAAGATGATCTCAAGGGATTGTAATCAAATGTTTTACAAAATTGATATGTTTTCATAGCTCAGGGTCCTAGCAATCCAAAATCACCAGAAATGTATAGGTCACTTTCCTTTATCTTGATCGGCTGTTAGTTCAATGTCTCTTTCCATATATGAGTAATTATATAGGAAAGTATGGATCATCACTAATTTCACATAAAATAATAGTTGAATGAGGATTTGAAATTTCGCCCATTTTGAACAGTTTGTAGAACATAAACCCATTTGATTTTCAGAACGTTTAGTGGGCTAGTGAGTAAATCATTTCTCTATGTCACAGGTGTTGAAATCACATTGGTTTTCTGCAACTAACACTTGTTTACCCAATTATGGTAGGTTTTAAATTGATATTTATCTCCAAAGATCGCCAATAGTTTTCGTTGTCTTATAAGATACGGTCAGGGATATGTTACTTTGTTACTAATGTTACTAATAAATCTGTATAACAATTTATATTTTTTGATATTTAAGAAAAGACATTAGCTGATCACAGTTTATGTGAGGCTTATTGAAGTCAGCACTTTGACAAGCGTCTAGACTACTTCAATAGTAGTGTTGAACTGAAAACTTTGTTCATATTTTGCAACATATTGGAAGAATCTGAAGTGGGAAAGCTTTAATTAGTCATTAGCTTTAAAAAATATTTTCTTTTATGAAAGCATGCTTTTGTAATTCTGCACAGTCATGCATTTATATAACCATATAACAGCATGTACCTACTTATATGTCAAGTCCAGCTTAAAAATGCATGGATCTAGAGTAGCCAACACCAAATGTGCTGGCAGATTGGGTTTATGCATATTATGGGAGTAATCCATAGAACAATAATAATAATAATAATGAGGACTTTGTATAGCTCCTAATCTTTATAAGCTCAAAGCACTTTTCAACATACATAATGATATGACTACAGACAAAAAATAACACCATGAAATTAAAAATAATATACAAAACATTATTAGGTCTTTAAATGTGTTCTTGCAGTCGAAAATGTTTTAAGAGCACCGTTGAATGGCGTCACTGTATCTCTGTGTCTTATTTTAATGGCCAATGCATTCCGTTATGCTGGGCCCTGGTATGCAAAAGAACTGTGTTTATATAACTTTCTTTTCGTTGTTGGAATAATGAGTATACGATTGTCAAAAGAGGAGCAAAACGAAGAACAGAACAGAGAACAAATAATTTGGTGCTTGACGCTGGATTAAATGGGTAACCAGTGTAGGTTAGAGAACAGCGGGTAGGTGTGTTCTGGTCGTGCTACTCTGAAGATGATCTGAGCAGCTGTGTTTATTTTTTTTGGAAGTTTCTGGACTAGATAGTGAGTTGAGCCAGACAGAATTGGTTACATTAGTCCAGTTTTGATGTACTAATGAACACATAAGCGTTTTAGTGGCATCAACTGAATGATATTTGCAAATGGAGCTGATGCGTCTCAGCTCAAGATATGCATCTTTGCATATGTTCATGACATGTTGGTGCAAATTGAAAGTACTGTCCAGAGTAACACCTATGTTTCGTACTGACTGTGAATTTAATGATGGTGTTGCTGATATTTATTGTTTGAGGTAAAGGATATGAATGAGAATATATTTGTGGTGTCTTTGTGGTGTGATCAAAATGGCCTTAGTTTTTTCATCATTCATCTGCAGCTTGTTACTTTTTATACATGATATCACATCAGAAACGCACCTCTATACTCCATGGATGGTAGCATCAGCTTCAGTTGGGTGCCTAGATTCGTACAATTGGTGAGACACTGGATGATTATGTGTCACACTTGAGAGCGGCTGAGTATATGGAATGAAGAAAAACAGGTCCACGAACAGACCCCTGCGGAACACCACAACATAGATTAACTGGGATGGGGTGTATTTCATTTGCAGATACAATGTGTGTCCTCTTGACTAAGTAGGACTTGAACCACTGTAAGGCGGTATTGTGAATGCCAAATACATGCTGGAGATGGTGAAGTAATATATCATGGTTTATTGTGACAAATGCGGCAGACAAATCAAGAAGGGAGAGGAGTGTAATCAAAGCAGAGAGAATGTCATTAACTTATTTCAGAAGAGTAGTTTCAGTACTGTGCCAAGGGCGATGTGCAAACTGTACATTGATAAAAAGACTTCAGAATTCAGATGAGAGTCAAGTTGGGTGAGAACAACTATTTATTTTAAAAAGATTTTATATATGAACGGGAGATACAAAACTGGGCGGTAAATTTTTAAATCGTTATGGCTGAGTGTTGGTTTTTTCAGCAAAGGCATTATAATGGCAGTTTTGAAAAATGATGGGAATTTTCCGATGAGAGGGAGGTATTAACAACATCAGGTAGTGAAGACAATATTGGATCTAAGCACTCAAGCAGTAGAAGTATTGGAATTGGATCAAGTTCACATGACTTTGGTGCACTCTTCATCACAAGCGTCCGTAATAAATCAATAGAGACAGGTTCAAATGCTCCTAATGGGTTGTTGCTGAAATTCTTAGTCCTAACTGTATGGTGGCCAAGAGTCAATTGATATTGTGTTGTCAAGATTTTCTCTAATGGTTTGTACTTTTTCACGGATTAAATTTGCAATCAGGTCCAGAAGGTATACTGGAGAGTAGGAGTTGGAAGTGGTGTATATTTGTTTTTTGACGTTAGCTTCTTACTTATCTCGAAGAGCTCTATGCAGCTGCAACTCTCCATGATCGTTGTACTGTAGTGGGATAATTTGGCTAAATAGAGTATGTTTGTAACGTTCTTCTTAGCGACATCATAGATTTGTATATGAATAGGGAGTCTGATGGAAAGCCAGAGCATCTCTGCTTAACGCCGGTCTTTTCAGGCAGTGCGAAGCTAGTCGCTAACACCACTATATCACGGAGAACACTTTTGAATTGCTACAATTTTGCTGCGGCATGTTTTTCAAGCAATGAACGCAGGCAGTTATCGAGTTGTTCTGCTGTTGGAGGTAAGAAAGTTGTTAGGTTTGCTTGGATGTCATGCATTAGTTTGGTTTTGGCATGGCCTGTGCAAAACATTTTGGTGCCCTAGTTGAGATCAGATATATTTGCGCCCCCTTCACAATCATGCCCTCCCCCACCCGCCCATCATGATTTGCCCCTTAGCCCAGCGCCCTAGGCAATAGCCTAGTTCGCCTAGCGGAAGAGCTGGCCCCTGGTTCTATATATCATCCGAGGGTTTATCTTAGTAGCAAATAAAGGTGGATGGTTAGGGACGACTGATACATGCTGATGGTATATAATGGAGAGGTGATCTGATACAAGTTCGTGGGATACAAGGGTGGACCGTAGAATATTATCATCAGATCTATGAAGAATCCAGTCAAAATGTGACCATATTTTATGGGTGGGTTGCACGTTGGCATATGGCCTGATGTTCGATTTTTTTTGTTCATTGTTAAAATTAACTATTTATATGCGCTTTTCTGGTAGTCCTACTGACTGGGCGTTGAATAATGCATTACGCAGTGGTATTTCTGTGATAGCTGACACAATGGTTGACGATTTAATATGGATTTGCACCAAGTGATCTACATTAACGATATAATTTTTAAATTGTTTAGCTAGTAAGTAGGAAAGGGAGAACACTTGAATTATTCTTCCTGTTCTACAGCTGAAAAATATTATAATTATTCTCGTTTCCGAAACAATGCGATGAAGAAACACATAAGAACTGAACAGCCAATGCATGATGAAACTCAATAGAGTAGACGAAGATAGACAACAAGCTCATAAATCATGAAAAACAGTACAAAACCGGAAGAGCTACTTCAAGCCGGTTTAGCGATAGCTGGCATCGTTCCGGATGTAAAAAATGCAGTTAACTCATTTACTCGCACTTGCATAAATACTATACACATGTGCTCTCTCTCTCTCTCTCTCTCTCTCTCTCTCTCTCTCTCTCTCTCTCTCTCAATAAGAGATAATACATTTATTTCTTTGTTTGCATTTTGATATCACTATCATATGCACATAAAATATACCGAAGTTGTTTACATCTTATGTTTACACATGTGCTCTCTCTCTCTCTCTCTCTCTCTCTCTCTCTCTCTCTCTCTCTCTCTCTCTCTCTCTCTCTCTCAATAAGAGATAATACATTTATTTCTTTGTTTGCATTTTGATATCACTATCATATGCACATAAAATATACCGAAGTTGTTTACATCATATGTTTGCAAAAGGATTTTTTTGCCTATCAAGACTATCAACGCTTTTAGGTTTACAAAGTTAAAACATTAAAATCTCCATGAATTACTCTTTATTGGGTCACGACAGACAAAGATGGATAATTTATCATGTATAGATCACAAGCACGAGACCTTAATTTTGTTTAGCAATACAAAGTAAATGAGTCCTTTTATTATTTCTTTGTAACTGCACCTGAGGTTCATATTATATTTTATTAAGAAAGATCATTGTACTCTTTTTATCCTTTATTAACAGCATATTTGTTTGAATTCTGGAACCTTTATTTCAAAGTATCTTCATAATCTTTTCTATCTTCAACTAATGTAAACATATTTGTATCTGTGTAGCAGATATAGTATAGAGCTAGACTGATACGATTTTCAATTTATAATTAAAGAATTTTTTAGTGAAACTCTGATTTGAGGGCGAAAAGAAGTATTTATCTTAAAGACGGTTTAAGGATGCATTCTGAATCTAAAGTTTAAATTCAAATCGAATTAAGGTGAAAATATTCAAGTGTGTTGTTTTAATCATGAATGGCGAATTTCTGTATTTTAAATATGAACGAAACTGTATATATTTAAGCTTAAAAATAGGAATATTTGTTGCGAGTCTAAACTGTAAGCTTAGACTAAAACTACAAGAATGAATGGTTTCTTTTTTGTAAACAAAGATAACTAAATAAGATCATTAATCATAGCTAAATGGTATTAATGGAATCAACTCACCTTGACAACTTCAAATGTGCCAAATATCATGTCACCATGCCAAATATCATGTCACCATGCCAAATATCATGTCACCATGCCAAATATCATGTCAAACAGACACCAGAATATAGTTTAAGTGTAAGAGTATCATGCATTGTAACCTCATTCACTTGCATGAGTAATACAAAAAACAAGACTTAAACGTCAAGAATTCGCTCGCAGCATAAGTACATGTTCGCTGAATGAAAGAAAAATTGTATACGGCTACCTCATGGTTGTAAGCAGGTTTACTGATACCAACAAAAGCGTGGTTTACAAACTACTAAGCTATCACACATATCAACGCAATCATGTATCCCGCTTTGCTGTCCAACATAGTCTGCCTTCATTAATTGCATTACCCCTATTTAACAGGAGTAACAAATATGTCGGATCGTTTTGCACTTTAGTTTTTAAATATACTTCGAATATGAGACAAGTATAAATCAAATGCATTTAAATTTCAATTTGTAGATTAATGATTGTCATTGGATCAAGATCAAATGCTACCGAAATACTATATTGTTAAAGGCAAGAGATGGGAAGAGCTTTCGCTATATGATAATATGCGTGTACAATCACGGCAACCGATCGTTCACAGTTCTTTTCCACCAAATGTTTTCCGAGTATGTGATTACGTGTGTGTGTGTGTGTGTGTGTGTGTGTGTGAGAGAGAGAGAGAGAGAGAGAGAGAGAGAGAGAGAGAGAGAGAGAGAGACTTAATACAACACTATAATTTTTGTATTGTTTTGCTAAGAGCCAGATGGCACGCATGCACTCTATGTGAAATAGCAAAGATCATGTCGATTTCTTTTCTGTGTTAACTGTAGCCATACATACTAGCTAATATCAGCTAAAAAGGAAACGACACTAATGTTATTTTAGCAAGCGATCCTTTAGAACGGCAACATTTATACTATAAATCTGATAAATATGTTCATCACGATATGAGTATGTATGGTAAATATAAAGTCATTAAATATAGCTCATATGATGTTTGATTCATTTCCTGACGTTAGTATGTATCGTTAGTACAGGGATATGGTGAGGGGGGGGGGGGGTCTCCGGATAAAGGTACCTTTGTTGTCTGGCAGCTGCATCCTATGAGTGGACGGACGCACTGGTCCTCATTTATCTCCCAAATCTCTCACATCTGCCTCAAAGAAGGAATCATTCCCGGCATACCCCGGTACACCGCATCAACTGGTGGACCCAACGACGCTGAGGTTGTGATGTCAACAGTACATAGCTAGGAGTATGAACTTATACAGGTGAGTCAACGGCTCGGACGAAAGGTCTCTACAAATAAAGGAACATGTATTCGGGACTAGGGTGCACTATATGTATAGTTAATGCGACTGTGGCCGACTAGCTATGGTTGGAAATAGCAGGGATGGTAGATCTATTTAGTTGTGGTTGGCCATCTGCCTTGGAGACGGAAAACTACGGCCTGTCGACCTCGCTGTAATCGTCCTGGCTTGTTGAGAAATGACAGCTGATCCCAGGTTCAGAGGGAGAGGCCAGTTTAAGCGATCGACTGCACTCCACCTAAAGGCCCCATTGCGCAGGCCTGAAGGAACTGGCTACTGTCTAATGTTGACGTTCGACTCTATCAAGCCTTATAGCGTTTGGAATTAGCCGCAAACGGTATTTCTAAGATGTCACTGTAAGCCACAGTCACAATGCAACATACAGGCGACTCAGGCCTTTGGCCGTCTGGTGTTGATTTGGAGACGACACTATCATCCAGCAGCAGCCGGAGTGACCAAAAATCAGTCTTATTTATGGACAGCACTGTTAGCTCTCCATGGAGAGAGCATAGAAAAGGTAGCCGAACCAAAGCTCGTCTCCTTACATCAAGTTGGCCTGCCGCAGCCATCAGGCACCTTTCAACGCGGTCGAAATATAACGGAGCAAATAAGGCATGCACCACCGGCCTCACATCGTGGAAAAAGACTCAATCTGGATTGTTGGAACATCAGAACAATGCTTTTCACAACCGATAACAACATTATCTCTGGTATGACCAAGACTGATATTTTTTCTGTCTGCGGTAAATTGGCGAGGATCTTTATCCGAATACTACCAACGCATTATACAATTACAGCTCGCACAGTGATTTTTCTGTTGTTGTTTCAGCGTAATTATAAATTCAACATGAATATCAAATTCTCAATTATTTTTCTAATCTTCTTGTTCATAACCAGAGATTTTTTTCTGATTATATCATCACTGACAATATCACTGATTGTGGTGTCATTACCATCTAGAACAATTCTACGAAGTTGATTTATTTTTCGTACTCTGGACATTCGATGCGATCATCTACGATCCAAACAATCGTATCGGATATAGTCAATCCCTGAAGAATGTATCGTCATTGCGTATCCTAACGTCCACAGAGGTTTATCAGCGCGCAATGCATCTTCGACAACACTGATATCAACCAACACAAAATCATTTAGCACGAGTGTTTGTTTTTCAGTCTGTCCTGGAATATCAACTTCAATATTCTGTCTTCGTGAATCCGTAGGCCAGTAACACAATGGCACTGGAATTGTTACGAATTTGTCTATATGTGTTTGAAATAAACGCGATTGAACTGTGTCTCTGACTATCTTTCTACTTGCTACTATCAAATCGTTTGGTCTCCACGCTTCCCAAAAAGCATTTAATGGGGTTTCTGAAATTATTTCACGCGCTATATCACATTGGAATTTATCCGGTTGTAATCTGATTAATTTCTTGAACTAACTTAATTCTGGATCAAGAGATCTATGATCAGTATTTAATTTCAGTCTACAAAACTCTTCAACCAATCATGCGGAGACAAACAGACAAAAGGTTTTCGTTGACCATGATCGACATATATTATCACAGCTGTATTATCGAGTAGGCGCTAATTCAGAAACATTTGTAATATATCCAACGACACTGTACATATTTCGTCAATAATAATGATTTCAGGAATAGATTTCTCACCCATTTGACCAGGAGTCTATGCGTCACTTTTCCATTGAAATAAACTGTGACAAGTGCAAGCATTAACTCCTCGCTGTTTCATCTCTCTTGCAAGTCTGTGTGTTGGTGTTAGAACAATCATGTTTGATTTCCCTCGAAATAATTCGATCACTCGGGTTGTTTATTCCAATCCCACCGCATGCGTTTAAGTAAACGGTTTTATATCTACATATTAGATCGAATATCGAAGGAGCGCTCGATAGTTCTGATAGTTGATTATTTGTAATGTAAGTATCTTCAATCGTAACATCTGCTGATTCAGATTAATCCTGTAACATTTCTTTTTTATTCTCCATGATCCCCAACACTCATCGGAATTTGTAAATTCAGCCACTGCTTCTCGATGCTTGATATCTATATAAAATGAATCTGTGGCGACACTAAATTCAGGCAATCTATTTATCATCGATAGCAAATTGATAGAAGCATAAGCCAGCATAGACGCCCTTAGATATACGTATTGGGGACATTCTCCATCAATATAGATAAGAATTGTACCGAATTGTGTTCCATCTGACAAGAAAGCATCTTTACGATTGACATATATATTTATATATATATATATATATATATATATATATATATATATATATATATATATATATATATATATATACATATATATATGTATGTGTGTGTGTGTGTCTGTCTGTGTGTGTGTGTGTGTGTCTGTGTGTGTGTATAGATGTATGATTAGAGATTATAAAATCGTATTCGAGATTTAATCGTGAATAATGTCGCTTGTGATCATATGCTCCACCCTGGGTGAAATTACCAATTCTTCTTCTACCAAGATCTTTTGCATGTTTATTTCTGACCTCAAACATCTCCTTGAATGCTTTAACAATATTTTCTTCGTTGAGATCAGGATATTTTTCTTTGTAATCGTTCATTATACTATCAAGACAATCGGGTTGTGGTAACCAAATTTTAATCTGCGCGTGCTATGATATCATTGCCTCGGAGACAGTCAGCGATATCAGTATTTTACAATCGATCATATACCGTAATAACACTACTGGTACCCAGTGTTTTTCAGATATCTGTCTACCAAACCAAACCTAACAGCATGGATGACGTCCTTTAGCGATCTCGAATGATACCACACGAGCGAATCCGGTTCGATCAAAATCGGGTAAAGGCCCATTAATCGCAATTCGTGTCATCGAGTGAGTGGGATGCATAAATCGTTTAAAATACCTAGCGCTCTCTCCATACCCGATAAAACTCTCTGGATAACACGCAACCATATCAACCGAGAAAAAAAATCAGGATCATATTTGGTATTCCATAATCCACCGAGTCCGTATTCTACACAACTGGCTTGAAGATCAGAGAGAAATTAAGAGCGTGTAGGTTTCCACAGATTTTTCTCTCTGGCGAAATGAGCTGCAACTGACGGGATTGTAAAACAGTTTGTTAGTAATAACTCGTCATTATCAGTATGGTATATTTCAGATTCAGTATGGTATATTTCACCGTTAGGTCTTACAAATTGGTCAAATGAACACTCTTCGTCTTCGTTTTTATTCTCCGCGTGAATAAATTGAAACAAATCCCCCTCCCGAGTTCTCTGGGGAAATCTCTATGGGTAGATATTTTATGGTTCTAACCCATGGAAATATTGTTACTGCGTTAGACCACGCGTTGCATTATGATCAACGATCTTGATTGGAGCCCCTCTTGCTTTATATTTCGATTTGTATAATTTTTCTCCTGTTATAGTTGCTACGGTTATTGGGAATTTTAATATCTCTTCTAACGCAGCCACATTTTGACTTGTTGCCCCATTATTCTTAACTGCTAGTGCCCATTAATTTATTTTGTTACGTCTTAGATCTGTCAAAATTGTTTCCACGTAACCCATTTGTAAATTGCTCTATTATTCCTTCGGCCACACAATTCAACGACGACAATTTCATGGGTTTTAATTTGTCAAAACTTGGTTTTTCATTTATCGGATAAATCCCATAAACAACCGCGGTCACAGGATAAGCTCTCTCGTAATATGGTGTGTCAATTCCAGTCAACGCTCCTGGCTTGGAATCCTGACTCACGGTGAGTCTTTTTATATTTCACGGTAGGATCGAATTTATCACGAATAATCCAATTACCTGTTTCTGAACGGATAATGAATTTCACTCTGAAAAAAAAACTTTCGATGGTCAAGATGCGATATTATTTCTGTTGCCCTTTGGTCGTTCATGGTTGCATCAACACAACCATCAATTCGAAATGTTGACCAACAATGAAATGCTCCGTCGCTCTTAAATTTGTTAAACCCTTCGTGTATTTTACCTATCATGCTTCTATCACTTATTAGACCCGTATTTGGTGCATCTAAGGAGACTCTATCGAGATTGAATTTAACATTTTTCCCGGGGGGTGGGGTGGATAATCTATCAAAGTCCTTCATATTATAATTATTACAAGTATTTAAATAAATAATTTATATATAATTAATCACTGTAATGGCTTATGATTGGATCAGTAAACGTTTGTAACAAATCATGCAGAAATTAAGTATGTGGATATCATTCACAGAGTGTGCGATGAGGACGTTTAGGTCCATTACCTTGTATACGATGTGGTGATGGAGTACGATGAAAGACACAGCTGTGCCTCCAATGTGGTGGCAAAGGATACAGTGAGCTTAAGCGTTATTATGATAAATGAATCAAGGACTCTAGCCATGACTCTGTCCCCGATAGCGTCAATGAAAAAAATTTTAAAACATCTCAAGACTATATTACTAGATTCTCAATAAAAAATAATTTAACCAAATAATTAATTAGACAAATAAATACTTATGTATCTAAATGAGTCAAGAATTTCAACCATATCCAACGATCATCAACTATGAAGCATCACGTGATAGTGTAGTCAGACACCGCGAGCTGAAATAACCAGTAGGGGATATTGATAATCATGGGGATTTTAGATTTACTGCTGAGGGATATCTAATCATAGATTTGTATATGAGTGTTTCAATGACTTCATCAACTATTGGTTTGTGACTGACCACATAAATTTTATAAGAACTGATAATTCTTTAACTAATCTTCAAGCTATCACTCAATGTCAGAATAGCAAACGCGCAAGTACTGGAATGTATACAAAAATTGCAAAATGTGTCAAATAACTCAACATAAAACTTACGAAGAAAGAATACTTCAATCGTTGAAGGAAGCCGGCAAGCATTTTAATATGTGTATGCCCTCGGTTAGAAATGTTGCAGAAAATGTGTATAAGTCCACATTTTCAATGTGATTTGGACAAACAAAATTCAATTTACATTAATCATAATTCCAGTTTTGTTACTCGCGAGATAACCTTTTAAGTAATGTGTGTATAACCCTATTACCATAGGGAAGTAACTCATTTAGTAATGTGGGTATAATCCTGTAACAGAGATAACTCTTTTGTTGTTGTTACGGAGAAACCTCTACGATATCATGGGAATAATCACATATCATCTTTAATTTTATCTCTGATCTATTAATTTTTTATTCTGTCAGAGAACGAGTCAAAAAAAGAAGTATTTCCAAAAGCAGTATTTTTTAAAAATAATTCTGTCAGGTATCCTGCCTTGTTTAGATTCTGTCAATAATCACAATTAAGTAAGAACGAAACTACAAATTACAAACCCTTGTTGTTGATTTCCGTGTATAAGTCAGCTTATATAGTATACGGCAGGTTTTAATACTGGGGCTCCAAGCCATGATCGAAGTTCAACTGAAAACCACACGGTATGAATGTGTTTTCATATTATCTCCGAAAGATTTTTTATAAAGGAGAGTGGTTTCAGTTGAATGTTGAGAAGGGTCCCGATATAATCCTTGTATGTATTGTCCCATATTATCATTTGTATGTACCGTCCTATATGATCATTTGTTTGTGCCGTCTTATATAATAATTTGTATATAATGGTATATATTTGTATATAATTGTATAAAATTATAAATATTTGTATATGTTGTATGTACTCTCGTTGAGCCTGTTGGATTGTCAATGGCATTCGAAGGGTTCATACGGTAAATGTGCCGTCTTGTTTATACAATATAATCCTTTGTCGTATTGTCCTTGTGTCGTCATCCACAAAACACGCCTTCTGAGGTTCTGGACTGTTGTTTGAACAGGTAAGAGGCTCACAACTGTAGTTGTGTTGTCTTATATATGTGACCTCTGGACTTCTAACATGTGAAGACAATTTAGGAGTTCACATGGGGTCTTATATATATTCGTTATATGTATATCTCTACCGTAATAAGATGTCAATGACAAATTTAAAACGAATAGAGATTGTGCTGTCGCTATATACCTTAGTTAATAGTATATGTATATCTATAACGTGATAAGATGTCAATGACACCCTAGAACGAATAGAGATTGTATTGTCGCTATATACCTTAGTTACGAATCTATGTAGATCTCTTTCGTGATAAGATGTCAATGGCACCTTAAAACGAATAGAGATTGTGTCGTATCGTAAATATTGTATACATAAATATATAATATATAGCTGTAAATATACGCTTAAAAAGAAAAGGGGTCAACATTAATCCCCATTTTGGGGGATATTTATTAGATATATTTATATATTAGGTATATAAACATATTATATATATATAAATATATATATATATATATATATATATATATATATATATATATATATATATATATATATATATATATATATATATATATATATATATATATATATATATATATATATACGTTCTGCCAACCCAATACGGATTCATTAAAAAAAAATACAACAAACCATTAACCAATCATTAGCTTATAACACCGATGTAAATAAATTCATATCGCTATTTACCGCAGTGGAAAACATTAGGTCTCACCTTGGTAGACAATATGAAGTTAAGAAAACTCTAAATTCCAGAATTAAACAATTAAGTGAACTGATTAAACACAGCAACACATTACCATGAAGTTAAAAGCGAAATATAGTAAAAAGCTACCAGGAAGTTAGAAAACGTCTTATTCTTACTGAATGCGAAACTAGATCAGTGTTATTATTATTTATTTTTTGCACTGCGCAGCACGAAAGTAAAATAACACTGATATCTTAAAACGGAAATCTTACTGGGAAATCTTAAGATGGAAAATCGTTTAGGATGAAAGTCTTTACGATAAAAGTCCCTTTTGGTAAAGGTCTTAAGACGGAGATCGTTTGCGATTGAGATCTTCAGATGGGAAATCTTACGCTTTCACATACAGATTAATTTGTAGTAACCCATTACTTAAATCAATAAGATTATTGGACTGGTCAGTGAGTTTAAAATTAATTCTCGTTAATGAATCATTATGGCATCGCATATACTTTGGGTTGATCGGTTCCTGTGTGATTAAAAATCCGGGTTGGTGCAAAGGAATATAAAATGTATCCTTGCTGGACTTGATTTGATATTTCGCCATTTATTTGGTAACTTCCATCAATAACATCACATACTAGATTTATTGCAATTACAGAGGATATATTAATATTAGCATGAGTAATATGCCGTCCACTCCTGTCTGGGTCATTATTATGTTTGAGGTTAGTTGTCTGTGGTTGTGTTTTTTTCATGCAACGAGTATCAGAGGAAAGTTTTCATTGATAAGATCGCTGAGTGTTTTCTTTAGTTGGTCTACGTTATACCCGGGAAATTTATATTCAGGGATATCTTCTATTCGTATATTATATGTGTTTGCAAATTCTGTTCTCGTTTTAGGATTTATATTATTTAACACTGCTTTAATAATCGGTAAATAAATCGATAAATTAATTTTTTATTGGCGATAATTTTATTACATATTTACATGTATTTTATGAATTCATTTCGCGAAGATTCTTGGAAATATTTATCTCTTCGTATATGTATATATTTTTTTTAAATCATTATTTAATTGATGTGAAGCGATCAGTAATTCTGCTTTGAATGGCTTCATATCAGCCACCGACTGGTTCTATCCACCCAAGAAAGAAATCCAGAACACGAAAATTTTCTTCGTATGATATCATTGCATCATGATATGATTCTTTATCTAAAGTATAATCAGATTGTTTGGGTTCAGGTAGATTTTAATCAGACGGTCGAGGAGGGATTTCAGGTCATCCTAGCACGGTTCTTATAGAACTCTGATAGATATCTACGAGGGACCCGGGTGAATTTATCTCAATCGCGGATTATAATGTTGGTTCTTGAACTGTTATAGCGATTTTTGATTCATTTCTTGTAATGGATGTTATTCTACACTGTAATTCAGTGTTGATCTATTCAATTTGGTAAGTCCCAGATGGTAAGGAAACTATATTCCGATCTGGAGTACCGTCTGGATGATTTTTACTCGCAAACTCAGGGAATTATTCGGTTGCTGACCACCAAATGATTTTGATCTAATATTCGGCCAACTGTGGTATACTCTTAATTTTGCTAGCGCTATCTATTTAACAGGAATTGCAGTGGAGAAATTCACATTGAATTCAGGTTTGGTTGAGGTTATTGAGATCATGGTTGTCTTTGGTGGATTTATGTTTGTGGTTATTCGCTGAGGTAATTCCGTTGTTGATGTTGTCGACATTCACATTGTCATTGCTATTTTATTATTGTGCTGTTTTTCTAATTTTGATATTGAAGTGTGGTAGATGTTCATCATCGCTGACAATTCGTTATCTAATATTGTTGTGTCATCGAAACTAGGTGATATCAGCGACGACAATTGGGAATACGCGGCTGATACAATATGTAACTTAATTATATATTCGTCGGTTTATTCTAACTGCATGTGAATTTTTTTTTGTAATGAAGCTAAGAATCCCGGTAATTGTTGTCACCGATGACACACAAATTGTGACAACTCCAGGTGCCAGTACTGTTACTGCTGATGACAATATACCAGTTCCAGCAATTACACTTGAAACCGAATAAACAATAATGTCAAAACTGGTAATTCGCCTGCGGATTTTTTTTATCTTCGCGCTATACTCGTCAATAAGATTTTTTAGTTTAGTTTGAAACTCACGGACTTGATCATATCGATATTGATGGACATTCATTATACTATTTACTTAAATCAATTACAAATTCTACGTAGTATGTCATTGATGTCTGAACTAAATTACCGCTGACAGAGGTTATTGTAAATGATTACTTGGCACCCTTATCTATTATTGCACTTGCAGTATTAATTCCCGTAATTGTACCAGATGACATTTTAAACGGTACTCCTGAAAGCTGGGTCAATCAATAGATACCTTTGACTTTCACGGTAAGATTAATAATGTTATTTTGAGGTATCCAGGCGAGAAATCCTTGATATGTCGAGTACACGGTATTAATATTTTCTTTATGTGGTATTTTAATTTTATCGAACCGGGTCGCGATAGCAGAAAAATCACTAACGATATTGTCTTGTGTTTCTTTAATCGTATCAATATTTCTTTTAATATCAGAAAGTTTTGTTGGGACATTCATCGGAGTACCAAAGAAATAAACTGCGGTTTCATCAATTTTTCTAGAATTCTTACGAAGCTTTCCAAACATGCCTACATGAACATCATACTCAGCTTGGAGCGTTGTTAGTTTATCATCTGTGGATTTGTGCTCACCATATAGCCTCGTTAGTATATTGTCTAACACATCTACATATTTTTTGTCACAGCATCAGTGTCCAATGTTGGATTACCAAATGTGGTTATTTTATTTGAGTTCATGTCGAGAACTCCTGTCATTGTGTCACCGGACTTTTTATTCGGTTGTTGATCCTATCTATCACATTTGGTTAAAGAGCTCCTGGTTTAATCTTACCGGTGGAATCAAACACCGCAGGGCAATTTTCAGTTACTCTATTAATTTTAACTAGAATATCATTTAAGGAAACATTACTCATTTTTAATTTTCCTTGTTTGTCTTGAAATACCACAATTTTGTTTGGATCCACACTTGCGAGGTTTAAGATCTCGGATATTTCATTTTCGATTAATTTTTTTACATCTTTGGTTGCAGATATTTCCCGGTGGATTTTTTCAGGCTTGAGATAGATCTTCCCCAAATATCAATCATTGTGCAATCATCCATTATATTTTAAGATCTCTCTAAAACGCGATTACTCGTATATTCGTGTACGGTTTTATAGGATGGTTTAGTTGATGATGATATAGCGCTAAGTACATTTAATACTTGCTGGTCGCATACTGGTGGGTCGGTCATATTTTGTGTTGGTAGCGTGGAGTACCAGCGAGGAATTTTAAGTGATGTATAAAACGCATAACTCGCAGGCATAATCTCCGTAGATGGTAGTTTTTCCGGTGGTGTTTTTTTTCGTCGTCGAATCAGCGTGATTAGTTTTTCTTTGGCCGCGGAAAATGCTTTACCGGCAACATCATCAACAGCACTAGTAACCCCGATCACGAATAACATCAATAGCATTCATCGATAATTGTTTTACGATTGGTGCTATTTTTGGAGCCATTCTTGCAAATAACCCTTGAAGAACATCACCGAGACCATCTCTATAATACACCTTATAAATATGCAATAGTGAATTTACTACGTAAGTCATAGTTGGCTTATAGTGGTTGTAGTGTATGAGCATTTTATTTAAATGCTAGTTTTCTAATCGGACGTCATGGATAATCAATCACCGGTGACATTAGTCACTGAGATCATCATCAACGAGTTCAAAAGATACATTTCCTCCAATCATGTTTGTCCACCGTTATGATATGTCTCTCTTGTGACTGTCCTCCAGACCCTAGTTTCATGTACTTCACACTTACGATAATTGAACTTTAAAAAACATGCTATATACAGGCAAATTGCTTGAATAATTAGTTGAACCAGAATGTTTTTTTCTTTTTTAAATTTAGTTTGTTTGATTAGGATTTTAACGTAGTTTTAACAATTGTTTAGTCCTATCGCTACGATGTCTGCAGTGAGGTTCTTTATAGTGATGTCTAGCACTGGGGCATCATGCCGTAGACATGTAGCATGATGTCCAATCCAGTCACTTTAACCTGACACCAGGTCGACTAGTCCTAATACTAACCTCTTAATGCTGAGCGCCATGCAAGGCGGCTGTAAGTTCCATTTTGTAAGTCTTTGCTTATGACTCGGCCGGGGATCTAACCACGACCTCCCGCTTCCGCGGCGGACGCTCTAACCACTAGGCCACTGGAGCGGTTGAACCAGAATGTAACATTGGTGATAGGGACATATTTATATTACAAACAATTCTTCGCACTCACAAAGATTTCAGAAATTCATAAATTTCAACAAAACTTTGCTATTAAATTACTATATCATTTTATTTTGATATGGCAATAGGGTCGAATCATATCAGTAATCAATTACTCAGAGTTGCTTATAATTATGTAACAAAGGAACTTTTAGGTATCTGTAATGTATCTTTAAGCTACAGGAGTGTGCCGATCATAGAGAAACTGAAAGTGTAGTAGCCAATTTAACAAGGTAGAACAGTATTTACCATTTATTTATTGTCTTTTTTCCTTTCTGGGAATACGTTTGGAAAGACTTATCTTTAAACATTTGTTACATTATGTAACGAAAATCAGCTTATCTATACGTTACATACAGTGTTTTGACAGAATAATTGAACACCGCCGGAAAGAACCTGCAACCCACGAGAAGCTACTGGCAAGCTTTCCCCCACCCCCATATTGACCGAATCTGAGACTCAAACCCACGCAAGCAAAGGTGATATGGCAGTGATCTGTAACAGAGAGGAGAGCGCTTTAGACCACGAGGCCAATCGGGTCCCCGAAATCATTTTGAAAGTCAAGGATATGTATGGTGTGCGATGGGAAATCTGTGTCTACTTGTTTCACAACTGTAATCACTACATAAGGATAAATACGGTAACTATGTGGTATGTTGACACAACATTGATAACGGCTCAAATACGCAAGAATTTTCTTACGTTTCAACCTAAGCAAGCTCTTCGGCATGGGAGGAAATAATTAACTCTGAAAATTAATTATTCCAATTTTATATTCTCTCTCTCTCTCTCTCTCTCTCTCTCTCTCTCTCTCTCTCTCTCTCTCTCTCTCTCTCTCTCTCTCTCTCTGCGTCATCGTGGCCTTAAACTCCAGCCACACCGATTATTGTTTGATATGCAAGTAAACACCACATGTCTATAAAACCGTTTATTGCTGTATGGTTCCATGAGTGGTCAACATAAAACACACACATTACTTTGGGGACACTTCGAGACATGTATTGATGAAGAATCCTGGAGGCAAAGACAACAGAATACACAATTACTCCACAGGGAATAAATCTAATTTAATATTTATCGATCTCACCGCTAGTAATGAGGTAATGGGAAAAGTGCAGCCTGATTCGAATCGACATCTTTAATCTTTATCTTTTGAAAAACGCGAGTTGTACTCCCATGCCAATCAAGGGAGGAGAAAACTTCAGTTGTCATTGAATTATTCCAGACAATATGATATGCACTGAAGACATTTGATCTGAAAAGGAGTTTTTACTATTTTTCATAGATTGTACAGCAACACCGCGTCACTCATTGTTTTTAGTCAGGCACTTTTTCCTTTGGATCTGAAAGTTGATTAGTTTTTACTTAAGAAAAATAGAAAATTTGGAATTAATTCTATTTTTCTTCAGTAATTATTAAAGGCAAGTAATCGTTTAACATTTGCTGCGTATCACGTGTCTTTTCCACCCAACTACGCATTTTTTAAAAATATTATTTTCAAACTAACGTTATTTGTATTTAAGAAATATGTTATATCTCTCTCCGCAGCATCGATATCCCCCACATACTTTCATCAGTAATTGAAGTTACCTTTTCTCTATTGCTATCAAGTAAACATTTGGTTCTGGTTTCAGAACACTTTCGACTAAGCTATAATTTCCGCCATTCTTTATAACTCAGTGTCTTTGGAATATAATTCATTTTGATTGCATGCTGTATTGTCGAATAATAAATTATACATCTTATACCGTCCTATATGATGCTACGACTGGTATCTGAATTAATAATCACTATGTTTAATAATTTGTCTTCAACGTTCCTAATATTTTGTTCTTCTTTTAAAACTAATAACGTTGTTTAGATAAATGTATCACAGACTACGTTTTACTTTAATGGTATAAATGGTATTAGCTTGACAGCAAATAATAATTACCAGTACTATCAAATTCTTAGGTAAGAAGGCCAACATATATAAGTAGATGGTCTGAGACCAGACTATCATACAAATTCTATCCCTACATTATGGTCCTAATTTAGACACTATAAGCTAGTCTAAAAGCAAAAGACTACCAGGACCTGCAGCACAAGGTTGCAGTTCAATTTTATCTAACTTTAGGCATACAGACCCCAACTCAGCATTATAAGGGCTGGGGCGTATGGGGCTGTATACTCTATTAAGTCAAAACAGCACATTCAGTTTAGGGGGGTGGGAATTTGGTGTAGGGGACATCACTGTTGGACCAAAACCGGAAAAAACATCAGGAGAGAAACAACTTCAAAGAACCCAGGATAAAGGAAACTGATGTCTGGTTGTTACGAAATGCCCGATATGGCTCATTTAGACCTCCATACTTTTCATTATAATCAAGGTGTCTTGTTGCACGCGCCGTAATATTTTTGTAAATATAGTTATTCGTCGTATCGCGTGACGCCTTTATTGCTCGCGCAGCACGTGCGAGTTAATTTATTACTGCGCACGACAATATATATATATATATATATATATATATATATATATATATATATATATATATATATATATATATATATATATATATATATATATATATATATCAGGTAGAAATATTTAAGGGCACAGCCACTGTAGCGAGAAGCTTTTAATGTATTCAGCTGTCGGGCAGGTGCCATTTTAATTTAGTTAGAGCCAAAGAGTTGGGCGAGTCGTATGTTGTTTTAATCAACTCTTTTTTTTTTGTTTACAATTATTATTCAGTTTCGTAAAAGCACGCCCATTGTTGTATTATGTGGTTACGCTGTTTATCGTATTTTTAAATCAATTGATTAAGAGGATATGACCTATACAATTTGGTAGCGAGATATATTTATCTGGTCGCTTCTTCTATGACTAATTTTGAAAACATGCTACGTATGTATTAATGTCTCAGCATAACGTATTTTTATTTTAATTGCATAGCATTCCTACGTCATACTTCAGACGGGTCATGTTAACCCATTTGTAACTGTCATATATTCTTCAAGTAGTTGCAATTAAAACAGACTATTGGGAAAGTTGTTTCTTTTCCATATTCAGCTCGCTGGGTATGAACAGCCAGATGGGCTTGTGAATACTATGACGTCTGGTGCACCATTACGTGTTTAACCCACCATTTCAATGCCAACGTACGGCTACAAGTTTGGAAGGTAGAGTGACCGTGCCGGAGAGCAGGCAGAGTCAACACGCATCTTACAATTACAGTAGTGTTTGACTACGTGCATTTTCCAATCACAGTAGTATCTGACTACCTGCATTTTTGATAATAACAAGTAGTGTTTTGACTACAAGTAAATTATGACAGTAGTGTCTGACTACATAAAAGTTTGCAACAAGTATTTGATTATATGATGTTTGCAGCAAATATTTGATTAAATGAAAGGTTGCAAGACATATTTGATGACATGAAGTTTATAAGTATTTTGTAACAACTTTCTGACTACATGAGTTTGACATAGTAGTCAAATCATATTTCATATGTTTTATATTCATATTATATGCCTCTCTGTGCGTTATCCTCGTGTCATTAGTGTGAGTGGTTAATATATTGTCATTGTCACTCACGGATGTGTTTATTATTTCTTAAAACCTGCCCAGTCTCAAAGGGTCAGCTCGAATACGTTACACTGGTCCGAGGGAACAATCATATGCTGGGACACCATGAGAACAAGATGGCAGCCTGACATTAGGGGCTACTCTACTCAAACAGACAAGAGAAAGCAACACAGAAAAGAATCTGATTGCTTTCAATGCCTGGTTAACATGCGCCTCCTTTGGTACGATAACCCTTTTCGAACAATCTTTTTCCCGAAACCTGACAAGATCATTTTTGCACCCGTTCAAAATTAACAAGCTGTTTTACCAAACAGCGACTATACCTATTTATGTCGCATAGACATCTTAGTATTCAAACTTGTTAGGGACTTAATACATGTACACTTTTTGCTAGACATATTGGATAGTTAAACAAATTATACGACTTCATGGATTTGATTTAATTGCATAGGTGGCTCACACATAATTGGTATTTTCCGTCCATTAGTAATAACTGGAACAGATTTGAATTAAGCACGGAATAAGGATGTTGCGGGCTGTACGACATCCTCGGACTTAATGGTATCTCTTTTCTTGCCACAACTCGGATAGCTCCAAATGGCGGAGATGTGAAAATTACACTACCTCCACTTGTGCCATTGCACACCATTAAGACACCTAATTGGCTCTTAGGGTTGAGTGTGTGTTTGGTTTACTCTCACTGGCCCAGGGTCCTCCATTCAGGTCGATGGTTACTTAATAGCAACCCAACCTGACGACCAAATTTTAATAATACTCCTTGAGTACATAAATATCTGGGGGAAGCGGCACCATTCCTCCCCCCAGGAGTAGCTAAATATCCAGCTTTGCTTGAAACTTGAAACAGTGTTACATGCACCTAGTGGTCGATACAGAACTATAATTCAACGTCATCATCATAATTAGCTTAACATAAATTATATCGATTTTGTCATATATTTCAGAATCAATAATATTCATTGCACCATAGGCATTCAAATTAATCAAGCCCACACAAACATATAGGTCTGTTGCTGCTGGAATAATATGAAGATTGATAATAATTTGTTCCAAGCGTTTTATTTTCATTGCACAATTTATCAGTGCTGGGGTTAAAAAAAATATGTATTAAAACACAAGGAATGGAAACAGTGCGGGATGTTAATTTGTGTAATGCACATGTCCATGAAAAACAAACGTTATGTGCAAATAAGAACTATTAATCACCCGTCAGGCGCTGATTTTATACTGAGCACCTCGCATAGTTGGCATATACAAGTGGAATTCCAAAGAGTACGTGTTTTAAAGATGCATTTACTATTTGCTTAACAAAAGGATAAGGAAAGTGGTATAACTTGCATTTAATCAAACAGTATGAATTTACAACTTAATCGTGTTGTGTCCATACAACAAGTATAAGTGTGATGATTAAAATATCTATGCTATGTAGCTGTTAGTATATTAGTACTATTGATTACATTTTCGGTTTCCTCGAGTACGTTTACACTCCTCGCATGTATTCCTATCGTAATTTGGACAATACAATGCAATCACGAAATGCCATATTTTTGCCACACTGATGCACACATTCACATATGCCATATGATACCATCAAGATTAATAAAAGACAGCCGTTATAGACAATTTATTAAAAGATGCACTTGATTAATTTTTCAAAGAATAATAAACGCTCTATTTCTCAAAACAACTTTGAATAACACTAACCATAATATCTGAGGCTGATTCCAATTCGCACGCACGCACGCACGCATACTCACACACACACACACACATGCATGCATGCATACGTACGTACGCACGTACATACGTACGTAGGTAACCCCAATATACTCGTACTATAACGTATGTACATACGTACGTACGTACGTACGTAACCCCAATATACTCGTACTATAACGTATGTACATACGTACGTAACCCCAATATACTCGTACTATAACGTATGTACATACGTACGTAACCCCAATATACTCGTACTATAACGTATGTACATACGTACGTAGGTAACCCCAATATACTCGTACTATAACATACATACTACGTAGGTAACCCCAATATAATCGTACTATAACGTACATAAGTACGTACGTAGGTAACCCCAATATACTCGTACTATAACGTATGTACATACGTACGTACGTAACCCCAATATACTCGTACTATAACGTATGTACATACGTACGTACGTAACCCCAATATACTCGTACTATAACGTATGTACATACGTACGTAGGTAACCCCAATATACTCGTACTATAACATACATACTACGTAGGTAACCCCAATATAATCGTACTATAACGTACATAAGTACGTACGTAGGTAACTCCAATACACTGGTACTATAACGTACATAAGTACGTACGTAGGTAACTCCAATACACTGGTACTATAACATGCATACATACGTACTACGTAGGTAACCCCAATATACTCGTACTATAACGTATATACATACGTACGTACGTAGGTAACCCCAATATAATCGTACTATAACGTACGTACGCACGTAGGTAATCCCAATATACTCGTACTATAACGTACATACGTACGTAGGTAATCCCAATATACTCGTACTATAACGTACATACGTACGTAGGTAATCCCAATATACTCGTACTATAACGTACATACGTACGTAGGTAATCCCAATATACTCGTACTATAACGTATATACATAAGGCTTGTGCAAAAACATACGAACCAATAGTTAGGGAAGATGTACTAAAGGTTTAATGATGCCAAACAAGAAGAAAGAGAAAATAAATATCCTGGTAACTGGATTATGGTTAGTTGTTTGTTTGATAACTTACTGTAGCTAAGAAACGAATTATTTATTATTGACAAATCAGCAACCTTACCAGATTTCTTTTTAACCTTTTGTGCATATTAGTTGTATTAACCAGACACTATTATAACGCCGATCTCGCGTAACCATATAGGAGGAGGTATAGTTCACCAATAACAGATAGTCATGACCAGTCACACAAACGTACAATATGTGGCTTATGCGGAACAATTAAATATAACTCTTAAGTGGATCTGGTTGTCCGTCAGTATAAACGGTGTACTCCGGACATGTTTTAGTACCACTTCACTGATTTGTTGTTTCAAAAGCCACCACTAATTCACAGAATTGTCATTTAGATAATTCTCAAAGATCAAGTGGAGGTTATTACCTGAATGGTACTACTCACACCGAACTGATACAGGTGTTCCAAATGTTAAATGTGTATTGCATGGTTATCCCGGATAACACAATAAGGGTTGCAAACATTGGTTATAAAATTTCAGGTGGTACTATTAAAACGTCTTACAATTTTCTCACATTTTCGTTTAAGGTTTAAAGAGGAAATGCCGCTGCATAAATATCCGTTACAATATATATATATATATATATATATATATATATATATATATATATATATATATATATATATATATATATATATATATATATATATATATATATATATATATATCCAGTCAGGTAAATAATGAAAGTATATTAAATATCATCACGTATGAAGATTATCCCGCAAGGTACCGATACAGATTCTAGTGGCCATGTTGTCGGGACACCCGATATCCATTTCGGTTTCCTTGATCTAGCACCTAACATAAATTTTGCTACTTTCAATAGTTTTAATATTTTCTCGCGATGCTGATTTGGATTGTTTCTTTATGCTGTGTATACAATAATACAAAAAATGTAATGTTCCTTAATAAAGTAAGTAGAATTTAGTTATTTTTCTCTGCGATGCAGATATTCACATGTAAACTCTATTACCAAAGAAATCGACCTGTTTCTTCCGAAACAGATTTTCGTAAGTGAAGATTCCCAGTTCTGCTCTTATCTAACATTTTCTATTTTAATCCCGTTTACTATCAAATCGACTGCAATCTGATCATTAGATGAGGCCAAATTATACTTCCTATCAGCTTAGCTTTGGAGGAACTTTGTTTAATTTTTTCAATTGATAGACAAGTAAATTTAAAATTATACTATTTTGAACGTCCAAACTAAACATTTACCAATGGATAAGTATGTAGTTTGATACGACAGAAATAATTATCTGCCTTATCAGGAAGAACAACTTCATTAAATAATCCTCACTTTATATGTTCAAGCCCATAATTCAAACATCTCAACTTGAACGTGCATTGAATCTTAGTTCGTTCTATCAGAAAATATAATACAAATAAAGAAACGAACCTGGGGAAGCTTTTATAGAAACACAAATAGTTTGCATTAATTTGAGAAACAGATATAACTAGAACGTTTTAACGAAAGCTCTCGTCCCAATGGTGTCAGAACTGGACAGGTCTATTGTATAGCTACCTGAGTAAATATATTAATTATAGATGGGTGAGTATAACAGTTTGGTTACTCCCCTGAAAAGGTCTGTATAAAGAATGATGTCAAGATTGTTTTCAATCTCTTTCTAAAAAAGGTTCAGTTTTGTGAATTTGGATCATGTTTAGAATTTGTTCCATTTCTAATTGATAAATATCTCCATGTGACAAATTTGAAATGTCAAAATGTTTCGTGTAGCTAACCACCAGCGCAGTTGAATGAACTTAGAAGTTCCACAACCTACTATTAGAAGGATCCTCTTTCGGTTGATCACTATGTCTCCATAAGCAATGCAGACTAAGTTTCGCCTAGGAGAATTATCTCTCTAACATCAGAGAAAAGCTTTATTCAAACGACTTTCTTCTAATATTAATGTGCTTGCATGCAAAAGGTTTAGTAGGATTCCAGTGAAATATTTGCTTCTAACAACAGGATACGAACAAACATAACCAAACTATTTATCGTTGTTAATGTAAGAGAAAGTATGCAGTTTTTTGTATTGCTGTGAAATATTTGTCATACCGCTTTCTGTGTGTGTTGTGGATATTGTGATAACCGCCACATGTCCGTCCTTCCGTTTGTCCATCCCTATAGTAGTATTGATGTTTTTTACAATAACTATATGGTATCCATCTAGGTGGGTGCTGGAGGAGAGACAAGCTTGGAATAATCATTGAAAAGCGTTGGGAGATCCAATGGCTAGTCCGTGATGTTGTAGTTAACGCATAAATTTAAAAGATATTAAACTTCCAAACAGATCGGCAGCATGATCATCCCTCTGCAAAATAGTAACATGGTACGGATAAACCCTGGACGAATAATTATTTCTGCAGAAAGGAGTCCACATTGCAGAAATTATGCCTTTCACCTGGAAAAAGATTCCATCAAGAGCTGCAAATGAAATTATGCCCATAACCAAACACAATTTAGTCCATTCTTTATATAATAAGTAAATGCACTGCATCACAGACAAGTTGGCAAATTTACAATAAACAAACATTGTAATGTTTTAAACATTTTTTTATATACTAAAGATTCCATTTTAATCACATTTTGGCCATCCTAGCTATTTGTGAGATTATTCAATTTGCTTTGAAACCACATGACTGGTGCTATGTGTGGCTAGCTCTTCTGCCTAGTAAACTATTGGTATTGCCCTGTATACATACTGCAAAGTAACTACATGTATGGGTGTTGAAATGCCGCGCATCAATTTCAAGAACACAAGCCTGAAACACCAAATTCTCAAATATATCCATATATTTAATTATTACACAATATACGAAAAATGTCAAATGGTTTTAAGTCAAGAAATTAGACAGTCAACTAAACATTTTGGAAATGGTAAATAATTAGTGTCAGAACTTGTGTACATGCTAAATATTTTGACATTATCTAGTAAAATGGTTTAAAGAAAGATTTTTGTATGCAAACTAATCATGTTATTACTCTTTCAGAAAAGTGACTACTTTGTTGCAAAAGGCATTGCATTGTGCATATTTAGAGTTATGACTGGCTGACTTTGTTTAGAGATTTAAAACTCTGTGCAACTTCAGATCCTTCTTCGTCTTTTTTACCATTATAGCATCAGCATGATTAGGATTTATAATGCAGCTTTAAAACAAATTCAGTCATATTGCAAGATGTCTGCAGTGAGGAAGATTATAGTGATGTCTAGCGCTGGGGCATGACGTCGCAGACATGTAGCATGATGTCCCACCCATTCAACATTGTCCAGACAGAATGCCAACAAGTTCTAACAATAACCTCTTGTCTTGGAATATTAAATAGTGCACAATTTTTTGCTTTTCACGTATACTCTGAACTTTATTTTATGGTAATATAACATTTTGATATGATGATTTTACTATTGAATATTCCAGGACAAGTATGTTTTCAAGGCTGAGATTCATTTACTAAAATAAAAATTGAAAATAAATTATTTTGAAATTTATTTTAATTTATTATTTACTTTTGGGATCTAACAATTACAGGTTATATAGTAATAGACAGGGAAGGAGGGGGGTAATGGCAGGAGGGGGGATAATATTCCGGGGGGGGGGGTAATTAATAGGGGGATAGGGGGTTAATGGCAGGGGGATAATTTAATAGACCCCTTTAAATTAATCCATTAAGTAACTACAATACCACTAAGTACACATTCATTTGTTTCTTTACAGGACATGGAGTATTCACAACTAAACAATCCTTGAATATGCAGGGCGCAGAATATTTGATGAGGAAGCTGAGAAACGTGAAAAATATACAGATGCAAACAAAGAAAGCAAACTTTCAATAGATGCATAATGTTTTCATTTAAATTCAATCAAAAGTCACAATGGTAAGATAAATCTATTGCAGGCTAAGTTTGTTTTGAATATTTTTTTTAGGATTTATCTAGAAATATAGCAGATGTAAATATAGAATTAATTGTTTTGTTTGTTTAGTATAAGCATCTAACAGGAGTCCCTCAGAGGATGCTCTAATGTCTGAAAAGAACTTTCAGAAATTCAAAATCATTCTTTTTAAGTCCTGATATTCTTGAGCATCAAAATTCCAAATTAAATGCTGTGACAGCCATACTGAATGCAAGGTTAGCACCATTTTTGGGAATAAATTAGCACTTAAAAAGGCAATACTTACCCTATCAACAGAACTATGAAGAGAATTACAATATATAAAAAGTCCTCATTATTATTATTAGTATTATACATTGTTACTACTAATGATTAGTTCAAGCTATATCCAACTTTCTTATTCCTTTACAGGATTGATGCAACAACAACAGTTGGTCATATTTGCCATTTTATTAATGATGCATCAGAGGGTAGTGCCCTATGTAATGCAAAGAATGAAGCTTGAAAAATTTGAAGGATACCCAAGACTGTGTCTCTATTCAACACGATACCCAAGACTGTGTCTCTATTCAACATGAGATATAGTCTTGGGAGAGGAGATACGGTATGACTATGGGGATCTTTCAACAAACATGTTTTGGAGAGAAAAGGTAATGTATTATAACAATATAAAATAAATCTTTGACACTTAATCTTCTTCCAAAGACATGTCTGGCAATGCATTACTGAGATTATAATACAAATTTGAGCATTAAATTCACCTGCATAGTCTTAAACAACTGTATTGCCATTAGGGCTTTTCCAGCTTCTTTGAGTATTTTACACCCTGGTTAATACTGACTTTGTTTTTCATTTTCTTAATCTTTAAATTTGGCTCTTGTCCTGAAACAATTTTTTATAACTTTTGTCAATTATATTTTATAAAAACACCCAGGGTAGCATTGGATACCCCCCCACACACACACACACACATTTTCTCAATCTTTGATTTTTTCTATTTTCCTGAAATAACAATTCCAAACTTTTGTTATTACAAGTTTCAGATTAACTTTATTAATTTGATCTCAATTTCATTCTTCTGTTTCAATGGGCTTAACATTACAAGGATATTATATTAAAGGATCAAACTTGTACCATCGTTATGCTAAACTCTATTGATAGAGTATCTGCAATAAAAGAAAATACATATGTGTGGTAACCATATTTGAAATCATATTGATGCCATTTCCAGCTATAGATCATAAGAAGTTTTGGAGAAAACCTTATGTCAGTATTACTTTCCACTGATAAGAAGTAGCAAAAACAAGACTTTCAAGATGGCTGCTGTGCTGGCTACACTTGACATCAGATCAGCACTCTTTTCATTTAGGGCAACTAGACATAAAAAAGCTTTTAGTTAAAACCCCATAGAGATAGGACTATCCAATCAAGTGGAGTAGTGATAGCAAGTTTTTAAAGATGTTCTGTAAGATGCAGATTCTTTCAATAGTTTTCCCAATTATTATTGTGATTACAAGTCTTGATGTGAAAATAATGCATAACTATTTCAACATTTTCAGAAAGAAGATCAATCATTACAAAAGGAATACAAAACTGGTGTGTACAAAAACATTCTTGCTTGCATGTTTTTTTTAATAAAAAAAAACTTGTTTGGTCTCATGACTTCAACCAGTTTTCTCTTTTACATTTTTGTATTCCTTTTTTAAGTTATAAAATTCTTTCCAATGAAAATAAGAAGGAAAACTTGAATGGTCTTTAACATTAGTATTACACATTAGTACATATGTGTACTGAGTTCTGAAGGATCACAACTCTTTCAGGTTGTGTACTACAAAAAAATCAAATTTGCAATGATAGTGTAATCACTAGAACTATATATATACAAGGCTCCAGCAACATGCAGTAAATCTCTGATCACAAAGGGCCACAACTACATCAAAATTCAGATTGGAAACGTGAAAACCCAATTAGCTCATCTGTAAATGGCGATGATAATTATGTGTACAATTTCACAGCACTAAGCTGAATAGTTGTTGTGCTAACAAGTTAATCAGTCTGACATGCCAATTTCAAGTCAAAAGGACACAACTACATCAATATTTACAGTGTCAGTGCTCAGAGGATTCATTGTTTCTCAGATCAAAGTTGAAAACAGAAATGACAGAAATGATGTCAGTGAGGCACTGATCTTATTATTTCAATCAGTAAAAACGGTAGCTTCAATTTTCATAACTAATTCTTGTGCTAGTCCTCGGGATGTCAAAATTACAGACAACACTAGTTTTGTATGAATAGAATCGGTAGCAACAAAATTTCAGAACTGAATGGATTAAACTAAATCTAAATATCTCAGTTCCTTTAGGGTTAAAGTCATTTTATTGGGGCTTTTACAATTCACTAATTACCTTAGCTTAGTTTAATTTTCAAACAAATTATACAGGTGATGCTCAATATAGTTAACCAGTGATGCATTACCAAATATGCCCATTCAAGGGTCAATTCATTACTATCCACACAATGCATGACAGCCCAAATCAGAGGTAGACATTGAGAAACAGAAATAATACTGTTCTCCATTCATTGGTCATGTGCTTGACTCTAAACAAAGTTTACAGCTTTCACATAGGTTTATTCTCAGTGACCAGGGATGAGTTAAGTAGTCAAGTTTTCCTCAGCATAGGCAGCTATTTCCTGACCCCAGCATATAATACAACCACCCCATTTTGATAGCTTTAACATCCACAGTGCTTGGGATTTGACCCCAATCTGGGAAATATAAAATATGGGTCACAATGACCTACCATTGTAACAAGAGTAGTACTTCTCATAATCTCCAAATTTCAAGACTCATGGTATAGGAGTATATTGACATGTAAAAAAAAAACTTTTTCGGTTACAAGCTAAATAAAAATATTTAACCCAAACCAGTAAAATGTGAATCACACATCACAGCAGCATTCTTCTGAGGCAAGAGTACAAAGATGCTGTCAAAATTAGTTAGACATTGGGAGTCCACCCTATGAGTTCTAAAATGATTGGCAGTCGGGAAAAATTATAGGGGTGGTATCATTCTCATTGTTCATACCTAAACAAGTACTGCACTATTGCTTCATTAGCATTATTCTGTTTAAATTGTCAGTAGTCAAGCCATTTTGTTTGCAGTGTGAATGATAGACAGCACAGAGAAATTACTACAATTTGCACCTTAAAGTGGAATGTGCATTGCTAACTTTTCTAGCTTTAGTATGAATGTGACCCTGGACACCGACTCAGGGTATTTCATTGTTCTTTTGGGGTTCATTTCATGCAGTCTGAATCATGGCTGACTATATTAATTCCCTCCAAGTTATAAATATTAAAGTTTATATCCTGATCAGAATCAGAAGCAAAGGAACTTATGTATACTCTCATCAAGTTATGACTGACCATTATCTTATCTAAATGAATTTGCAATGACTGACCATTATCTTCTTATCAAAATGAAATTGCAATGACTGACCATTATCTTCTTATTGAAATGAATTTGCAATGACTGACCATTATCTTCTTATTGAAATGAATTTGCAATGACTAACCATTGTCTTCTTATCTAAATGAATTTGCAATGACTGACCATTATCTTTTTATCTAAATGAATTTGCAATGACTGACCATTATCTTCTTACCTAAATGAATTTGCAATGACTGACCATTATCTTCCTATCTAAATGAATTTGAAATGACTGACCATTATCTTCTTACCTAAATGAATTTGAAATGACTAACCATTATCTTCTTACCTAAATGAATTTGCAATGACTGACCATTATCTTCTTATCTAAATGAATTTGCAATGACTGACCATTATCTTCTTACCTAAATGAATTTGCAATGACTGACCATTATCTTCTTACCTAAATGAATTTGCAATGACTGACCATTTTCCTCTTATCTAAATGAATTTGCAATGACTGACCATTATCTTCCTATCTAAATGAATTTGCAATGACTGACCATTATCTTCTTATCTAAATGAATTTGCAATGACTGACCATTATCTTCTTACCTAAATGAATTTGCAATGACTGACCATTTTCCTCTTATCTAAATGAATTTGCAATGACTGACCATTATCTTCTTACCTAAATGAATTTGAAATGACTGACCATTATCTTACTATCTAAATGAATTTGCAATGACTGACCATTATCTTCTTATCTAAATGAATTTGCAATGACTGACCATTATCTTCCTATCTAAATTAATTTGCAATGATTGACCATTATCTTCTTATCTAAATGAATTTGCAGTTGGACAGTGTGAAAGATGCATAGAAAATGCTACAAGTGCACTATGGTAATCAATACTAAAGCTGACAACCCAACACAGAGCAAAACATGGACAGAATTTGCTTAGATCATTAATACATTGTTGATGTTTATTTGCAGGAGTTCAGATTTAATTGTAGAATAACTAATTTCAAACAGTATGACAGATGGTTGATTTTAAATAATTTGCACACTTACCGATACGAGCAGAGATGCATACAATCACCTGGTTTCATGATTATGTCTTAATTTGAGATATTAAAATGTACAGTGGGTAAACCTTCAAGTGACTATCATACTTCTTGGCTCTAATGTGCAAGACTGTTCATCTGACACAATCCAGTTTAAACACAATCTAGTTCAACAGTAGTGGTCAACCTGTCTAACATGACTCTTACTCTCTGATGTTATTTCCATCATATCAACAGTAGTGGTCAACCTGTCTAACATAACTCTTACTCTCTGATGTTATTTCCATCATATAATACAATTCCATAGCTCTGAGAGGATATAATTATGCAAGGCAGATAAGGCTTGAAATTTATCTACTTAAAGAATCTTTTTGATACTTTTTTAAAAGCAGATGACAAAGACGATGATCCATTTGACATGAAGAAAGAAGTACAAACTACACAACAGGAGGTTAGTACAAGTATGAACTTAACATATCCATATCTAACCTATTAATGTCTTTTTGGCTAAAATTATCCCAAGCAGCACAACATATCCACATAGTATGATCCTCTTCTTTCTAAACACTGCATTTATAAAGTGGGCTTACAAAACAGAAAAGTTTAAACTGTCACTGCATTTTAACATGTTGAAATTTTTACACATTGAAATATTTACCTCCTTCCAGAAAATCGGGGGAAAAAAAAGTCAGAACTCTTACAAATGATTATCAGTACAAAATTGGTTTAATTTAACCAAAGCAGCCTATGACTGCAACACGGAGTAAATGGAGAGACTGATGAAGGATATCCTAAAACCAGATACTTTAGCATAGGTGTAAAAACATAAATACAAATCTGAATTTCTGCTACTGCATGTACTCACTTAAATAATTCAACATCTTTTAAAGTTCTATTCATGCAGAGTTGGAGTCATCTTATCTTAAAATTATAAATCTAGGCATAAAGTTGGAAACTCTTGATCTTTGCATTAAATAAAAATAGTCAGTTCTTATATTTTTTACGTTTACATTCCCCTATTGATATGCAGTAATACATATATCGTATGCATTGTGTTTATCCATGGCATGACATTATTCATTACACAATACTTGTATAAACAGTTATTTGGATTGAAATAATATGAAAATATTAACAGTACATTAAATACTACCTACTGCAAAATGAAGTGTCCGTCATTACTATTTACTGCAAAATGAAGTGTCCGTCATTACTATTTACTGCAAAATGAAGTGTCCGTCTTTACTATTTACTGCAAAATGAAGTGTCTGTCATTACTATTTACTATTGGTAGAAAGTATAACGCTCTCATTTGTGTGAAAAACCGAACAACCTGTATTACATACAATGTGTGTCTTGCTGTATGAAAGCTGCTGGATGTAATAAAAGTTTTGATTTAATTTGATTTGCCTGTTTTGCAAGTCAGATTTAATTCCCAAGTGATATTTCCCAAGTTATCTGCCAGTGCACAAACATAAAGGCACTCATTGTTTTCGCCATTTGATTTAGTTGTGAATCAAGTACTTGTTCAGTCTCAAACAGAGTTCTACAACTTCCTGTGCATATGCTCTGACCTTAATCCCTTAGCTGTTTGCACATGTGACAACCCCCTTTGATCATTTTGCGAGTCTGATCCTTATTTACTGCCATGTAATGAAGGGTGGTTATTTGAACTCTGTCTACTTGCTATACATTTGATACATGTTAAGTCGCATCCCTTAATTAACATATTATGAGATATTGTGAATTGGATCATTCTGAACTTCTATTCTTATACCCGTATGTGACCTATAATTGAGTTCATGGATTTATCACATAATGATTTAAAATTTCAAGTATTATGGATTTCGTTGGACTTTAATACACAACGATGGACAAATTGTCAAGTTGTCAATTTATTTGTGACATATTTAACTCAAAAAAAATATAATTGTATTTTACACTGCTTTTGTTTTGGTTTTCTTCTCTACCCATTCAGTTTGGCTTGTATGTTTTAAAAGTGCATTTCTGACTCAATGAGATGTCACCCATTCAGACATATCTAACTTGCAAAATACACCCAGACTAATAGGAGGATCAAAAAGAAATTGATGTTTTGCAGAACTAGTAGGGTGGGTTAAACCTTTAGTTGAACTGACTTGTAATCGAACATATATGTTACCTTTTACAAGATTTACTTTTAATATAACAAATTCTGTCGAGTGCTTATTTTAGATTTGGTTTAAATGTTTTTATACTGTTAGTAACCGCAGCAATCTGCAAGGCCTTCTTTAAGTTGGAATGCTCCTTATAAAAAAATGTTCAGATTGGTCCAGCAATTTTTCCCAACTAGTGCAAAATTGTAAAGAGATATTGTGAACACATGACACACGACAAACGTTACCATAAGCTGACATGATGTTACAACTTTGTGAGTTAATAAATTTTAACCCTCAATTTGTACCAAGATGGAAAAAAGATGACAATTCCATGATTCATGGAATTCAAATCTGGAATCAATTCAAACTGTTGTACTCCTTAGGTCCTCAATACTGAAGTGGTGGTTGACACAGAACCTGAAATAAACAGTAGAGAAGTTCAAGGTAAGGCAAGAAATACGATGGCATTTTTACTAGTAATAGTTTTGTTTTAATGGTAATGTACTTCCTTTAGACAAAGTGAAATTTATATTTAAACCCATCAGAAATTTAATTGCAATGTTTTTTATGTGCCAAACTCAATTATGATTCCTTAGCATGTGGATAATGATTTTCTTTTTATCCTTTCTTAGTGTCACTCATTATCATGTACATTATGATTTACATGACATCTGTTTTTTATTGTTTACATAACAAGATTTGGTTCAAAACATTTCTTTATTAACATACAAGTGTACATAAGAGAAAATATTTATCTTTCTTTTCTCACAGTCAGGCTGAAAAAGGTGCTATTTACATTAAATGCTTTCCATTATCTTATTTTAAAATGTATTTTTCTTTTTAAAGATTCAGAGGTTCAATACCCCACTGTGGTCATTACTTCCCCCTTAGATGAGGATGAAATGGTCTGGTTGCTACATGAGGTATGGCATGCAACAAAATCATCCAGTTTTCTTAAGTAACCTATATTAAATTATTGATTGAATTTGAAATCATAGATGTAGCAGACATTTTAGGATACTAAAGCTTGACTACAAGGAATCGTGAGGACATATGTAAAAAGAAAATTCAACCCATTATTATAATTTTTTTAAACAAATGGTGTGCGATATTTGGTAACAAAAATTAACTCTGTATTGACATACAAAATAAAACCACAAAATCTGGATGTTTGAAAATGTAAACATTATTGGAAACAAAGGAAACATGTTTTCTCCTTATAGACATTTGAGGAAGATTATAACTAATTGTGCTTTAATCTTGTATTATTTGGAATATTATAATTTTTTAAATACACACAGTTCTTGTCTTATCATCATATTTATGGAGAAGAAATAATAAAATGTTCTTGAACAAACATGTACACGAGTCAATGCATGTATCTGACAATATCTCTACTTTTATTCAACATGTAAATTGGAATTCTTATCATATAACACTGCTACTTTTTAACTGATTTTTAACAACATAGTCATACAAACGTTCACACACACAAAACAAAAATTGTCAGTGATTTAAAATGGTGTGTGTGTCTGCATGATATTCAACAAAGTCTCATAACAATTTGAGATGGTCTAGACTGTGTTATGTCTATTTGATTTAAATTATTTATTTATAATTGTCGGATCCAAATTTGTCATTTTGGCTTTAAAATTCATTAATTGGGAGATATCTATTCCGGAAAATTCAGGCTGACCTAGACTCTATTTGTAAACAAGAGGGTTGACCTAATTTCTGACCATGCTTCAGAGAGTGTCAACAAGCTTCTAAAACAATTGGCTGAATTCAAGGCCATGTTTGAATTTCTGATGATTTTCATTGGGGGAGTACGTGACTTAGTGAAGGTGGCCTCTTTCTTTGACCTTCTATGAAATTCCATAAAATCATGTGATCCCTTGTTTACGTAAAAAGCAGGTATTTAAATTATTGTTTGGGAGAGAACAATTTAGTAGAATCTGGGCTTTTAAGTTAATAGTTGTGTTTCGAGTTATATTGGAATTTGTGTCAATTCGTTGAAGCAAGAGGAATTATTTTATTTATATGGAAAAGAACATGTGCTCATAATTTCATTTGGATGATTATAAAACAAGAACTGCATCACGTGACATCGTCAGCCATTTTGGATTACATCGTCAAGATTTGAACCTGGAACTATTAGAACATTTATTTATCAGGACTCTTGCAATTCCATTAGTGGATTATTTTTGTGAATTCTATATTGGATTAATGTTGGATTTGATCCTCTAAAACCGTAAGTTTCTTTATGTTCTTTTATACAACATTTGTACTTAATAAATTCATTTTTAAAGTTTTACAAGCTTGTTAGTTTTCACTCTTTCTGTGTTGCTGCTTATTCGAGCCTAAGCATGTAACATAGAAATTGGGGGCTTTCCGGGATTGAGATTGAGATTGAGATAAATTGGAATTTGGCCAGAATTTTTCTCAGAAAACTTTAGTTTTAAATTTGAATTCCCCTAGTTTTTGAAAATTTTAAATCTTTAGTGAAACTGACAGGCTTGTATTAAAATGACATCTAAAGTAGACATATTTCTTTCTAGTCCTACCCAGGAGCAATTAGATCTTTTCAAAAAAGATGAGTTGATTCAGCTTGCCAGAAAATTTGATCTTTCTGAAGTCAAGGCTTCTTTAATGAAACAAGATATCAAAAAGATTTTGGTGGAAAAGGATATGTTGGAACAAAGTGCTTTGATTTCGGTTAGTAAGTCTACATCAGACTCTGACATTAAACTAAAGGAATTAGAATTAAAATTCCAGATGGAATTAGAGTTTAAGAAACTGGAATTTCAGGAAAAGGAGAAAGAAAGATAAATTGAATTACAAAAAGAGCAGATGCGGATTGATAGAGAAAAAGAGGCGAGAGAGAGAGAGAGAGAGAGAGAGAGAGAGAGAGAGAGAGAGAGAGAGAGAGAGAGAGAGAGAGAGAGAGAGAGAGAGAGAGACAGAGAGAGAGAGAGAGAGAATTAGAGTTTAAGAAACTGGAATTTCAGGAAAGGGCGAAAGAAAGACAATTACAATTTAAAAAAGAGGAGAGAGAGACAGGAAAGGGAGAAAGAAAAACAATTACATTATGAAATTAGAATGAAAGAAATGGAGCTGGCAAGTGAGAATCACCATCATACTTCAAATTTAAATTTTGATTTAGCAAGGAATATTAGATTAGTGCCTCCTTTCATAGAAAAAGAAGTTGTCAAATATATCATTCTTTTTGAAAAAGTTGCTGAAAATTTAAAGTGGCCAAGAGAATAATGAACCATGCTATTACAATGTGTTCTTACTGGTAGGGCTAGTGATATTTACTGTTCACTGTCCGTTCAGCAAAGTGGTGATTATGATGTGGTTAAAGAATGCATTTTACGGGGTTATGAATTAGTCCCTGAAGCTTATAAGCAAAAATTCAGAAATTACAGAAAAGAAGCTGGACAAACTCATGTCGAACTTTCTAGAGAAAAGGAGCAGTTGTTTGATAATGGTGCTTAGCGAAGAAAGTCGAACAAGATTATCAAACTCTCAAGCAAATGATATTAATTGAAAAGTTCAAAAACTGTGTCCATAGCGATGTTAGGACTTATCTTGATGAGCATAAGATTGAAACCTTGGAAAATGCTACTCGAGCTGCTGACGAATATTCTTTGACACATAAAGTTCCTTTTGTTAACAAGACTTCTACTCAACAATTTTCTGGCAGAAAAGTATTTCCACCTAATTCAAGCACTTCTAAAACTAAAACAAACACAAGTTTACAAAATCAGACCTTAGAGAAATTTGATTCTATATCCTTGTCTCTTCCGACGTGTACCTATTGCAAGAAAGAAGAATACGTTATTTCTGATTGCTACAAATTGAAAAATAGCCATCAGATTCAAGACAGACCTGTTCCAAATGCTCTTATTTCCAAGAGGTCAAGGTCACAGTCATGTATTGAAAGCAATACAATTGTTGAGTCTAATAAACCCCAGTCTGATTTTATTATGGAGAACTATGAACCATTCATATCGAAGGGTTCTATATCACTCTTGGGTGATTTAGCCAATCCCACCCCTATTAAAATTTTAAGGGACACGGGAGCTTCTCATAGTCTTTTATTATCAGGTACTTTGCCTTTTTCTCAGAAGTCTTCTTTTAATGAAAGTGTTCTTATTCAGGGAGTAGTGTACGGCTTTGTTAGTGTTCCTCTCCATTGTGTAAATCTGAACAGTAGCAGGGGCGAATCGGACAACGTTTTAGAGGCGTCAATTTGGCAAACCAAGGCTTCTTACAAAATCGAAAAAAAGCGTCAATTTGGCAAACTAAGACTTTCTCGTAAATTTTTTATAGATGCTCATTGGCAAAAAAACGCCATAATTGTTGCCACCCCCCTCCCCCGCCCCTGCTGCTGCTAATCAAACAATAGCCAGTGTTTTTCACAATTTCTGTGTTCTTTAAATGACCCTGTCTACTGTCCGCGCCCTGAGCGCCTGTTCTAAAACAAATCGATAAGGCTTTTGATGTCCCAGTAAAACCATAGCTACGGCATGCCTTTATCGATTTGCACTCCCACAGCTATTAATACTATGTCTGTTAGTCGCGTCTGGGGATCAATATAAATGCAGATTTCGTCTACATTATTTAATTATTGCTTGTAACAAACTAATGTTGACCCGTGATATAAACGTTATGACCACGGTTAATGGATTATAACTGAAAAATTGTTAAAGCTACGTTAAAAATCCTAATCAAACAAACAAACATATTTCTGTCTGTCTCTCTGTCTATCTATCTATCTATCGATCTGTCTGTCTGTTTCCTTCCGTTAGACTGTCTCTCTATTCACTATAATAAGACTCGTTGTTTAATTGTCCATTTAGAACAAATGGAGAAGGAAGACAGTTTAACCATATTTTACTGTTTAAACTGTCATGATTCTCAATGGAGATATAATCTGTAAGAAAACGAATCAAATATGTAGTATTACAAACAGTTGTATTCTGGGGTTTTTTTTGTTTGATGTTTTTTTCAAGTATTCGGTTTGATACACATATATCGTATTCAAAAGCATTTACTTGTAGATATCGGATTTAGCGTATTCGTAACGCATCGCCCAGAGGCCCGTGGTTCAATTCCCGTAACAGACAATTTGTCGACGGTACCAATTTGGATGGTTTTTTCTATATGATTGGGGGCGCCAGCCCAAAAGTACTTCATGTACACCTCCCGTCACGTCAAATACGTGACTGTGTGATTTTGCACCCCTGGGAAATTAATTCTCAGGGGGAGCTGTACAAAATACATAGACAGTCTTCTGAATATTCGAACATTTCGTTTCGCTTAGAAAATTCACTGGAGATATGTCTATGGGCACCCCCAAAATAAATAATAGCATGGATGTTAAAGCTCTATGTCACACACTAGGGTAACCCGCACAGGATAATTCGGAATGAACCCTATGAAAAGACAAAAAGGCTACCCAGTGTGAATGATAAAATCGCTCATCATCGCTAGTATATATTTTTTATAAATATATCAATATCAATTTTTCAAATTAGAAATATATATTATTATATATAAATGAATTCTGAAAATATAAATGAGATCATAACTGAGATTTCAATTTTGAAAAATCAAGGAATTGATTTATCAGATAAAATAAATTGTGATCAGATTCTTTCTGATTTTCAAGATATTGAATACAGCGCTATGAATAATAAATAAGTTTTACCAAAACGATATGCTTTTATAAAGAAATGGAGAATGAAATTCTTGACTCCCTTGTATTCTGTAATGACGTCAATAAGTTTGTCGCGTTATTAACTGTTGTAGAAAAAATCAGAAAAGAATTGGGGCAGCAATATAAAATCAAACGCACAATTAATTTGAGGGTTAAAACAATAACAGATATTATCCACCAAACTGAAAATTCCCCCTTGGTTACCTCAACAGAGTAAGTTCTAACTATAGTGACAAAGTCACCAGTGACATATACAATACTTCAATAATTATTATTTATTAAAGAAATCGGAAGTTTCTCTATCATTGATAGAGCTGTTTGTAGATATTTTTATTTTTGGTCATTTTTGTTGCATTTTTCATTGATTTATGGCCATTTTCACTTTATTTTAAAACGCTAGCGTTTTCTATCGTACATTTAACAAGACAATCTGTCGTTCTATATAATGGTAAACGAAGCACTAACGACTAGATTAGCACACGAACGATTAGCCTCAATTAAGAAATTCATACCAATCCGTGATTCTGTTAGAGAAAAACTACAAGCTAGACAGAGTCTTCAGACTTATTTATAACAGGATCTGAAGAATTGTTTAAACCAATAACCATGACAACAAAAGATGTAAAATCGACCACTGAAAGGGCAATATCAGCCACTGAGCGAGCAATATACGTAGATATCCCCGAGGAAGAAAAAGGGAAAAAAAAACACCTCTTCTTCCTGTACTTGAAAAAATAGCAGAAAGATGTAAACAAAGAAAAAAATCTTTGAAAAGACTTCCTAGTGATCTAGTAGCAGCTCAACAAACTCAAAAAGAATTCGAGCGATTTGCTGATATTGATATTAGCTCTCCACCGCCTGAACCACTTGAAGAAATTGAAGAACAAGAAGAGGATGCTATTGCAAGAAAAGAAGAGGAAGAGGAGGGTGCTATTGCAAGAAAAGAAGAGGAAGAAGAACAAAGGGGTAAAACAAAACGAAGAAATCTTGACCCTAAAAGGATATTTAAAAGTGATGTGATAAATAAAATTAAGAAAGAATTTAACATTGATAAAGAATTTGCTCAGTTTATCGTTGATAAATTTCCAAAGGGTCAAAGAGAACAATATATGAATAAAGGATTTGAAGACGCTATAACTAATAAGGAGACTTGGAGAAAAAAAAAACTATTTTTGGCAAAAATCGGTAAGTCTCAACTGCCACACAATGATAAAGAATTTAAGAAACTTGAAAAGTTGATATATCAAATAGAAAACCCACTGATACCACTTGCGCCTTTTGTATCCCAACCCACCCAGCAAATATCAGAAGCTGATTCTAAAAAGGTGCAACTGGTACAACAGGACATGGATATTCAAGTGGAACCCAAAACAGAGTTCCAGGCTCTGCTTGGGGTAGTGGTCTTGTTCGTTGTCCTGGTAATATTCTCAGTGATATAGCACGATTAGAGGTTCTCATAGGAGGAAAACGAGCTGGAAATAACTCACCGGAAATAATTAGTGAAGCAGCTGATATCTGCATGCGGTTATTTCAAGGATGCATTATGAATATCAAAACATATCGAGATTTCATTGATGAGTTAGTAGACGGTGAAACCGTCCACGGTTATTACAGTGACTAAATCACCGAAATGGAAATTCTTTGAATTTCATTAGCATAGGAAATGCACGCATTTCTGGGAAATCGTGTACGATAAAAATCCAAGAGATTTTTGCGATTAGATAAATATTCATTTAGAAAACACTAGTGTTTTTTATATAGTAAGATGATCATACACTACACTCATGATAAACCAACCAGCGTCTCTGTAGTAAATTCACGATTGCCTGTTTATAATGCGTACTATGGTGATGGTACCAGTACCATTGCAGGGTTATTTGCAAGAATGGCTCCAAAAAAAGCATCAATCGCAAAACAATTATCAATGAAAGCTATTGATGTTATTCGTTATAAGGGTATTAGTGCTGTTGGAAATTTTGCCGGGAAAGCGTTTTCCGCGGCTAAAGAAAAACTAGTAGCGTTAGTTCGACGAAGAAAGAAACCAATGACTTCGTCATTGGCGTTACCATCTACACAAGTGAAGCCTACAAATGTTAGCAAAATAATAAATAACGCAGTAGATCAAAAATTAGCATCGTTAACGACTCCGTCGTTTGCGGCCAGCAACCCAGATGATATCGCAAACATGATAGCGGGAAGTGGCTTAAGATCCCGACAGAAATCGCGATTTAGATCAAGGAATATATAATAAAATGTTCAAACAGACACTCGATCCAGCTTTTGATATGGAAGCCCCAGTGCGTAAAGATGATTCTGTACGCGATTATCAATTTTATTCTTATCACGCAGTACAATCTGATCTTCGATCAAGAATTGAACTTCAGGTTCATGATACCAGTGAATACTTTCTAGCCGCTGAAGCATTTATCGAAGTAGAAGGAGAACTTGTAACAGCTGCTGATACTCATGCTGTACCAGCACCAGATCCAGATGGTACCCAAGTCGGGTTTGTCAATAATGGTATCATGGCGCTTTTTGAGAGTGCAAGATATATGATTGATGGAAGAGAGATTGAGTCAAAAGAACGCGATGTTGATGTAGCCACAACAATAGTAGGGCTAGCAAGATACTCCGATGATTATACAAGATCGGCAGGCCCTTCTATGATGTTTGCAAAGGATGCTAAAAATACTACTGGAAAAAATCAATTTGTTGTAGGACGACCAAGAAATAATGCTCGTAATGCTGATGCTGATGTTGAGAATATGATTATAAGCAATGATCCCAATTTCAATCTAGGAGCTGCAACACGCATGTCAATGTTGGAAAGGCGGCGTAAATCATTTTCATACGCGATTCCACTGCATCATATATTTGGATTCTGTAGAAATGTTAGAAAAGTTATCGAGTAAAACATACAGTAGTACTCGTGAGAAAGGATAATGATAATGATGCAATTTGGAGGGTTCCAGCAGATGTTGCAAATCCAAATGCTGATGCCGGTAACGTCATTTTAACAAAACTATCATTGTGGATGCCAGTAATGACTCCAGCACTCAGCGCAGAAGAACGATTACTATCATTTATGGATACAGGAGGAAAATCATTGCTAAGTTGGCTAACAACAACATATATTAAGCAATCAACTGTTAACGGTATATTTACATGGAACCTGGCATCACAACAACGTGTTTCAGCTCCGCGTCATATATTTATTGCGTTGCAGGATATGACGAGAGTTGGTTCACAATTACACAGCCATATGATATTTGATCAATTAGGCGTTACTGACGTTTCGCTGAGAATAAATGGCCAGCAAGAACCATCTGAGGACATACAACTTCATTACGGTCAAAACCATATTGCACGCGTGTACCATCGTCTGTTGTCATATATGGGACGCGATCAAAATGTTGATACCAGTCTACAAATAACACAACATGATTTTAGGAATTTATATCCGATCTGTTACTTTTCGTTGGAACATCTTGATTTAACTAGACAGTCCGTCGATGATATACATTTTAGAGCTACTGTGCTTCGTGGTGTTTTCCCCGAATACAGAGCAGTTTCTGTCATTCTCAGCGACAAATCAGTGTTACTCGAAGGTGTTGGTGGACGAATGAGCGTAATCGATCCGCCAGTAGAAAATATGTAAATATTTTCCAAAAACATGTAACAATTAGATCAATCTATTATTAATAAAATGGCATACAGTTATATTAGTGTTACGTTAACTCCTGGTCAAATTAAAAAATTGCAATCAGAATCGGCTAAAAAATGTGGAACCACGATAACGCTGAAACACAATCAGATGTCTGGTGGTCAGAATAAATTATCATTGACAACTCGTCAAATAAAACATTTCAATGATGCTTTCAAAGATAAAAAAGGTGTTCAGATCACTCTCTCTCTCTGCAGCTGCTATCAAAAACATGATAAAATCAGGTAGTATATTTCCGTTGTTAGCTGCGTTACCAGCGTTGATTGCAGCAGCAGCCCCAGCGGTGGCTAAAGCGGCCGCGTTAGGAGCCGTTGGTACCGCGGCAGGAATGACACTAAAGAAAGCTACCGGACAGAGATACAAAAAGAAGGGAAAGGGTCTAAGACTACCAGGAACACCGTATTCATGGTACTAAGGAATCGGCCTGAGAATACAGGGAACGGTTTACTAACTCGGGAACCTTTGGTTCAGGAATCTTCGATTCCCATGTCAAATTTCGATTTACTCGATGCTGCTAAAAAAAACTTGCGATAAGAAACTTCAGAGGTGTCTTTATGAAAGATCAGTTGCCGGCACAACCAAACAGCGTTGAAACCGGTATCATTAATCTTGATAACAGCACCGGACCTGGAACCCACTGAGTTGCATACGTGATTGATCCGCGTGTGATTGTTTATTTCGATTCATATGGGTTAACGCCACCTAAAGAATTTATGAGTTATATAAACCGCTTAAACACCTTCATAAAATGAAGACCTGGTATTCTACCCTACCAACACAGAAAATAAATGACCCACCAATATGCGGCATAGAAGTAGTAAATGTCCTTGACGCTATTTCATCATCGAGAAAACCACCTCATCAAGTCGTAAATGAATATACTAGTAGTCGCTGGCAACGATGAAGTCGTCAACGAAGATTTAAAAATAGAAGATTTTTAAAAAAGTAATTAGAAAATCAAAGATTTTTACACTAACAATGGTTTTTATTTGGGGACGATTTTTATCAGCGCTGAAATAACCCACCGCGGAAATATCTGTAACCGGTGATATAAAAAAAAATAATCGAAGATGAAATAGCCGAGACGTTGAACTTAGCAAGTGTTGACCCCAATGAAATAGTTGTATTTCAAGATCGTCAGGGTAAATTGAAAACGAGTAATATTTCTCTTGATGATATTTTAGTTAAACAACGCAACGCAGTAGAAGATACTATCTCGTTGCTTTCCGATCAGGGTAAACTCAAACTAGGCGCACTTGTATCAACGATTACAGATAAAATATTAACACTCGATAACAATTATATATCCTCTGCGAATTCATTGAAATCACTCAATGATAAGTATGACGATCATATAAATACATTTAATCGGTTTTCTGAATTACAAAGAAGTATAATTGACAGTATTGACAAACCCGTGTTAGAATTTTTTGGTAATCCTCCAGTGACCACACCGAAGCTCACAGAGATAAAAACTTCTATGTTAGAGTTTGCATCACTTCAATCCAGATATGAAGATCACGTTGAAAAGTTTACATCATTTCGTAAAAATATAATTGATAAATTTTTTGCAACCCCACTAGATAAAATCGACATAAAACTCCCTACTATTAAAAAATCCATCGAAGATATAAAAAACTTCATCAAGGCAATCAAAAATGATGCAACGAGGATGATAGCAATCATTGAAAAAATAAAAATCCCTCACGAACAAACAAATATCTGAAATAATGTGTACGCGATCCAACACGGATCATTTACGTGCACACCTACAAACAATATATTAAGTATCACTGCAACCGTCAAGGGTATTTATCGATTAACACTAGTATCACCGACTCAGTTTAATATTTCATCAACGAGTTCATCTGGGGTCAACAATACGATATCAACGATCATCGACAAGGATACAACTGAACGATTTACATTAGCATCCATGGAGTAGAGAAGTGCATTTCTGATGTGAAATCATGGATGACATGTAACAAGCTGCAGATGAATGATGATACAACTGAGGCTATTCTGATCACAACACAAAGACTTTCTCATTCACATCCTTTACCTCAGACAAAAAATATCAGTAACATCAACATTAAATTCTCAGTCAGTACGGAATCTAGGCGTTACTCTAGACAGTACTCTCACATTGCACCAACATGTCATGAACATCTGCAGGGCTGCACATCTTGAATTGAGACGCATCAGTTCCATTCGTAAATATCTTTCAGTTGATGCCACAAAAACACTTGTGTGTTCATTAGTACGTTCAAGACTGGACTATTGAACTCAATTCTGTCTGGTTCATCACAATATTTACTCCAGAAACTTCAAAAAGTTCAAAACACAGCTGCACGGATCATCTTTAGAGTACCTCGATCAGAGCACATCTCACCACTGCTCTGTACCCTACACTGGCTATCAATTCGATACAGAATAAAACACAAAATTTGTTCACTGTGCTATACATCAATGACAGACTCCAGTCCAACATACCTATCCAGCCTCACCCATGTGTATACACCAGCTAGATCCTTATGCTCTTCTTCTGATAATCGTATACTCATTGTTCCCAAGGTGAAAACAAAGTCATATGGACAACGTTCATTTGCACACCAGAGCCCGGCGACGTGGAACGAATTGCCCATTGAAATTAGACACAAAGACACAGTGGTCCCTTTTAAGAGTGCTCTCAAGACTCACCTGTTTCGACTGCAGGGACAAACTTAGCGACCTAATCATGTTTTGTATCTTATATGTTTTCAGCATGTTTTTATGTTTTCCAATTTCATTGTTTTTGTCATTTGTTGTTCTGTAGTGTAGTCATGTCATTATTGATGGTGTAAAGCGCTTACAAAGTCCTCATTATTATTATTATTATTATTATTATTATTATTATTATTATTATTATTATTATTATTATTATTATATCAAAGCTTCTATAAAAAAAAATTAATCGTCATATAATTTCAGACCATAACCTGATAAACACAGAAATAAATATACAAAGTTGGAAAAAAATTGGGGAACAGGAAAATGGAAATTTAATAACAGGATTTTGGAGGAATCGGAATTTACAAATATGATAAAGAGATACTTTTTGAAATTAATAGATAAAAATAGGAACATTATTAAGGAATGAATATTTTTTATAAAATAAAAAAGGCGACGAGTTACTCTTGGAGGAAAGAATTTTGAAAAAAATATATAAAAGGATTCATGAATATAACAGCTTGAAAAGAAAATACAAAAGAGAGAAGGGATGAAATAAAACAACGTTTAAGCCAAATAAAAGTGGAATTAGAAAGGAAGACAGATAAAAAGCGGGAAAATTTACTGAACTGTATATTAAGAAAGCTGAAGTCCTATACAAAAGGGAGGAGATTTGGGGAAAAAGAAACAATATACATGTATTGAACAAACTAAGAGACAAAAAAAAGAAACTAATAGAGAAACAACAAATCATGTAGTCATTGTAGTGTATTTTCGACTTTTACAAAGAATTATATACATCTCAAAAATATAAGAGAAGACCATAAATATATTTTTAGAAGATGTACAGTACAGTTCGAGATGATATCGTCAGAACATAGGAACATATATGACCATTTCATCTTGAAAGATAAAATTTAAAAAACTGTTAAACAGTTAGCCAAAAATAAATCGCTAGACAGAGATGGACTCAACGATGAATTCTATAAAAAGTTCAGATGGTAAAAAAAAAGTTCAAAAAGTGAGATAGCATAGATCCTTGAGTTATTATACGATAACATTTTATTATAATAAGAACCTTTGCCGAGATCAATGCGGGAGGAAATAAAATCTCATTAATATATGAAAGGGTAGTTGGATAGGTAAGAACTAAACATCTGGAAACTCATCTTCCTCCTCAATATTGATTAAAAAATACTGAGCAAAATTTTAGCTAATAGGGTTACAAAAAATGAAATTGGAGCAATATTAATGTCAATCAGACTTGTGGGGGAAAGGGGAGAACTATTATGAGTAATATGTTAAGCATAAGAACATTACCGGACTTTAAATGAAACAGGTCATACATGTGATATGGTATCTTTCGACCAAGAGAAAGCATTTTATAGATTATAACACAGGCTACACAGCTCTGTACAGAAAATATTAGACAAATTTGGCTTTGGAAATAATTTCCGCTGCTGAACCGGAATCTTGTAAAATAACATATCATCAAGAATACATGTAAATGGTACGTGCACGAACTAATTTGATAGATATCAGTGAGGCAAGGGTGTCCACTGTATATGCTATTATATGTAATAGCAATCGAAATCTTAAGTCATAAGATCAGAAAGAACCAGAACATAGAGAGGATAAAAGTCCCCAACTTAAGGCAATACACTAAAAGGCTCCAACATGCCGATGATTGTACAAACTTTATAAAAAGATACGGGATCTTTTAAGCATCTGGAGAAAGATTTTGAAAGTTTTGGAAAAGCCTCCGGATCCTAAATTAATCATGACAAAACAGAACTATTAAAATAGGAAACTGGCGAGGGGATCACCCTGGACTCCTATCACACCTAGTGCAAATAGGATCAAAGCTCTAGGAATTTATTTTGGAATGGATAATGACATAGAAAAACTATAAAAGCATAATTAGGAGAAGAAGAAAAATCAAATAATGTCAACATTTTGGCACTAACACCTATTAATTATATACTAAAATCAGCAGATAGGGACAATACAAGGCTAAACAAACTCGACAAGGAGATTATAGATTATATTTGGAGTTTTAAAACGCATTATGTAGCAATGGAAACTTTACATAGAAACATATAAATTGGAGGACTTACACTGCCTAGCCCTTTACTTCCAAAATATTCTAATTAATAGAATTAAGACTTTAAATTCAAAGCCAAAAACATCTTGAAGAGACTCTTGATATATAAATATATATATATATATATATATATATATATATATATATATATATATATATATATATATATATATATATATATATATATATATATTGGTTCGGTTTTACAATTAGAAACAAACCGGACTTATTTAAGAACATCCTGCTAACTAAAACACTAAAAGTATCTTGAAATATCTAAACCATAAAATACGTACTGGCATAAAATAATGATAAAATAGAGTTATGGGAACAGCCAAAGGCTAGTACATAATTGGAAAAGGGATGAAGTAGAGCAAGAAAACTAAGGAGCGGATAAACTGGAGGAGAACATGGGGGCCCAGGTCCCAAATTAAATTATTAAAAATACGTTTGATTTTTTATTATTTACACAATGTTTGTTTAACGGAAGAAGTGGCAAGAAGTCACATGATAATAATTATGCCCAAATGCTCGCTATGCATAAATGCGAACTTTACATAAAACCATGTCATCGCCAAGTGCGATAAAATGAAAAATGAGATGGTTAAGACTGATTATGGAAACAAATAGGGGTAATAAGTACCGAAGGAACACTATAGTCTTCTTGGATGTAGACTTTGATAAGAACCCACTGATGGAAATTAAAGATTATATTATAAAAATCATGATTTGGACAGATTATACAGATAAGAAAAACTAAACTTCCTAAATAAACATACTAATACTCTATGAAATCTTCGTGTATCTTGTATCGTTAATCTCTAATGGAGCACGGGGGGATGGATGGGTAGATCTGGTTTATCTCCTCCATAGGGAAGTGTACCGCCAAGCGCGGGCTTGATCTTTTACCTTATCTCTCAGAGAAACAAAACAGCAGATACAGAGTTAAGCAAACCTCTCCGGTGTCTCGAAATTTCCCGACCACCAGGAATCATTAATAAACAATCCCACCCCTTTCTTGTTTGTGCTATAAAGACATCCCGGGGCTATGTCAAAAGGCGCTACGCAAAGTGAACAGGTCTGAGAAAAGTCCCAGAAAAACGCACACGAAGAACATGGACAGAAAATACATAAAAACGGGAAAGAGAATCTAACTAATATTCTCAAACTACCCTTCAATAATAGAAAATTACCCTTTCAGTTTCGTCTACCTCTTTTTTCTATTTTTTTATTTTTTTATTTTAAATAATCCCATCTGAAACGTTTATCTTTGGCAAAAAATAATTAAAATAGGGAACGGCATAAGCTTGTGACAATAGAATTATATTTTAATAAAGCAAATGCGGCTCCTTATTCAATATGAGCCCACCTTACATGTCAACACTAATAATATATGAGAAACGACACACATGATCACGCACTTAAAGCACGTAGCATTTATTTTAACTTTTATACAACACACCATATCTCAGCCAAGTTCAAACTTGGCAAATAACTAAAATCAAGCTGGACCATGTAAAGACACATTATTTAATATTATGATAGGACAACCGGGGATATATTTTGAGAGAACTTGCCGTCCTTGCACACAAATAAATAGCACTCATACTTTATATGGCATATAAATAACACATGTATGAGATAGAAGACCCTTGGCAAAGGTCATTATTAAAAACAAAGGTAGATGGCCCTGACTAGTAATTAAACCCAGATCACAAGAATCATTCTTTAGATTGTTGTTGTTGTACTAGGGTTTAACGCCATATTTCAGAACATGATAGGCTATACATGGCGGCCAGTATTATTGGTGGAGCAAGAACCCGGGAAATCCCCCGGAAAGAAACACCGACCCACGAGAAGCTACTGGCAAGCTTTCTCACATAACTACATTAGCCGAATCGGAGACTCGAACCCACGCAGAGGTGAGATGGCAGTGATCCGTATCGGAGAGCGCTTTAGAAAACTCGG